>CM014270.1:1271745-1301947 GCA_004135705.1 Alloteropsis semialata | reverse complement strand
GGCTGCTGCGGGGCGGGGTCCTCACGCGGCGGCGGCGCGAGCACGAGGGGGCGGGCGACGGGCGATGCGCGCGCCGATGCGTCGGTCAGCGGGAGGAAAGGATGCGGCGGCTGGATTCGGGAGAAGTGAGTGGAACTGAGGAAGGATTCTAGGGTTTCGTATTATATACGTTCACTAGTGGGCCACTATGGGCTGGGCCTTGATGGCCCGACGTATCTAAACGGGGAGCCGGGTGGACGGGGAGTGCTGGAACGTCCCCGTCCCCGTGATCCCGACGGGGGGAGTTTTTTCCCCGTTTAGATCCCCGCGGGGATTAAAATCGTACCATCCCCGTCCCCTAATGGAGGAATTCCCCGCGGGGATTCGGGGATCGGGGCCCCATTGCCATCTCTAACCTGAAAGGGCATTTGTTCCCTCTTGGGAGAAAGAAGGGGAAAAAAGGTAAAATAAAAGGCATGTCACGTCACACCTGTTTTGGCCCACTGCACGAAGTAACAGCCCAAGACAACCGAAGATAATGGGCTGCTAAATCAGCCCAACAATGTTCCGCAAAGGGAATCGAATCCATGGGTAGCCCACCACGGACCCATCACTGTCAAGGCAGTGTCGACTCCACCACGTGATGCTGCCTGTTTGGTCTCTACCACACGCCTCACCTTGTGTGTCTGTCCCTCCTACGGTCCTACCTGTAGTTTATCTTTGCCATGTCAAAAGCGCGTGTTTCTTCCACACGCAGAGCCCAACCATGAAGTCATGTAACCTTCCTAGTTTACAATCTATATTACATTGTTCTATATACAAAGTAAATAGTTTTAACTTGGTGCTTTATGCTTCTAGAAAGAACGTGACTAACTTTTGTTTGCTTGTACGTGTAATAGCAACAGAGACAAACGTGCCAATCATACTACATTGTCATACCTTTGGTGGGCTGACCAAAAACAATGGGCATGAACACGACACTGAATGCAAACCATCCATCCACATCGAGAGCTCAAAGATTTTCTTCTAAATTCTAGGTTATGACATAAGTACTATTTATGATTTTGTAGTTTGTTTGCATGTAAGTAAGAATATGATGTAATTTATGCCACAACTTATTTAGATTTTACATATTTTTTTAACCTCAATTTGCTATTAAATGCAACATCAATTGATACGAATGTACGATACTAGCACAAACTATCATAAAAATAGATCATACAAACAACATTTCTGAAGCCAAATTGATCACGTGATAGCAAGGCGCAGGCCAAAAACGATGAGCAGTACCACGCCGAATGTAGACCATCTTTTCATTTTCTTTGGTTTTTCGCATGATCATATTATCTCAAAGATAAATCATACCATATTGCCGTATTTCGTATGTTTGTTTATGACATTCGTGAAAGCAGCTTGATCACAGGAAACAAGACACAGGCCAAAACGATGAGCATCACCACGTGTCACCAAAAGCAGACCATTCATCCATACTCGTTCTTCACATGATATCTTCATCGTCCTTTCCTCCGTTCCAACCACGAGCTCTCCACCAACTTTCCCGCAACAAGTCCTCCAAATTCCCAAAATTCCAAGCATGCCCCTCTCCTGCACCCAATCGTGGACCTAGTAACCAGCGAAGCCGCATCCAGGGTGCATTCTGCAAAGCGCGCGGCCCCCAATTCGTTCTCGACCTCTCGCTCGCCCGACCCGCGGAACCCTAGCCTTGACCGCAGATTCCTCCGGCGCAGGACCCACGGCCGCCGCGATGATGGACGGATGCGGTGGCGTAGACCCTATGGAGGATTTCCTCCTCGGCGGCGCCGGCGACGACGGAGATCTGACCATCTTCTGCGATGGCGTGCCCACGCTGGCCGGCGATGGAGGGTACGGCGATAGCAACCGGAAAATTTCTTTCTGGTAGTTTATGTATGCTAGATTGCAGCCGGTTTATGGTGCGGTGCGTAGATTTTATACTATCGCGGTCGTTGTCGCTGCGGATTGTTTTTAATTTGTGGGCGGTGTTAAATTATATATACTTATTTGGGTGATGTAGTCTACTCTCTGATAATAACTATGTGCTACTCCATATAGCCTGCAGTTTTAAGTCTCTGCAATTCGTTGCGGGCTTGGTTTATGCGAGTTTGGGAAACTTCGCTTCTTGTGTTTGGGGTAGATTGAATTTGTTATGTGCATGGACTTAGAGAATTGCAGTGCTAGTTGGTTCATAGGTGCATCTGAGCAAATGATGTGATAATACCTGTGAATGATAGGTGCATCTAAGCAAATTAAGATATGATAATTTGGTATGTACATGGACTTAGAGAATTGCAGTGCTAGGTGCATCTATGCAAATGATGTGATAATACATGTGAATGGTGATATGCTATGTTACTGGTTATCTCTTGTTACAATACTATAGATTATATTGCATATGTGCATGCTGGTGCTGTCATCATTTCAAGTCTTGCTAGTGATCCTTGAAGCAATCAGTGTTTGTGTGCTAGCTGGGATAGGCTCTTCCGATGTTCATCTTGTGTTATCGAATATATGGAAGTGATTTGCATAACTATGATCCTAGATGTTTGCCTCCTATCTTCAACGGAAATATGAGCAGCCAAATCTTTTATCAGATACTTGAGCTGCACTGCACTTGCGTATGTTCTGTATTTATATTATGCTGTAATATTCGGTACTTACCTTATGATTGTTGCAGACTTGGTATTGATGGCGTCAGTGGAGATGCTTGTGGGTTTGAGCAATCTAATTTGGGGAAAAGGTGTGGTTTCTAATCCTTACTTTTGTTTCTGGTTTCTAAGTATTTTGCTTTCATGTAGCTGAATTCTAGCAACGTATCCTTTTTTTTTTATGTGCGTGTGTATGTATTAGGGCCTTTTGCTCTTCCATTTCATGGGTTCAATCTACAAATTGGTGAGCAGAGACTTTAGGAACAAGACTTGAAAAATTAAGCATGCAAATTTAACCAGATACTGAATAATAACCCTATAGCATAATGAGAGAAAATCTTTTCAAATTAAATCCATGTCCAGTGTGTTTTATTTCTGTTGCTTGCCAATGGTATAACTAGCACTACGAACATATCATCTCACTTGTGTTATTTTTCTTGATCCACTTGTTTAAGATAATTCCTTGGATTTTGTGCAGGGGTAGAGATGAACCATCTTCTGGTCCGAAATCGAAAGCTTGTCGTGAAAAAATAAGGAGGGACAGGCTGAATGATAGGTTCGATGGAACTACATCTATTAGCCATTGCTTTAGAAAGAATAGGTGCACATATCTTTGTTCTAATCTATTATTTGAATTGCAGGTTTCTGGAATTAAGTTCGGTTATGAATCCTGGTAAGCAAGCTAAGTTGGATAAAGCAAATATCTTGAGTGATGCAGCCCGTATGTTGGCACAACTTAAAGGTGAGGCAGAACAGCTTAAAGAATCAAACGAGAAGCTGCGGGAGAATATCAAGGACCTGAAGGTAGCTTTTTCATACAGCTTATGCTTGATGCCTTCCACATACTTCTTTTGTCTCTTTAATTTTTTGTGTCATGAAAATGCATGGTATTTTTGTTGTTCCAAGCAGGCAAACTTAGTTCTACTGAACTCATGATCATGCCCATTTAGACTATCCTGCAGCCATTGCTTTGTCCAGGAATCAAGTTTGTAGATGTGCTGTAATTATATGCAAGTTTAGTGACCACTGGTCTGACCTCCCATACAACTATATAGAGTACCAAGCAACCAATTTTTAGAGTTTAATTTACAAAATGTTATATTGTTTTTTCAGGAGGAAAAGAATGAGCTCCGGGAAGAGAAAGTGAGACTGAAGGCAGAAAAGGAGAGGCTGGAGCAGCAAGTTAAAGCAATAAGTGTAGCTCCAGCAGGATATGTTCCCCATCTCCCTCATCCAGCTGCATACCATCCCGCCGCTTTTGCTCCATTCGTGCCACCGCCGCAGCAAGCTCCAACCAACAAAAGTGCTCCAATTCCCGCGGCGTTCCCTGGGATGGCAATGTGGCAGTGGCTGCCTCAGACTGTGGTGGACACAACTCAAGATCCAAAGCTCTGGCCACCAAATGCTTAGGTGCAGCTACTGCATAGTGCTGACTCATGGCGCCGGCTCATCCATTGGCGGGAAATCAGAGTGTCTGTTAGGTCCCTGGAGAGAGAAAAATTTGCAACTCCCGGTCATGTTTTTGCTGTTACTGTTATTCGCAGCAGTTGTTACCAACTCTTACCTGTTCCATTGAAGGGTGATGTCTGTAATTAATATGGATCTTAACCCTCGACCTCTAGTCGGCAAATATTCCATCGCTACCTTTGTTTCGTCTCATCATCTGTGAGCATGATATGTTGGAGCTGTATCTGTCTGATTTTTGTTTTCGAAGATCCCGCTTTGAGCATTAGCAATTTTTGTATTGGATTGCTAGTACCCGTCAGAGTTAGCATCATAGCGTGTCAGGGCATGCAAAGGGGAACAATAATGTCACATGTTAAATCGTCCCTGGATCCCAGCTTATGCACTAACAGCCGATCTATTGAATTCTCTGCTTTACACCAAATCAAGTTTGTTCACCTAAGAAAATATGTTTGCGCTTGGAGTGGGCTCAACTCAATGGCAAAAATTTAATATTGCTTTGTAAATGAAAAAAATAACTGAGTACCTCTTTAATTCTTGTTTCAAGTATATAGCACTATCATTGATCAGTGACAAATAACAGGGGAAATGTATTTGTACAACTCTACAATATCCTATGCCCAAAAAAAAAGTGCCCAGGACTTCAAACTAGAGCAGAGATGCATAATTGTTGACGAAACTCAGCTACTTTTCTCTCTTCTTCCATGTGTTTCCCCTCAAATTCGGTGATCAATATGATATAATAAAATTGCTCCAATCAGGAACAGGAACAGGAACAAAGCACCACTGAACGGAAAATTAAAAGCAATATGATAAGGATCTATTTGATTCTATTCTGTCTCCTGTTCTCTAGGGCATCTGGTGGGAGGCCATTCATCTCAAGTGTCTCCTCCCAAACCAGCTGGGAAGTTTCAAGGTTGTGTGCCTCTTCAGATGCATTCATCGGATTACAATAGTATGAAATGCAAGCGCAAACAGGCCAGTCTTCAGACTTCAGCATCTCACAGTATTCAGGAACTTGGGGGGCAGATGCCGCAAACAATGTACTCCTACAACCTGAATTGCATACAGAATGTAATACTTGTACATATTAGAAGATGTACAGGTTGTTAAATGAAACAAGGTGGCAACAGAAGTTCAATACCTTCTTGAGCATCAAATACGAAGTAGGGAATCAAATGATAGGCAGCTTCAATAACCTTAGGAAGATCTCTTGCCTGTGTCATGCAATGAGTGTCAACATTTAGCAAACATCAGATGATAGGCAGGTAGAACAACATTAGAAAGATCTCTTGCTGTGTGATGCAATGAGTGTCAACATTTAGCAAACAAACAAACAAAAGAAAAGAAGAATGGGTTGATAGGTTGTACATGTGAACCACTTATCCAGCAATATATGCCTTTTAAATAAGGTTTTTCTTCATCTGTCAATGTGTTCAATTAACCTAAGAGATAACTTGCAACCCTTTATATATTTCTCAAATGTGAATGTTTTACATGTTATAAGAATTCACCTCATGAAACAACACAAATGGTTAGAGAAAAAATAATATGGAGATGGAACTCACAACATTAGTGTCAACAATCCCAGGAGAAGTGCAAATAATGTTGATGCCAGCTCCTGCAGGAATTCTCTTATGAAGCATGCTGCTAAATTTTACCTGAGAGTGAAAAAAAGATAGTTTAGACCTAACTAACATGGAGTAGCATGCATGCATGTATAGATTAGAGCACATTTGTTCCGATAGAACAGAAGAAAAAACAGTTGAAAACAAAAAGAGAACAACATTTTATTTGCAATGACTAGCAAATATAGTACCTGTGCCAACTTGCTATTTGAATATCCCAACCAACTTCTATATTTCTGCTTTTTCAAGTTCATATCTTCAGCGTCAACAAAACCTACAGTGTGCATCTGTAATTGGAGGCATGCTTGTCAGATGCTGTTAGTGTACTGAGACAAACTGTAGAATTGCAAATAGACATCAGAATTCAAAATGTTTGGGCTTGGATAAATAGTCGATTGCATTCATGGTAAAAACTGTAGAAGCAACTAGTTGATTTCAAATTGACGTCAGAACCCAAATCAATTTAGTCGATTGTATTATGGTAGAAGTGCCCACTAAATGTCGGATTTATGGACCCGGCAGTCCACACAGGGTAGTCCGCGTGGTTGATTTGTCGAGGGACAGATCGAGGATCAGAAGTCGATGGTAACACAAGACGCAAGGTTTGAACAGGTTCGGGCCGTCAGGATGACGTAATACCCTACGTCCTGTGTTGGGTGTATGGATTGCTGTGTATGAAGTTCCTGAAGGATCTCCGTAGTTGGGTTCTGTCCTAGGTTGAATGAATGCGTGGGTTCTAGTTGTTCTGGAGGGGGGTCTCAAGGCGCTTTATATAGTCTGGCTGCCTTGAGTTACAAGTCGGCTAGAGATCATAACCTACCCGAAATACAAGGATGCGATCCTATAACGATTACAGATATCCTTCCCTATAATTCCGGCTAGTTTATCTTGATCTCCGAGCTTCTTGCGGGATACGCCGTCTTGTTCCTTGCTACGTGCGCCGTCGCGCCCATCCGGCTCGTCCGACTGGTGGGCCTCCGAGTGGTGGGCCACCCAGTCTGACAACCCGGCCCGACAGCACTCGGATTGGGCCGCCCCTTGATGGTTGGGCCAATCCGCCTTCTGGGTACCCCTGGGGGTCTACCCCCGACAAGCCCCCGAGTAGTACGTGGTTGAGTGACAAGTCGGCGAGGTCGTGCCATCTGATGAGCTTCGAGCTTGCTGCAGTTGGAAGCAAAACCGCGTGATACTGGAGAGAAAAGAGAGCCGTTTCCCAATGGATGCGCCGCGAGATGCGTCCGTTGGCCGTAGCCCCCGAGCCTTGAAGCGATTCCGAAGGAATCGGTCCAAGGGTTAGTAGCCTTGTTCTTGGTTGCCAGACAATCAACGGATGCGCCGCGAGGTGCGTCCGTTGGCCGTAGCCCCCGAGCCTTGAAGCGATTCCGTAGGAATCGGTCCAAGGGTTAGTCGAGGAGCATCTGACTGAATCATCCGGCGTTAATTTCGGCGTCCAGTCCCCGAGCGTGAGGACCGGCGGGGCCCTGCCGGGCACGCCGAGTAGTCGTAGCTGCGCCTAACCCTCGAGTGCAAGGACTCGTCGGGCGAGCGCGATGCGTAGCCGTCCCGGCGCCAGCCCCCGAGCGTGAGGGCCGGAGCTCGCCGAGTGGTCGTCCCGGCGCCAGCCCCCGAGCGTGAGGGCCGGAGCACGCCGAGTGGTCGTCCCGGCGCCAGCCCCCGAGCGTGAGGGCCGGAGCTCGCCGAGTGGTCGTCCCGGCGCCAGCCCCCGAGCGTGAGGGCCGGAGCTCGCCGAGTGGTCGTCCATACCCTGCAACAAAGCACAAATTCGAGAGGAGAAAGTACTCGGCGATATAAATATTAATGAACCCCGTTTCCCGCTTTTAAGTCTCTTGATTTCCCCGGGCAGTTAGCCTATTACGTTTATGCACCTGATTCCCGATAGCCTTAGTCCGTAGCGCAGGGAGCTGGGCCGCGTGCACGCGTAGGAGCGTAGGCGTACGGAAGAGCCGAGGTTTCACGGATTAAGGCGTGTGCTCCCTGAGTACTTTAGCAACTCATTTTAAAGCTCACGGAATTTACGAAGTTAATTGATTAATACTTAGCTTGGCGAGCGATTCGAGTCCTGGAGGATTCCTTCTTTGTCAGATATGCCAAAGAGGAGGCAGGCGGAGAGGTGTCGTTTCTGATACGCGGCGTCAGGAACAGTGTTCCCGTGATCGCACAGGACGCTCCCGTGGTCGAATGAAGCCAAAGGCGATAAGGGTAACCTGTGCAGCTTGGGCAGAAGGAGGGACGCGTGGCGCGGAGCTCATGCGCCTGTCGTCGTGGAGGAAGTCTCTCGTCCTCCGGCGACTCGGGGCTATAAATACCCACCGGGGAGCCAGAGCTACCACCCAGGAGCGAGTATGTATAGGACCCTTGTAGTCAATATGCCGAAGGCTCATTACTGGGCTCATCCACCGGGGAAAGCTCATGGAGTCTCCAGGGTATGGTGCTAGAAGAGTGCTTGCGAAGGTTCTGAGGTGTTGATTAGCGTCTGAGTGCTGTCCCGTTCATCCCTGCATTCCCATGTGACGAGGGCCATGTGGGGTGAAATGCTTTGTAGAGCAAGGGATACCTGAAGGCATTCGCTATCAACCCTCTATCGGTGCTGTCCCGTCGACGGCTGCAGTGGTGCTACAAGAGAGCTTGCGAGGAGCTCATGTGGGCCAAGCTTGCTCCGGATGCAGCACTAGGCGCAGTGGCGGGCGCTCCAGACCGTTTTCACGACGGTTAATGTGTTTGATCTTTGTAACCGGCGCATGACCGGCTTCGTTGTAACTGTATAACCTGCAAAAGGATTCTATTCTTTGATTGTCGTAATTTGTTCACAGCGTCAGTCGCCGAGCGTTTCGGGGCTGATCGAGCCCGAGAGGTGAAAGGTCCTTGTTTGGTTTTGGTAATTGAGTGACAACTTAGGTGGACTAATATGTGTTTAAGTGAAATACACAGGTGATTAGTCCATAGGTAATTATGTGATGAAGGAGCTCATTGCATATGAAACATGACATGGAGTCATGTGACTAGGTGGAGAAGATCAAGACAAGACTTGACTTGATGGACCAGTTGCAAGTGTGAAGGGCAAGTTAGAGGCTTTGAAGCGCTGGACCGCGTGGCGGGATGCTTGAGCAAAGACTTGGCGCCGATGGACCGATTCAACGGTGAAGAGCAAGTGAAGTCAAGATCGATGAACCAATACGTCACATGATGATATGAAGGGGATCATAACATTTGTGATGGTGTTGATGGATGTGTTGCATCAACATTGGAGAAGATGAAATGGAATGCGCAAGGCAAAGGTATATACAATAGGCATTTCATTTTCACCGGTCATAGGTGTGTAGAGAAGTTTATGACCGGGTTTAGGATAGATGGTCGTACTATCAAGAGGGGCAAACTTGTTTGCATATCGGTCATCTAGTGCCACTTGAGCGATCTAACATTGCGATGTTGCTAGGATCGAGTGGCGTGGTGAAGAGAGTAAAAACCCTTTGAAAAATGGTTGTGTAAATGCTAACTCACTCACACATAAGGTGTTACACTTATGGAGTTAGCACCTTTGCAAAGGGGTTGAAGATTTGGTTGATGGATATGGTTTGTGGTGGATCTTGGAATGGAATTCTGCTTTGAT
This sequence comes from Alloteropsis semialata, assembly GCA_004135705.1. NCBI lineage: Eukaryota > Viridiplantae > Streptophyta > Magnoliopsida > Poales > Poaceae > Alloteropsis > Alloteropsis semialata. The sequence goes on along the minus strand of CM014270.1, from coordinate 1,292,564 downwards.
CCAATGAGATTGGAGTCAAGCATTCAATTAGGATGTGTGCTCCTCTGAATGAGCTTTCCATAGAGTCCAAGATCAACTTATTTGGACATCGGAGCGAGAAGTTACAGCCGTTTTACCGTGCCTCGGTTGTGCTGGAATTGGACCGGCGGACGGTCCGCCTCTCTTAGCCCGGACAGTCCGCCGGTGGCGGACGGTCCGCCCCCGGGACGCAGACGGTCCGCAGGCAAATCTCGTTTGAAGCGGACTGTTTTGGCGGACTGTTTACACAGAGACGGTTTTGAGGGGTTCCAGGCATCTTTTATATGGCGGACTGTCCGCCATTGAAAAGGCTGTTTCGGCGCGAGTTTTACCGTTTGAATCTAACAGAGGCGGACGGTCCGGCCTTTGTGAGGCGGACGGTCCGCCACGACTGTAACGGTCATCTTCGGAGTTCGTTCTTTGGAAATATAGCCGTTGGGTCCCTATGGCGGACCGTCCGGGCCTGTAAGGGCGGACTGTCCGCCGAAACAGAGTGTTTCGAGCTGATTGCTAGTAACGGCTAGTTTCTCCACTCCCTCTATATATAGAAAGGGTGGCCGGCCATTTGGGGTGTTGAGCACCTTGGGGATGTGTTGCCCTTGGTTGTGCTTGACTTGGGAGCCCTCTAACTCACTTGTGCTTGCAAGATTGTGAATCGATTGCTAGTGAGTGCGAGTCTAGTGCGTTGCTTTGTGAGATTACATCGAGTGGCACTAGGTGTTCGTGTTGCAAGCTGGTGGTGCTTGTTACTCTTGGAGGTTGCCACCTCCTAGACGGCTTGGTGGCTTGTGGCTCCGTGGAAGCACGCAAGAAGATTGTGCGTAGCTCCGGAGAAGACATTGTGAAGGGTGTTGTGCTCACCCCGCGGGAGACGCGAAGAGCAACTCTAGTAGAGCGAGACGCGAAGAGCGACAAGTGGTTCGGCCGGGTCAAGTGCTAGAGCTTGTGATAAGCACTCCACGTGGGAGAGTGTGACTTGTGAGTCACCACTAGCAAAGAGGACCGGAGGCAACCTTGGAGCTTGTCTCAACGAGGACTAGCTTGGTGGCAACCAAGTGAACCTCGGGATAAAAATCATTGTGTCAACATTGTTCATCCCATTGGTTTGCAATTCCTCACCACAAGCTTGTATTTACTTTCATATACACATTGTGCTTGTGTAGTTGCTCTTGTAATTAGTTAGCCTGTGTAGCTTGCTTGTTACCTTCTTGCTTGTGTAGCTAGAAGTACCTCCTTTGTGCAACATATTTGGTTTGTGTAACCTTGTTAGTTGCATTGCTTAGTTTGTATAGCTAAGTAAGTTGCGCTCTCTAATTTGGCATTAGTTGCCTTGTTATTGAGCATTGTTAGTGAGCTTAGGAGCTTTGTGCTTTTGCTCACTAGTTGTGTAGGAGCTCTCCGGTGCTTAAAGTACTAGTGGCATATGTTTGTGTAACCTTGCTCCTAGAATTGATTAGGTGAGCTCGTGCTAGGCCGGCACCTTCTTGCTTGTTTAGGATCTTTTATAAGGTGCTAACAAACATAGATAGAGGGGTGTAGTCTTGGCTAGACCGATAGTTTAATTTCCGCATTTGTTTCGGTTAGCCGGTGCGTTAAGTTTTTAGAAAGGACTATTCACCCCCCTCTAGTCCGCCATCTCGACCCTACAAGTGGTATCAGAGCCGTGGTCTCTCATTTGTGGTCTTCACCGACCCGAGAGGATGGCGAACTACGGGCTAGATGTTGAGTGTCCACATATTTTTGATGGCACACACTTTACACAATGGAAAAATTGGATGATGTGCAATTTTAAGTTCATTTGCCCTCAAATGTGGTGGATCGTAGATGTGGGCTTTTCTCATGCGATTGATGAAAATAATGCAACTCAAGCGCAAGAGAAATGCCTACATCTCGATTGCCAAGCTACTAACATTCTCTATAAATTTGTGAAAGATAACGTATTTGGTGAGATCATGGACATGACAAGCGCCCATGAGATATGGATTTATCTAAATGGGAAGTATGGGGCGATCTCGGATGACAATGATGTTGAGCCCAAAGGAGTGGCGCATGAGGATGTTGAGCATGACCACAACTTGGTGATTGTGGAAGATTGCTCCACCTCATGGTCAAGTGATGATGACGATGATGATCGACTTACAACAAGTTCACTTGACAAGGTTGATGATGATGACTCAAGTGTTGCAAATGAAGAATCTACCACAAGCACACTTGATAATCATATTGATGGCTCATGCTCGGATGATGATTGTAATACTACTACAAGCCCATCACCACATTGCTTCATGTCACAAGGTGACACAAAGGTACAAAATGCTAAAGTGGTTGATCATGTAAATTCATATGATGAGCTTGTTAGCATGACCATGTCTTTAGAAAATGAGATGAATAAAACAAGTAAATTAGAAAATGAAAACTTATTTCTAAAGAACACATGTGAACAACAAAAGCATCTACTTTATGTCATTACTTATTCACATGAGGAGCTAAAATTGGCTCATGAGGAACTTAGTGTTGCTCATGACAACTTGGTAGAAAACCATGCTATTCTCACTAAGGATCTTTTAAATGAAAAGACTAAAACTAGTGAGAGCTCATCACTTGGGTCAAATGATCTATCATGTAATGTTGCTAACCCTTGTGATGTAGAGAAGAAGCATGTATCCACCTCTTGTGATGATTTTTTAGATATGTCATGTTCTTCACAAATATATGTTTGTTCTACTTCTATATCTTGTGAGACTAACATTTTGAAGGAGAACAATGAGCTCAAAAATAAAGTGAAAAATTTGAGCAACAAGTTAGAAAGGTGCTACAACACCAAAGTCACCTTCAAGCATATAATGAAGAATCAAAGAAACTATGGTGACAAGAGTAACATTGGTTTCAACAAAACCAAGGGCAAGAACATGAAGATGCAAGAAGAAAATATATCTCACTTCATGTGCTATTGGTGCCATGATATGGGACACCTTGCTAAGTATTGCCCAATCATTAAACCTCAAGTTGAGCCAAAAGTAAAACCCCCAAATCAAGTTCAAGTCAACCATCAAGATGGTGATTTGGGGATGAAGAAGAAGAAGACAAGAAGAGGTGGCAAAGCAAGAGCAAGGCATCAAACTCCTAATCAAGATGCCCAAATGATGAGCAAGAATCAAGATGAAAAGAAAGATTATGCTCACATCAAGTGCTTCAAGTGCAAAGATATGGGACACTTTGCCTCGAGGTGTCCTACCAAGCTTGAGAAGAATATTCAAGCGAAATTGAAGAGGCAAGGAAATGAGAAGCAACACATGAGCAATGAAGAGAAGGCTCAATCAAAGAGATTTTGCTACTCATGTCGGGAAAGGGGACACATGGCTAATTCATGTCCCCTAGGTAACAATTCTAAGCCTATTTCAATTGATAACCATAATATGCTTAGAAAGGATGGCAATGGTACCTCTATGGTTGCAATTGCTAAACATCCCGCTTCTCATACTAAGGTAATGCCGAAGTATGTTGCTGCTAACTTGAGAGGACCCAAACTAGTTTGGGTACCATCAAAAAGTGGATGATTGATTGTAGGTACCATAGGCATTGGAGGCTTGACTCAATTGGATTCATTTTGTTCATCATATGATTGAGTGAAGTAATTAAGTTTAATGCTATTCCATCCCAATGCCAAGTCAAATTAGTGAAGTCCAAGTGCTATAACATACAAGTGTCATTTATCAAGTTGTGGTGATTTATTGGATATATTTGAAGGCTTGCAAATATTTAAGTTGAAGTTTTCTATTAATTGATCATGATCCATAAAGGTATAACTCTAAGTGATCAAATTCATTTAAATGCATATGAGTTGATTGAATTGGATATGTATGCATATGTTGCTTGCTATGACTTGGTTGAATGGATAAATTGATAAAAGATCAAACTTAAGTTGGTTTGAATGGATAAGTTTATAAGATGACATTTAGTAAGTGGATTGAACGGATTTATGTCCTGTGAAAGTATTCAAACTAGGTAGCTTCAAGATTGATTCAATTTGATGAAGTATAGCTCAATTGCTCAAATCTGTCCAAGATTGAAAATCTGAGTGAGCTGAGAAGATAGCCATGTTTGTATGATCAAATCTCATTGGATTGGCTTGAAATTTGGTATGCATGCTCTATAATTATGGTATAAGGTTCTGTAAAAACTTCATAATGTTTGGGCAAGGGATACTTCAGTTTTGGAGTGCAACTTGTTAGCTATAGTGCAGCAGTTTTCAGCATGCAGTAGCAGTGGAAGATGTGATTGCTGGCAGCTAATGAGAAGTAAAAAAGAAGCCCAAATTTTTACAACTGCTCTGAGACTTAGTGGTCCACATCTTCACCAAATTTCGTAGCAATTGGATATCTACATTAGGAGATATGAATTATTCTTTGAAGAGTACAAAATCTGCAAAAAAAAAATGGTGACATTTATTGGATTGATCAAGAGTCACTTTGATTGAAAAGTCCTCAAGTTGAAAACACGTTTATAAGTGTTTGAGACACGTAAGTTTGGTTTTGAGTTGATCAAGAAACATGAGAAGCAATGAGTACAAGATCATTGGATTATGGAGTGTTTTTGGCACACTTTTGGTACTCAAGTTGAAGAACAAGATCAAACTCGAAGATGGAAGTGAAGTTTAAGTTCTAGTGATTATTGGAAATCTTTCGGTAGAAAGAAAAGGGACTTAAAGAAGGATTCAAAGTTATTCATCTAACTAAGTCTATCACTTGGATCAATCGAGCCAAGTTATTTCAAGAGAGTATCAAGAATGATTCTTGGAGAGAGGTCACTTCTCCCTGGATTCAAAGTTATTCATCTAACTAAGTCTATCACTTGGATCAATCGAGCCAAGTTATTTCAAGAGAGTATCAAGAATGATTCTTGGAGAGAGGTCACTTCTCCCTAGTGCAGGGACTTGCCGCCCAATGTGGGTAAACCAAGTGTGGTGCTTGAAAGGCTAACATTGAAGTGGTGATCCAGGAAACATTTGAGATGCTTAGTTAAAGCAATCAAAAGGGTTGATCAAGAAAGCAAGCAACACCCAAAAGAGAGCTAGTGATGGGATTTCAAGTGATATTCTAAATAGTTCTCTCATGCAAGCATTGATTAAAAGAAGAAGCAAGCTAACAACAACAAGATAGTGTACTTGATCATAAGTGGTTCTCAAATCATATGGGTGAAGAATGGGATTCAATATTGATATTGGTCTTCACCATACTTATAATTGGACTTCAAATTGTTATTGGAGTAATGTATTGGAATCTAATGACTATCCTCTACTCCAACATAGCAAAGGTATCATTGTGATGTGCATGATCTTTTTCATTCCTTACTAGTATGCGGTTAGTGCATATAGTACATGCTTATAGGATCATGCATTACAAATGAAGTTTTTAAAATTCATAGCCTACCACTATTGCCTGAATGATTATATGATCTAGTGGTTAGTATATGAGTTTGTTCATGAGCTAGTAAACCCAAGTACTTGATTTATTTTGGATTGCCAATTAAGTGACAAGTACAACCTTGATAAGATAACCGCTTTATGCGTGTGAAGAAGCTTACAAAGGGTTTAAACCGAACTTGGAAGCATAGGCAAATCATTTTGTTCAATAAAAAAAAGGGCTCATGAAAGCAATCTAGTTCAAGAACAAGACAACAATACAAATGGATATTGAGTTTCATCCTACAAGAGGTATCCCTACAAGTGGTTTCATCATACAAGTGATATCTAGACTCATATGATCTATAAATTGGTATCCCAACAATTGGTATCTCTGCAAGTGGTTTTTTTTAATTGGTATTCAAAGTGATGTCTAGATCAAGATTTCAAATTCTATCCTACAACATTACAAGTGATCATCAAGAGAAGAACGCATCCCTCACATACAAGAGCTCAAGTTCATCAAATGGATGACCCAAACTTGGACATAGGGGGAGATGCCCCACCTAACGGTATCAAGGTCAAAAGATCCTACATGAGTGTCCATATAACATGCAAGTCTCAAGATATGGTTAGATATCAGTTATTCCTTCACGTGGTATTCATTCAAGTGGTATCTAGTACATAAATTGGTGGTTTCACAAGTGATCCTCAACTTTAAGTGATCAAATTAAGAATAGATACCCTAAATAACAAGTGGTATATCAAAAGGATTGACTCATGCCATGACATAGAGGGAGTGCCCTATTCATGCATTCACAAGTGGTGTAAGCTTATCAATTGGTATCAATGTTGATGATCTTACAAGTGGCAATAAGCACATACACATGGTCATTCCAACATATGGTGGTGTACATCAAAAATGAAGAATCAAGAATCAACCATCTATCCTAGTCCAACTCTTTGCATCAAGGAACTCATCTTTATGTGGTATCTCATGTGGTATTGGACTTTTATGGTCATTGATGACAAAGGGGGAGAGAATGGACAAAGATATGAAATGGTCTTTGGATATGAGATAATGAGAGAGTGCTAGTATGGACATAGACCAAGAGGGAAAGAGTAAGATTGAAATGGACAAAGATATGAAATGGTCTTTGGATATGAGATAATGAGAGAGTGCTAGTATGGACATAGACCAAGAGGAAAGAGCAAGATTGAAGAATTGAGAAGGATCAAAACTCTTGGATAAAGAGAAGCACACAAGTAGGGGGAGCAAGCTCATGAATTTGATTGATTGCATTTGATATGTGCATATTCATGTGCTTGCTTGCATATTGCATAAGCATTAAAATTGAATATGCATGCTTGTGTGGTGTGTTCTAGTTATAGGATTTGAATGATGATTTGATAACTAGCATGCATAGGTTGTAGCTAGACTTATAGCAGTATTTTCAAGTGAATCAAGAGCCATTATGCTTAAAATGTTGATATCATGTGGTATCTTGAGTTTTGATGTATGTCTAGTTACATTGGTGCTAAGGATGGACTTAAATGAGCAACATTGATTGGTATCACGCTACAAAGGTTTATCCTATATACCTTAGCATCACCTTGTAGTGTTAACACTCCCACAAATTTCATATTTATGCATGTGTGCAAGCTTGAAACCAAACCACTTGAGCACATATGTAGGGGGAGTTATCACTACCTAGTCGGATTTTATGGTGCTTATCCAAATTCTAACATAGAGCTAAAATGTTGGATAAGGAGCATAAAACCCAAACAAACTTAATTTCCATATCTTTGTAGAGTTGTCATCAATTACCAAAAAGAGGGAGATTGAAAGGTCCTTGTTTGGTTTTGGTAATTGAGTGACAACTTAGGTGGACTAATATGTGTTTAAGTGAAATACACAGGTGATTAGTCCATAGGTAATTATGTGATGAAGGAGCTCATTGCATATGAAACATGACATGGAGTCATGTGACTAGGTGGAGAAGATCAAGACAAGACTTGACTTGATGGACCAGTTGCAAGTGTGAAGGGCAAGTTAGAGGCTTTGAAGCGCTGGACCGCGTGGCGGGATGCTTGAGCAAAGACTTGGCGCCGATGGACCGATGCAACGGTGAAGAGCAAGTGAAGTCAAGATCGATGAACCAATACGTCACATGATGATATGAAGTGGATCATAACATTTGTGATGGTGTTGATGGATGTGTTGCATCAACATTGGAGAAGATGAAATGGAATGCGCAAGGCAAAGGTATATACAATAGGCATTTCATTTTCACCGGTCATAGGTGTGTAGAGAAGTTTATGACCGGGTTTAGGATAGATGGTTGTACTATCAAGAGGGGCAAACTTGTTTGCATATCGGTCATCTAGTGCCACTTGAGCGATCTAACATTGCGATGTTGCTAGGATCGAGTGGCGTGGTGAAGAGAGTAAAAACCCTTTGAAAAATGGTTGTGTAAATGCTAACTCACTCACACATATGGTGTTACACTTATGGAGTTAGCACCTTTGCAAAGGGGTTGAAGATTTGGTTGATGGATATGGTTTGTGGTGGATCTTGGAATGGAATTCTGCTTTGATCCAATGAGATTGGAGTCAAGCATTCAATTAGGATGTGTGCTCCTCTGAATGAGCTTTCCATAGAGTCCAAGATCAACTTATTTGGACATCGGAGCGAGAAGTTACAGCCGTTTTACCGTGCCTCGGTTGTGCTGGAATTGGACCGGCGGACGGTCCGCCTCTCTTAGCCCGGACGGTCCGCCGGTGGCGGACGGTCCGCCCCCGGGACGCAGACGGTCCGCAGGCAAATCTCGTTTGAAGCGGACTGTTTTGGCGGACTGTTTACACAGAGACGGTTTTGAGGGGTTCCAGGCATCTTTTATATGGCGGACTGTCCGCCATTGAAAAGGCTGTTTCGGCGCGAGTTTTACCGTTTGAATCTAACAGAGGCGGACGGTCCGGCCTTTGTGAGGCGGACGGTCCGCCACGACTGTAACGGTCATCTTCGGAGTTCGTTCTTTGGAAATATAGCCGTTGGGTCCCTATGGCGGACCGTCCGGGCCTGTAAGGGCGGACTGTCCGCCGAAACAGAGTGTTTCGAGCTGATTGCTAGTAACGGCTAGTTTCTCCACTCCCTCTATATATAGAAAGGGTGGCCGGCCATTTGGGGTGTTGAGCACCTTGGGGATGTGTTGCCCTTGGTTGTGCTTGACTTGGGAGCCCTCTAACTCACTTGTGCTTGCAAGATTGTGAATCGATTGCTAGTGAGTGCGAGTCTAGTGCGTTGCTTTGTGAGATTACATCGAGTGGCACTAGGTGTTCGTGTTGCAAGCCGGTGGTGCTTGTTACTCTTGGAGGTTGCCACCTCCTAGACGGCTTGGTGGCTTGTGGCTCCGTGGAAGCACGCAAGAAGATTGTGCGTAGCTCCGGAGAAGACATTGTGAAGGGTGTTGTGCTCACCCCGCGGGAGACGCGAAGAGCAACTCTAGTAGAGCGAGACGCGAAGAGCGACAAGTGGTTCGGCCGGGTCAAGTGCTAGAGCTTGTGATAAGCACTCCACGTGGGAGAGTGTGACTTGTGAGTCACCACTAGCAAAGAGGACCGGAGGCAACCTTGGAGCTTGTCTCAACGAGGACTAGCTTGGTGGCAACCAAGTGAACCTCGGAAAAAAAATCATTGTGTCAACATTGTTCATCCCATTGGTTTGCAATTCCTCACCACAAGCTTGTATTTACTTTCATATACACATTGTGCTTGTGTAGTTGCTCTTGTAATTAGTTAGCCTGTGTAGCTTGCTTGTTACCTTCTTGCTTGTGTAGCTAGAAGTACCTCCTTTGTGCAACATATTTGGTTTGTGTAACCTTGTTAGTTGCATTGCTTAGTTTGTATAGCTAAGTAAGTTGCGCTCTCTAATTTGGCATTAGTTGCCTTGTTATTGAGCATTGTTAGTGAGCTTAGGAGCTTTGTGCTTTTGCTCACTAGTTGTGTAGGAGCTCTCCGGTGCTTAAAGTACTAGTGGCATATGTTTGTGTGACCTTGCTCCTAGAATTGATTAGGTGAGCTCGTGCTAGGCCGGCACCTTCTTGCTTGTTTAGGATCTTTTATAAGGTGCTAACAAACATAGATAGAGGGGTGTAGTCTTGGCTAGACCGATAGTTTAATTTCCGCATTTGTTTCGGTTAGCCGGTGCGTTAAGTTTTTAGAAAGGACTATTCACCCCCCCTCTAGTCCGCCATCTCGACCCTACAAGAGAAGCGCTGTTTTTGATGTGGCGCCAGCCCCCGAGTCCGAGTGCTGGTCGAACCTTAGCGGTACGCCCTTTGTTCTGCAGTGCTGGTTTCCGAGTGGCTCGGAGCCAATCGAGCCCGAGAGGCACACTGTCTAGGATGCGGCGCCAGCCCCCGAGTCCGGGTGCTGGTCGAGCCTTAGCGGCACACCACTTGATTTGCAATGTTGGCTCCCGAGTAGTTCGAGGCCAATCGAGCCCGAGAGGCTCACTGACTTTAATGCGGCGCCAGCCCCCGAGTCCGGGTGCTGGTCGAGCCTTAGCGGCACGCCACTTGATTTGCAGTGTTGGCTCCCGAATAGTTCGAGGCCAATCGAGCCCGAGAGGCACACTGACTTTAATGCGGCGCCAGCCCCCGAGTCCGGGTGCTGGTCGAGCCTTAGCGGCACGCCACTTGATTTGCAGTGTTGGCTCCCGAATAGTTCGAGGCCAATCGAGCCCGAGAGGCACACTGACTTTAATGCGGCGCCAGCCCCCGAGTCCGGGTGCTGGTCGAGCCTTAGCGGCACGCCGACTTCTTCGTCCTGCCCGAGTGCTCGGGCCCCTTTTTTACCGTTGACGCCCGGCGCGTAACGGAAGGCGGAACGTCCAACGGCTCTTTTTACCATTACGCCCACGTCCGTTAATCGCGCCATCTCACGGTAATTTCGGGCATCGAGGCGCGATATAAAGGGTGAGGGTTAGGTCTGGAGAGGAAATCTCCCCGTTTCCAGATCCATTCTCCCCTTTCTTCGTTCTTCATTCCGCCGCCACCAGAGCTCATTATGCTCGTAGATCCGTTCCGCGGTCTTAGCCACCACGGGGAGTGTAGTCTCGTTGATGCGAACGAAGACCCCTGCTGTTAGATCCATGGCGCCGAAGAAGAAAGTCACTGGCGTCCCCAAGTCGAGCAAGGTTCCCTCCTCCGGCGCCGTATGGGCGCGGGGGAAGGTAACCACGAAGATGCTGGAGGAGATGGTGGAGCGGAGCATCCTCCCGCCTCAGGCCGTGGCGGAGTGGCGGCCGAGCGCCGGGGAGGATTTCCCGTCGGAAAACTCCGGCGAGCTGGTCCTGTTCAAGCCGTTCTTTGAGGCGGGACTTGGCTTGCCGACGGGGGCCTTCTTCCGAGGTCTGCTTCACTTCTATGGGATCGAGGCCATCAACCTCAACCCCAACTCCATCATGGCGATCTCTGTCTTTATCCATCTCTGCGAGGCCTATCTGGGATCTCTCCCCATTTCGACTTGTGGAGATACCTGTATTGGCTGAAGCCCCAGCCGAGCGAAGAAAAGATGGTGGTAGTGGGAGGCGCCGGGTTCATGCTGCGTCAAGGGCGGAAGGACGAGTACTTCGACATCGCCCTCAACACCTCCAACAAGGGCTGGAAAGCCGAGTGGTTTTACGTTGGGAACCATGCGCCGGCGATCCCCTGCCACACTGGAGAGCGATCGAAGATCAGGGACTGCTGGAACGAACTCCCTGATGCTTCCCAGATGCAGGAGGTGGATGAGCTCCTTGAGTTGATCAAGGAGCTGAAGGACGTCGGCGGCCTGACGGCGATTGGTGTCGCCTGCAACTTTAGCAGGCGGCTGATTCAGCCAATCCAGGAGCGGAAGCACCCGGGCTACGAGTACTCGGGCCGGGATGATCCCACCCGGGGTGCCATCCGCACCGTAAGCAAGGAGGAGATGAAGGCACGTGTGGGCGGGTTCTTCCTCGGCCACGTGTCGGAGAAGCACCAGCCGCGCCCCTTTTCCTTGAAGAGGCCTGCTCCACCGGTGAGTTCCTGTTCCGAGTGCTTTTCGAATGTTCATTTTGATGCAATTTTTGATTTTTGATGTAGTCGTCCGTTGGCCGTCTGATTTTGCGATTTCTCTGGCGCAGGATCGGGTCTTCGAATATTTTTCCGCTGCTCCGCTTCCAGAAGACTTCCCGAGGAAGGTGTTGCTGGAGGAGGCGCCTCCGGCCGGTCAGGGCGACACTCCGGCAGAGGAGGCGGTTGATCCGCCTGCTCCTCGTATTTGGGCGCCCAGCGATACGGAGGGTTCTATGAGCCCTTCGGATGAAGAAGTGGTGGAGGACCGTCCGCGGAAGCGCCGGGCGGCCGTGGCGAAACGGAATACTCGCAGGGCCGGCGCTTCTAAGCCGGCGGCGCCCGCTGACGGTGAGGCGGCCGATGACGACTCGGCGACATTGTCCGATGAGGCGCCCTCCGTCCGAGATGCAGTGGCGCGTACACCGCCACCGCCTCCCAAGCGGAGGCGCACGAAGAAAGTCACGACGAAGAAGTCAGACGCGCAGCCAGTTCAGCAGCCGGCTGCAGGTTCGGATGCTGATGTTGACGAGCCGGGAAATCCTTCCCCGGCCGTCATGGACGATGAGGAGAAGGACGAGGCGATGCCCGACGCCGTGTTCCAGGAGCAGGAACACGCTCAGGCCATGGGCGTCTCGGTGGAGGAGCGGCGGCGCATGATGCCGGAGACGATTGTGCAGGCCGCCGTGGATGCAAGGCCAGTCTCCGATCTGGGGACTAGACCGATCCTGATGACAGCCTCGGCGCAACGGCGTCCCAAGCTTGCCATCATGCGGTCCCGAGTCATGGTCGTGAAGAGTACCCAGTAAGTATCCGGTCTTATGCTCGTTAGCTATGTGCATAGCTGTTTCCGAGTTCTTTCTTTTCATTGCCGAGTGCTTTTTTCAGCAAAGCCTCCGATCTTGACGGTGAAGCGGCCAGCGGGAAGGCTCCGTCGACTGACGTCTCGCAAGGTCCGAGTTCTCCTCTGGCCGCACCTGTTGGGCAGTCGTCCTCAGGTGCTACGCCTGAGGTGACAAACTCGGCCGAGGGGTCAGCAGCGGCGCAACCGGAGGAAGTACCAGCCGGGCGTGACCCGGAGGTGATGGCGGAGACGCTGGCGGCCGACGACGTGCAGGGTGGTGGAGGTGATACAGCGATCCTTCCAAGTGGCGGCGCTGGGGATCCTGATGTGGACCCGGTGATCCAGGCTTCGCACGCAGGCGCGGGCGACGCTGCTCAAGGAGAAGCCCAGGAGAAGGGACTCCAAAAGCAGTCGGACACCTCGGGAACTATCACTGTCCCCGGGGTGGTCGCTATTGCGGAGGAGGAGGGGTCGGTTATTGCCGAGCTTCACATTGCTGTCGACCACGCTCGGCGCTGTGCAGCGGTTTGACTCCTCATTTGTCTTGTTTATCTTTTCTTCTTCCTTATGAGTTGTCTGAGTTCTTCACTTTGGCGAATGGTTGTAGAAGTTGTCTACGCTCCGGCAGTCGCGCCTTGGGCAGACCCAGGATGTGGAGTCGGCGCTCCAGCGCGCGGCGAAGGCGGAGGCAGAGCTTAAACGGGTCAAGCGCCAGCGCGACGCCGCCCGGAAGAGCCTGAATGATGCCGTCGTGCAGCATCGCTCGCAGCTTCATGGTGAGGATATGTCCTTGGTGTAGCTTTTTCGGTGCTTCTTGTTTTACCTTTTACTTTTCCCGTGTGCTTTTCACCCTGATCCGAGTGCTCCCCTTCTGTTTCAGAGAGGGAGATGGAGAGGGACCGCCACATCAAGGAGCTGAAGGAGTTGCGTTTCGCGAATGCGACTCTGCAAAAAATCGGAGGAGGTGATGGCGGGGAAGTTGAAGACGGAGCATGACTTCCGAAAAGGTGCGGACATGACGATGCTCCAGGCGATGTATACTATCCAGAATAACTCTCAACTCATAACAGGCTTGGAGCAAGATCTGGCATCGGCGCATTTGGCCTTGACGGAGGTCAACGAGGCGGCGAGGGATCTGCTGGACGCCGTCGCCCCGGAGGAGGGTGAGCCAACAGCCCTTGTCGCTCGTCTGCAGGGTGCACCGGCTCGGATCGCCGACCTGGTCAAGGAGTCGGCGGTTGTGTGTGCGAACGACGCTCTTGCGCGTGTTCGGACACTATACCCGCGGATCGACCTTGCGCCAGTTGGCGACGGAGTGGCAGCGGACGCCTCAACGGAGCAGGTGGATGAGGCGTTGGCCCAAACTCGTCCGATCGCCGAGAAGGTTGGCGAGGCTCTCAAGCTGGAGTAGGTTCCTGCATACTCAAGCAGGGTAGAGTAGACTTTGTGTATATAAGCAGTCAGAAACAAGTAAAACAAGAATGTTGGATATTTTGTTATATGTTCTAATGTTGCCCGAGTAGTTCTTTTGCTGAAATGTGCTTTTCCCTTCGCTTCACTTATCCTAAGTTCATAACGTCGAGAGCGGATCCCGTGCACGTGTAGAAGGCTTAGGCGTCGTTCCAGGCCCGGTTACACAGCATTTAGTTAGGAACTACTCGAGAACAGAGTAATACCGAGTGGTTTTGCAAGGAGAGCAATTATAAAAAGGACAAAGCATATATTTTTATTGAACTTCGTGATACATAGCTTTTTTCAAGGGTAGAATCGGCGTAAATGCTCTATGTTCCACGGGTGTGGGACTTCGGTGCCATCCTCGTATTGGAGACAAAAAGTACCCGGACATATGACCTGAGTCACGATGAACGGTCCTTCCCATGGGGCGGAGAGTTTGTGAACGCCTGCTGTTGATTGCACTCGGCGCAAGACGAGGTCACCAATGTTGAAGTCCCGTTGCTGGACGTTCTTGTCGTGATAGCGTCGGAGTTGTTGCTGGTAGCGCGCATGTTGTATGAGCGCATTGACTCGGTGTTCTTCGATGGAGTCGAGGTCCACCTCATGGGCTGCTTCTGCTTCGCCTTCCTCGTAGTTGTCAATGCGCGGTGATCCAAAAGCTATGCCGGTGGGGAGGATCGCCTCGGAGCCGTAGACCAAGAAGCAGGGAGTATGTCCTGTTGCTCGACTCGACTGAGTCCTGAGTCCCCAGATGACCTGTGGCAGCTCTTGGTGCCATTTTCCAGCGATCTTCTTCAAAGGGTCGAAGATTTTTGCTTTCAGTTCTTGGAGTATCATGGCGTTGGCTCGTTCCACCTGTCCATTACATCTGGGATGGGCGACGGAGGCGTAGTATACATCGATGCAGCTGTTCTCGCAAAAGTCTCAGAAGGCGGATCCGGTGAACTGTGTCCCCAAGTCGGTGATGATCCTGTTAGGGACTCCAAACCGGTGTGTGATCTCTTCGATGAAGGCAGCGGCTTGCTTTGACGTTGGAGTTCCGACAATGGCCTTGTACTCTATCCGTTTGGAGAATTTATCGATGGCGACGAGGATGTGTGTGTAACCTCCCGGGGCTACTCTGAATGGTCCCACCATGTCCAACCCCCAACAGGCAAATGGCCACGAGGGCGGGATGGTGCGTAGAGCTTGGGCCGGGAGATGTTTCTGCTTGGCGAAGAATTGGCACCCCTGGCACCGGCGGACGAGTGCTTTGGCGTCGGAGACGGCGGTGGGCCAAAAGAACCCGGCTCGGTATACTTTCCCGACTAGTGTCCCTGCGGCGGCGTGGCTTCCACAGACTCCCGAGTGAATGTCGTCAAGGACCTGGAGGCCGACTTCTTTTGTGACGCATTTGATGAACACTTGATTTGTGGTGGCTCGTCTGTATAGGGCACCACCGACCACCACGTAGTTCCTGCTTCGGCGTTCCAGGATCTTTCGCTCCGTGGGGTCCTTTGGCACCTTGTTGTGGGCAAGGAAGTCTATGAACTTGGCCATCCAGTCTTCTTCTTCGGCGTTAATGGTCAGCACCTCGCAGAGTTCCGGAGCAGGCTCTGGTTCATCCCCCAACTCTTTGACAGAGGGTTTGAGGAGGCCTTGCACGAACATTCCCTCTGTACTTCCGCGCGGGTTGACGCCAGTTTGGCGAGTGCATCAGCAGCGAGGTTGTTTTCCCGTTGAACGTGGTGATACTCAACTCCGTAGAACTTTTCCTCCTGCTTGTGCACTGCCTCGCAGTAGGCGTTCATTCGCTCGCTGTGGCGATCCCATTCTTTGTTCACCTGGTTTATAACGACAGCGGAGTCGCCATAAACCAGGAGTCTCTTTATGCCTAGTGAGGTGGCGATGCGGAGCCCGTGGAGAATTGCTTCGTACTCGGCGGCGTTGTTGGTGACGGGGAAACGAATTTGGAGGACGTTCGGAGCTGTTCCCCTTTCGGCGAGATGAAGAGTACACCGGCGCGTCCTCCGTCGATCATTAGGGAGCCGTCGAAATACATCTTCTAGTGTTCGCCGCTGGTGTCTTCTTTCGCGTCCTGGCTCTCGGTCCATTCGGCGACGAAGTCGGCGAGGATCTGTGATCTGATGGCGGTACGTAGGACGAAGTCTAGGATGAAGGAGGCGAGCTCGACGGACCACTTGATGATTCACCCGGTAACGTCTCTGTTGTGGAGGATTTCGCCGAGTGCAAATTGTGTGACCACCTTGATGCGATGTGCTTGGAAGTAATGGCGGAGTTTTCTTGACGTGATGAGCAGTGCGTAGAGTAGTTTCTGCACCTGGGGATAGCGAGACTTGGATTCGCTGAGTACTTCGCTTACGTAGTAGACTGGTCGCTGCACTCGTTGCACCTTTCCTTCCTCCTCCCTTTCCACGACGATGACGGTGCTCACCACATTAGTCGTGGCAGCAATGTACAGGAGTAGCGTTTCGTCATTATGTGGAGCGGCGAGTACTGGTGGATTGGAGAGATAGTTCTTGAGGTCAGTGAAAGCTTGCTGCGCCTCTTGGTTCCACTCGAACTTGTCGGCCTTCTTGAGGATCTTGAAGAACAGCAAGCCCTTATCCCCCAACCGGGAGATGAACCTGCTTAAGGCCGCCATGCAACCAGTCAGCTTCTGGATCTCTTTCTTCCCAGTCGGCGGTTTCATCCTCCGGATGGTGTCTATCTTCTCTGGATTGGCTTGGATGCCTCTGTTGCTGACGATGAAGCCGAGTAGTTTCCCTTTTGGTACGCCAAAGACGCACTTAGTCGGGTTTAGCCTCCAATTGAGCCTGCGGAGATTGTTGAACGTCTCGGAGAGGTCGGCGATGAACTCGGCTTCGATCTTCGTTTTGATGACTATGTCGTCGACGTAGGCCTCGGCGTTGCGGCCGATCTGCGTGCCCAGGGTCAAGTTTATGGCCCTTTGGTAGGTGGCGCCAGCGTTGCGGAGGCCGAAAGTAATCTTGGTGTAGCAGTAGGCGCCTATCGGAGTAATGAAGGATGTCTTCTCTTAGTCTTCTTCTTTCAGGGCGATCTAGTGGTAGCCGGAGTAACAATCAAGGAAGCATAGGAGTACGCATCCGGCGGTGGAGTCAACGACTTGGTCGATGCGGGGCAGGACGAAGGGGTCCTTAGGGCAGTGCCTGTTGAGATCCGTGTAATCAACACATATTCTCCATTCATTATTCTTTTTTCTTACAAGGACTGGGTTAGCAAGCCAGTCGGGATAAAAGACTTCTCTAATGAACCCGGCAGCTAACAGCCTTGTAATCTCTACCCTAATGGCCTCCTTGCGGTCCTGCGCGAAGCATCGGAGCTTTTGGCGAACTGGCTTGGCGTTCGCGTCAACCTTCAAGGAGTGCTCGACCACCTCCCTCGGAACACCTGGCATATCTGATGGAGTCCATGCAAATATGTCGGCATTGTCCCGGAGGAAAGCGACGAGCGCACTTTCCTATTTGGGGTCGAGCCCTGAACCAATCAGGGCGGTCTTGGAGGAGTCGGAGAGTCCAAGCGAGATAGAGCGCACTTCTTCGGCCGGCTGCATGGTGGTCGGCGTCGCCCTTCGCTTAGAGGACTCGGGGATGGAACCCGGGTCTCCTTGGAAGGTTCTCGCCTCGTGGACCACTTCCATCTGGAGCACGCTGCGTTCGATGCCGGTGCAGAGGTGGAGCCCTTCTTTGTCGCAGCCCTTGGCGGTGTGGACGTCGCTGCGGATGGAGAGGACGCCGTTCGGTGCCGGCATCTTCATCAGCAGGTACGTGTAGTTGGGGATCGCCATGAACTTGGCGAGTGCTGGCATCCCGAGTATAGCGTGGTAGGCGGTGGTGAAGTCGGCGACTTGGAAGTTAAGATACTCGGTCCTGAAGTTGTCCTGATCGCCGAAGGTGACGGGCAGAGCTATCTGCCGAGTGGTTTGGAGCCCTTGCCCGGGATCAGCCTGTAAAACAGGTGGAGAGAAGGAGTCAGAGCGTCGAGGCCAATGCCCATGTCCCTCAGCGTCTGGGCGAAGATGATGTTAAGCCCGCTCCCGCCATCGACGAGTACTTTGGTGAGGCGGGCGTTGTGCACGATCGGGCTGAGCACCAGTGGGTACTCGCCCACGTCGGAGACTTGGAACCACTGGTCCTCCCTGGAGAAAGTGATCGGTTGCTCGGACCAGCGGAGTGGTTGGATCGGCGACGCGTAGCAGGAGAATATCTCCCGGTCACGCACTTTCTCGCGGCGCTTGTCATCCACGGGCGGCGGTCCTCCGAGGATGAAGTTCACCTGCCTCTCGACGTTCGGGAAAGCGGGGTTCGCGGGGGCCCCTTTTCCCTTGTCGCCTTTGTCGTCGTCGCGTGGCGGTAGCTTCCCCTCCTTCTTCTTGTAGGCGTCGGCGAGTCCCATGCAGTCGATCATGCGATGCTTGGATTGCTTGTGAATGGGGCAGGGCCCTTGTAGCATCTTTTCGAAGTCGGCGCTGAAGTTGGACCGCGGGCGAGGGCCTCCGCGATCCATGGCGGCGATGATGTAGTCTCCCGAGCGCTTTCTGTCACCCGTCCGGCTTGGCTCCGGTCTGGTTCGGCGTTGGTCCTCCTTCTTTGGGCGGTCCTCTCGGCGAGGTGGCCGATCGTCGTCCCTAGTGCTTTTCTTGCTGTAGTGGAGGCGAGCGGCTTCCTTGGCATTCGCCATCTTGTTCACCCGACCAAAGAACTCACCGGAGGTTTTTGGCAGGTCCTCGCAGAGGCGCTCGAAGACGACGGAGTCGGCGAGGCCGTCGAGGAAGTAGCTGATGATCTCGGACTCGTAGCAGCCGGGAACCAGGTTGCGATTCTCCATGTAGCGGTCGGTGTAGTCGCGGAGGCTCTCCCCGCGATTTTGCTTCACCTTGCCCAGATCCCACGCTGTGCCTGGCCGAATGGAGCTACCTTGGAAGTAGCTCTTGAACTGGCGGCAGAGAGTGTCCCAGTTGTCGATGGAGCCGGGCTCGAGGCTGTGGAGCCAGCTAAGCCCCACCTTGGTCATGGCGACGGGGAAGTAGGTGCACATGGAGTCGTGGTCGCCGTTCACCGCGCGGATGGCGATGCTGTACGTCAGTAGCCACATCGTCGGGTCCGTCTTCCCATCATATCTTTCTATGCCTGTAGGTTTGAAATTAGCAGGCATTCGAATAGATCTTACTCGGGTAGTGAACGCCGGGAAGCCGTCGCAGTCGTTGAGGTTTTCCATGTCCACGTGTCCCGAGTCGGCGGAGTAGTCTTCCGGGGTGCGAGCCCGCGGCGGCCTGTCTTGTCCGAGTGGAGGGCCGTACTTGCGGTCGAACTCGCGGCGGCGCGCGGCCTCGTTGGCCTCGAGTTCTCGGCGTAGGCGGGTGTCGCGGTCCAGTCCCGGGGCGCCGTGGTCCCGATTGTACTCGGCGTGCCGTCGGAGCTTCTCCTCGTCCCTTTGCCGGTGGCGGTCGTCGAGCTTCCTGCGGAGGTCACGGTTGCGGAGTTGTTCCCGGAGGTCTGGCTGGTCGACCACGTCGTGATCGGCTTCTCGGCGGCTGGCCGACTTGGAGTGGCGAGATGAGGAGGCAGGAGCCTTCTGGGCATTGATCATGCCCGCGACTGCAGTCAGCCTAGTCTTGATCCGGTTGAGCTCCGGGGTTTCCGGGATCCCTTCCAGTTCAAGATGTGCGGCGGCGAGGTTGGCTGACGGGGTGGCGTAGACGCCCACGCCGCCGACTTCGTGGACGAAGTCGTCGTGGAGGTTACGCATGGTCCTGGGGTTTCGGCGCTCGTGCCGCGCGTCGCGGCGTCGTTGCTTCTCACCATTGCGCCCGATCCTGGCGTCACGGTGCGCTTGATCCTCTCCTTGGACCGTTGGCTCATCGGCGGATATGTCGGAGACGAACGTCTCCCGCTTGGCAGGCACGATCCTCTTATTGGGAGGGAGGACACGTGTCACCCGCGGGAAAGTCGGAGTTAGTTCCGGTTCAGGCGGAGTCGGCGCATCCTGAAGATGAGGGTGTTGCGTTGCCGCAACGTCCGGAGCAGATCCGATCTGGATGGCCGTGATGGGATCGACCGCCCTGATCGCATCTGGAGAGTAGTCGGCGCTCAGCCGTTCGCTGAGTGCTTCTTGGTAGACGGCTCCGCTGTTCCTGAGTCCCAGCGGGAATCGTGTCGGCGAGGCGATGCCCTGGCGAGCAGATTCGGCGAGGTCGATGCATTCGCCGATGGAGGCGATGGCGTGGTCCATGTCTGCCTCGAATTGGCGTTGGCGTGCGGCCCATCTGCGCCTTCGCTCCTCGGGCGTCTGCTGCACCCTGAGCGGCGGAGGCGGAGTGGATGAAGCAGTCGGCGGTGTGGGAGGAAGCGTGTTCCCCTCGGATGGCTGGAGATCGATGTTGGCCGTCGCGATCGCCGAGTTGTTGGCGATGGTTGGCGACGAAGTGGTGATGGTGACGATCCCGTCTGGCGTAGCGTCGAGTCGCGGCGCTGTCTCCTCCGGGGTGGCGTCACGGGTGAAAGAGAGCTCTCCCTCGGGTCCGGCGGTGAAGACCATGGACCCGAAGAAGAACATGGCCCCTCAGCGATGGAAATCTTCACGGATGCCGGCGTGATGACGGCGGAAGCGGATGCCATCGAGCTTGCAGATTGATCTCGTCGATCAACCCCTACCTGGCGCGCCAACTGTCGGATTTATGGACCCGGCAGTCCACACAGGGTAGTCCGCGTGGTTGATTTGTCGAGGGACAGATCGAGGATCAGAAGTCGATGGTAACACAAGACGCAAGGGTTGAACAGGTTCGGGCCGTCAGGATGACGTAATACCCTACGTCCTGTGTTGGGTGTATGGATTGCTGTGTATGAAGTTCCTGAAGGATCTCCGTAGTTGGGTTCTGTCCTAGGTTGAATGAATGCGTGGGTTCTAGTTGTTCTGGAGGGGGGTCTCAAGGCGCCTTATATAGTCCGGCTGCCTTGAGTTACAAGTCGGCTAGAGATCATAACCT
>CM014270.1:1230687-1269809 GCA_004135705.1 Alloteropsis semialata | reverse complement strand
CAGCGCGCTCGCTGTTGAGTTCAGAAGCAAGCACAGCAGCTAGAACATCTATTACATGATTAACCCTATCGGAACTTAAACTCTCAGAACTATATGGTTTTACATGATTACATTGCTCAATTATCCATTCGAATTGAAGAAAACAGCCATAAGTTGCAACTATCCTGGAGCAGGCAAACGGCAATGGCCGGATAAAAGCTCCACAAGAGAGAGTGGGATGGGGACCTGGCGATCTCGAGCCCGATGCCGCTGGTGGCGCCGGTGACGATGATGGAGACACCGTCGAGCGGGGGCAGCTCGAGCGCGTTGGCGAGGGGGCTCTGGCTGGCGGCGATGCGCTGGAAGAGGAAGGACGATGGACTCCAGCAGTGGGCCCCATACTGACCCCACCTGTCATAGAAAGAGGCCTGGTGGTCACTCGTAACCCTAACGCTTCAAGGCTGTATAAATATTGGTTCTCTCCTTTCGGCTTTCGCTCCCCTCTCCCCGCCGCCACCGCCAAACCCTGCGCCGCCGCCGCCGCCGCTGCGATCCCAGCAGCCACCACCGCAACCATGGCTACCGTGCTCACCCGCCCGACCGCGGGCACCGTCCAGTGCTTCGGCCGCAAGAAGACGGCCGTGGCCGTGGCCTACACCAAGCCGGGGCGCGGGCTGATCAAGGTGAACGGCTCCCCGATAGAGCTCATCCGCCCGGAGGGCCTCCGCCTCAAGGCCTTCGAGCCCATCCTGCTCGCCGGCCGCTCCAGATTCAAAGACATCGACATGAGGATCCGCGTCCGCGGCGGAGGGAAGACGTCGCAGATCTACGCCATCCGCCAGGCCGTCGCCAAGGCCCTCGTCGCCTACTACCAGAAGTACGTCGACGAGGCCGCCAAGAAGGAGGTCAAGGACATCTTCGGCCGCTACGACCGCACCCTCCTCGTCGCCGACCCAAGGCGCTGCGAACCGAAAAAGTTCGGTGGTCGTGGTGCCCGCGCCAGGTTCCAGAAGTCCTACCGTTAAGCGATTGCTTGCGGTATCATTGTCGATGGTCTTGGCTTGTCTCCTGTCAATGGAGCTGCTTATCTTATATCTAGCTTGCTTTACCTTCAGTGTTTAGACTTTTAAGCCTAGTATTGAACCTTTATGATTTTGGATGGCCACTGAAGTATGGTTTTGCTTGTTACCTTTGTTCAGGCATTCTGAAATGGGTTCCTTATATCTATGTTATGTGAGAGCAGTATTTAAATTTTACCCGAGTACCTGTTTTATTATTTTCTTCCATGTTACTTAATTAAGCTATCTTCTTGGCAAGTGGAATGGATGTGGCAGTAGAAAACTTGTGTAGGCATGGCCATCTTAAGTAGCTGATTGATGGTAGTTTTCTGTGTTGTGTAGATTTCTGTTAGTAGCTGTGTACAAACTAGGTAGTGCTTTAGGAAATCTGTTTGCATTGACCCATTGTCGCTCATCCAATGCGATAGGTCTAGTTATTTAAGGATGAAATTATATGCCTCTCCATTCATTGCTGTTTTACCTAGTTCAATACTTTGAAGCGTATTCCCTACTCTCAGTTTTGCTTGCTATCGATGCCACGGGATTATGAATCTATCATTCCTTATATTTATGCTTTGTAAGATTAGTCTATTGGTTTTGATGTAGTATCTGTTTCATTATTATGTTTTCCTCTTTGGAGAACTAGTGATGTCATGTTTCATCTTTATTGATTGTTTGATAAAAGATGGCCAATTTTTTTTATTTGTGCGCTCAAGCAATTTCTATGATGGTAATTGAAATATGGAATGCCTTGGAAATGTGTCTTGTGGAAGGGAAATACATTGGGTAACCACTGTTAAGGGTAGCTGTGGTTTGTGGTAGTAATAGCCGTTGTTAGTGTTAAGGGTACTTTATTGATTGGAATTGTATCTGGGAATGGCGCTTGAGAATTTGTAGCTCTTGTCTCACTGTATGTGGCCATTGTACCACATCTCTGGTTGTGTATTTTGTGAATCCTCAGTTCATCAATTTATTGATCTTCTTGTCTGGTTCTTAAGTTCTGTCTGCTTATCTGGTTCCTGTAGTTCTGTTCATCTGCAGCTTTGTAATGACTTAAGTTATTTTTAAGTAACAGTCTAGGTTACAACAAATGTTACAGGTTCTTTAAGATTTGATAATATGCTCTTTTGTTCTGTGGTATCATAAATTCATAAAGATGCATCAATTAGTGGATTGTTTTGTATGTATAATATAATTGCTCTACATGTGTCCTATCCTTTGAATATTTTTAATTGCTTGATTAGGTGTATTGTGCAGTCATGTCGAAATCAGGATTTAGAGTATTATCGACGAGGGGCATTTTGTGCAATATAGCCAGTAGTTGCGAAATGGCAGCATGGATGTGAAGAGTCAAATCCAAACTGCTAAGAGCATGAGCAGAATTAGTCTCTGTAGACCTTTTAGGTTTTGCTGCTTGGAATTTGGGTGCTGAGGATTGCTTTCTCTAAATCAGCTCTGCAGTGGCAGAGTTGCTGCATCTTCTATTTGACATATTATTTGTTGAATTGACAGCAGTCAATTTATTTCTATTTCTTAAGAGTAAGATGCACTGCAGGATTTCATCTTTTTCTGTTGTTATGCTTGGTTGAAACGCTTTAGTTTGATCGTGTCCATGACTCCATGTAAGGATAATTGCAGTTTGATTGTCTTTGTTCATTTGACGATGAGACGCCATAGTGTTAATGTTTAAATCTTGCTCTGCATTTTTCGCTTTCTGCAACCCAACCCTGATCGTTTTTTAAAAAAAATCCTTCATTCATGGTATTGTGAGCTGCTCATAATTTTTGCTGCATTTCCATGTGGAACAGTGAAGTGATGACCATGTAGGTTATATATTAGTACAATCTGTTTTCTTTTTCTCCTAGCCTTTCCTTCTGGCTGGAAACGCCACATATATATCATATTTGTGTTTATTCCGTAGAAAGCATTAGAGCTTCGCTAACTTGTAGTATCTTCAGCTTTAGCTGTGGCTGAGCAACTCAACATAGCCGAGTCGATGTCACCTACAATAGATGCAAGTGCACATATATTTTACAGTTGAGAACGAAGCCAAAAAGAGCTTTTTCTAACAACTGAATTGTTAGATGAGGGGGGGAGTCAGTGGTGCTAACCGAAGATGAGTAGGCTGCCGGGGTCAATGGGGATGGGGAAGCCAGGGTTCCTTATCGATTGGTGTAGGTGCCGTTGGTGCTGTCCAGGTCTGCTTGTTTGGCAGTGCTACCTGAGCTTGGCCATGCATTCCATTGCATCCACGTACGGTATGGTACGGTTTCTTATCGATTCCCATGCGAAATTGAAAAAAAAAAAGAGTACCGACAGAGTCAATGAACTTTAGCAAGAACTGAGCGGTGGCAACGGGGAGGACGACGTCAGCAACACGACCAACAGTCACCGCATCCTGACAGTGAAGCGGCTGTCCAGGATGCGGTGAGTTGTTCAGCAACACGAAGACACCACGATTCTTCCGTAACAACATTTGGCAGTAAGTTGTTCAGTGCACAAAGAGGATGATGATGAGCAGCAAACCATCTTACAGAAGAACCAACGGTTGATCAGCGAGGCTGGAAGAACACCTCAGGCAGGGTGCTGCTCTTCTTTCTCTTCTGCCATGGCACAGCCACACTCTGCTGCTGCTTCGAATTCGCACTGGAGACACGGACTGGAGTCCTAGCTGCAGTTTGCTTCACAGCCAATCGTTCCACTTTGGCACCTCCTGCTACTCGCTGCGTCTTCGTCTCTGTGTCACCGTGTGCAGTGCAGTGCGGTATGATTTTACATATACTACCTCGCCATTATTTTTGAGAGAGAGAGAGAGAGAGAGAGAGAGTCTTGGAGCATCATATGTTGGAGCTGTATCTGTCTCATCTTTGTTTTCCAAGATCCCGCTTTGAGCATTAGCAATTTGTATTGGATTGCTAGTACTCGTCAGAGTTAGCATCATAGCGTGTCAGCGCATGCAAAGGGGAACAATAGTGTCACATGTTAAATAACATCGTCCCTGGATCCCCAGCTTATGCACTAACAGCCGATCCATGAATTCTCTGCTTTACTACAAATCAAGTTTGTTCACCTAGGAAAATATGTTTGCGTTTGGAGTGGGCTCAACTCAATGGCAAAAATTTAATATTTCCTTCGTAAATGAAAAAATAACTGAGTACCTCTTTAATTCTTGTTTCAAGTACATAGCACTATCATTGATCAGTGACAAATAACAGGGGAAATGTATTTCTACAACTCTTTACAATATCCTTTTCGCACCAACAACAAAAAAACATTCCCCAGGACTTCAAACTAGAGCAGAGATGCATAATTGTTGATGAAACTCAGCTTCTTTTCTCTCTTCTTCCATGTGTTTCCCCCTTCGAATTCGGTGATCAATAAGATACAATAAAATTGCTCTAATCAGGAACAGGAACAAAGCACTACTGAACTGCAAATTAAAAGCACTATGATTAGGATCTATTTGATTCTATTGTGTCTCCTGTTGTCCATAACGGCACTGAACCAATTCCCCAGCGATGAGCTTCTCTAGGGCATCTGATGGAAGTCCAATCATCTCAAGCGTCTTCTCCCAAACCAGCTGGGTAGTTTCAAGGTTGTGTGCCTCTTCAGATGCATTCATTGGATTGCAATCGTATGAAATGCAAGCGCAAACAGGCCAGTCTTCAGACTTCAGCATCTCACAGTATTCTGGAACTTGGGGGTCAGACGCCGCAAACAATGTACTCCTAGAACCTGACTTGCATACAACACATAATATTTGTGTATATTAGAAGATGCACAGGTTGTTAAATGAAAGAAGGTGGAAACAGAAGCTCAATACCTTCTTGAGCATCAAATATGAAGTAGGGAATCAGATGATAGGCAGCTACAATAGCCTTAGGAAGATCTCTTGCCTGTGTCATGCAATGAGTGTCAACATTTAGCAAACATCAGATGATAGGCAGCTAGACAACATTAGAAAGGTCTCTTGACTGTGTGATGCAATGAGTGTCAGCATTTAGCAAACAAACAAACAAAAGAAAAGAAGAATGGGTTGATATGTTGTACATGTGAACCACTTATCCAGCAATATATGCCTTTCAAATAAGGTTCTTTTTCATCTGGCATTGTGCTAAATTAACCATGACAGATAACTTGCAACCCTTTATATATTTCTCAAATGTGAATGTTTTACATGTTAAAAGAATTCACCTCATGAAACAACACAAATGGTTCGAGAAAAAATAATATGGAGATGGAACTCACAACATTCGTGTCTACAATCCCAGGAGAAGCACAAATAACGTTGATGCCAGCTTCTGCAGGAATTCTCTTATGAAGCATGCTGCTAAATTTTACCTGAGAGTGAAACAAGGATAATTCAGACCTAACTACCATGAAATAGCATGCAAAGCATGTATAGATTAGAGCACATTTGTTCTGATAGAACAGAAGAAAAAACAGTTGAAAAACAAAAAGGGAACAACATTTAATTAGCAATGTATAGCAAATAACATAGTACCTGTGCCAACTTGCTATTTGAATATGCCAACCAACATCTATATTTCTGCTTTCTCAAGTTCATATCTTCAGCATCAACAAAACCTACAGTGTGCATCTGTAATTGGAGGCATGCATGTCAGATGCTGTTAGTGTATTGAAAGAAAAACTGTAGAATTGCGACATAGCTGATTCCAAATCAATATCAGAATTCACAATTGTTTGGCCTTGGATAAATAGTCGATTGCATTCATGGTAAAAACTGTAGAAGCAACTAGTTGATTCCAAATTGACATCAGATCCAAATCAACTTAGTAGATTGCATTATGGTAGAAGTGCCCACTAAAGGAGAATTGGTTAGAGAAAAGAACTCACAATTGAATTAACGTTAACAATCCTGCTGGGAGAACCTCGGAGAAGGGAAGGTATAAGCAACATCGCCAGTAATGCAGGTGCAAGATGGTTTACTTGCATGTGTTCTTCATGACCATCCTTTGAAAAACGCTGAGGCTCTACATGAAAACAAAAGAGTCGATTATCTCTGAAACGACTCAAATACACCATCTATGCATAAAAAAGTCCTAGAAAGTCAACATCCAAATGAACGTGTTAATAATTAAGCAGACCTCCTATAGCGAAGATTCCAGCATTGTTGATCAACACATGTAGGGGTGCCATACGAGCATTCCAAGTATCAGCAAATTTTACAACCGAATCGAGGGAAAGCAGGTCAAGCTCCATCACCTAAAAGAGAATGTTTAAGAGAAGTCAAATACCATGCAGATAAGCCAAATCAATAGTTATGACTAACAAAGTTATAAGTGTGCCTTTAGTCTTAACCAATAAGGATATGCATATCTTTTTTATTGATTATAGACTTCAAGTGTGAGCGTAAATATAGGCAATGTAAGTAGTTTTTTTTTATTTGGAACCATAAGTGGTTAAGATAATGCCTCTTGACAAAATAAAATCAGAAGCTCAAATTGATGGTAGAACATCAAATTGGAAAAGCAAAGCAATGTCAAGAGGCGACAATCAGGTCACGCAGTATGGAATATACTTAAGCATGTTAAAACCCCTTATCCATCAACCAGGACCCTATAGCAAGCATCTTCAAAGTTACCTCAGCATTTAGTGGTGTTCCTGTTTCTGAATTTTCATTCTGCCATTTCTGAATCAACTCTTGTGCCACCTTGGGTCTCCTAACTGCCATCACAACATGCGCCCCAGCCTGTGTGAGTTGTCTGTTATGATCATGAAGGTAAACCGACGGGTTCCGATCAGTACCATCTTCAGAATAAGATGCAAGACTCTCACATTTGCAGGCCTGCTTGCTGATTTATAGTATCACACAGTGTTTAATGCAAGCACAACTTCACGTAAAAACTCCCACAGATTAAAGGGAAGCTGGCAAGAATACTAGTTTCTCCAAGATGAAATGGAGGTGAGTAAATAGGGACACCTTCCAGTTGAATGGTTTTTCTTCTTAATTGACTGATACATCAAAACAAGGTTCTGAAAAATCAACAAAGCAGTGAAACACAACATAGCATTTTAAGCTACTTGATGGCCAGATGCAGGTTGACTTGTTGAGCACAGTCAGATTGTGAAGTATTTCCCAGGCGTTTTACCAGCCTTGTAGAGGTAGTGAGGTACCATCACGAAAACTAGAACCAAATATTTTTTTTAAGGCCAGCAAGAACCAAAATACTTAAGTCACTAACATGTGCACAAATGCGGAGTCATGCATATACTAAAATTAACATACTTCATTTTTGGTTGGCACATAAGTCAAATTTCACCTGTACGGAAAGATATCATGCATCAAGCCATGCATGCTTGTTCTCCACATAAATCAACAAAAAGTTTTACTTTTTTATAAAAAAATGTGGTCTCTCTTCTCTTAATTATATCAGCAAAAAAGACTGAGAAAGATACGCTGTCTCGAATACATTACTTCATTATCCATTCGAATTGAAGAAAACAGCCATAAGTTGCAACTATCCTGGAGCAGGCAAACGGCAATGGCCGGATAAAAGCTCCACAAGAGAGAGTGGGATGGGGACCTGGCGATCTCGAGCCCGATGCCGCTGGTGGCGCCGGTGACGATGATGGAGACACCGTCGAGCGGGGGCAGCTCGAGCGGGTTGGTGAGGTGGCTGGCGGCGATGCGCTGGAAGAGGAACTCCCCCACGATGGACATCCAGCCGCGTCCCCACTCCAGCCACCCCAGCGCCTCCCTTCTCTTCCCACTCCGCTCCTCCGCCCCCTCCTTGGCGTTGGCGGCGGCGGCGGCCTCGGCAGAGGACGCGCCCTCGTCCCCGTCCTCCGCCGGCGTGCGGCGGTGGCGCAGGTCGCCGGCCATGAGGGAGGAAGAGACGGGAATCGAATCTTTGGGAGGAGGCGGCGCTAGCGGCGTCGTGTGGACTGGCGCTTTGTAGTGGTGGGGCGAGATGGCGATCTGCGCTATCTTCTAGCCATTGATACAGGGAACGTATCATATGAGAACTCAATTCTTATGAGATTATGAGAACTCAAATCTGGACCATATGATCTTGATCCAAGGAGAGCGCATAGGGAGAGGTGGGAGGAGAGATTTGCAAAATCACCACCTCTTAATCATACTTTTGTAAATTCCTCATCCCACCTTCCCCTTGGATCAAGATCATGTGGCCCAGATTTGAGTTCTCATAGTTCTCACAAGAATTGAGTTCTTATAGGATACGTTGCCTTGATACAGTTCCTCCACACTTTCGAAAAAATAAATAAATAATATGACAAGTACAGCAACTTGCCCAGTAGGTGCAATTAGGTCATACTTCTTACAAAATGCTCAAATATGTCACAGATGATGTTTAAGTTGTGCAATTGTGGTCAAAAACCACCTTGCCACATCACCGCCAGCGTGGATGGATATTTGCAAACACGCTCATTTTGTTTTCCCCATCTTTAAAAAAAATATATGCTTACTGGCAGTTGTTTATTCGGCTTCACAGTGATCAAACCAAGAAACCTTGTCATCGACTTATGTCATGTGTTGCTTCCAGATCCATAGAAAAACCCACCATGATGCATCTCAATGCTGAATTGATCATCATGTGGGCCTGCATGAAAAGAAATAATTGGATAAAGCAAAGGCAGCTAGCCATGACCAATCTACGATCAAATAAATCTTTGAACCCTAAAAAGTGAATCAAAACTTCCTCTGCAACACTAGCAAATGCACATGTATGGCCATGTATCAGTTAATGAGCAGACAACCATCCATGACAAGCACAAATCACTCACCGTAGTGAGGGGGCAACGACCCTGCTGAGTGCTGATCGATGTTGGAGGTGAATGTGGCAAGGCAGCTCAGCCATGGAGTCTACTTTTGACCATAGTTGCACCATTCATACATAATATGGGGGTGTTTAGATCCTAAAAGTCACCAAAAGTTTCACGCTGACAACCGTGCCCTTTCTCACAGGACGCGCTTCTCAGTGTCAAAACTTTTCACCACTTTTTGAGGATCTAAACACCCCCTATATGACACATTTCAACATTTTACAATAAGTATGAACTATTTGCACCTACTGTGCAAGTTGTTATACCTAGCATGTCATTTACTTAAAAAAAAAGAATCTGCCCATACAGTTCTATTAAAAATTGGTAGAGCATTTTTATCTAAGACTGGGATGATATCTTGATAGACGTGTGGTATTTGTAACTGTCACGCTCAATGTAATTTCGTCCAAGCTCTACCTTTACTTAGTTGGAAACTTAGTGGCTATATGAATTGAAAAGGTGCTAAGAGTGGGAAAATTGACGTCATTTAGAGGCTAGGTATTGTTCATGACTGCTCCATCCAAAAGAGTTGCCCCTACCTTAGAACCTTGGCATTACTGCTTACCCAATAATTCATAGTAATAATCGGCATTGTCTATCTGCAAATTAAAACCGATGGTTTCTTCCAGTGCTGTTAAGATTGTAGACTAGAGCATCTGTCAGTTGAGAAGAGTGGGAGTATTGTAGGACATCACTGCAATAACTGGTCATCAGCTGCTGCTGCTCGCATGATGGTTCGGTGAATCAAACCCACAATTTAACTAAAGCATTTCATTATGAGATGTGTAATCTTGAGAATCATATATAGCGTCAAAGTAATTCAACCGAAATTTATCTGAAAGTGTCAGACCTGTATAGACGTAACGTTTTTTTATTGGTTTCCTGTTGTACTAGTGTACCAGTGTCAGTCCAGTGAAAAAAAAAAAGAATCCATCCCCAATCTACCACTGCGCGCCAGCCTGCCAGGCCCAGCCCAGCCCACTCAACAAAAAGGGAAAAAAAATCCCCATCCCTCGGATAAACCCTGGCACTGGCCGTCAGTCGAGAGGCGGCGAGCACGTGCGACGGCGAGGAGCTGTGCTGCTGTGCGCGAGCCGAGCCACGCAGCGGCGGCGCCGTGCCGCAGATGACGACGAGCCAGGGCGTTCTCCTCTGCCGCGCTCCCCGCCCCTCGCTAGCGTGCTCCTCCTCGGCCGCCGCCTCCCCATCCATTCCCCATGCGACCGGCCTTGCCACGGCGAGGAGCCGCCGCGGCCGTCTCGCCGCAGCAGCGCCACCACCACCACCACAACGTAAGGCACGAATCCCTTTCTTGCTCTTTTCTTAAGTCATGGTTCAGCTTTTGTAGTGAGCTCTGAGTCCATTTCATGGGAGCGGGTTGGGTTATGCTCTCGTGGTGAGATAGAGCAGCAACCTGGGGCGAGGAACTAGCAACTGTAAAATTCAGATAGCTGCGATTCCTGCAATCTTTGTTTTCTTTGTTTTATAGCTTGTTGGTCAATTCGTGTTGGCTATTGCGAGGGTTTTTTTTTGTGTGGACGAACTGCCATAATGTGATAGTTAGTGTTGAGGAGCACTGAAGTCAGGCTGCTTGGAGATCAATTATTCCTAAAGCTAATTACAATATTCCTTTATGGATAATTCAGAGTGTTTGAGGGGCACTTGAATTCATTGGACAGGATTTCCTAAGTGGATTTATTTATCACAACTTTTTTCATACATTATTTAATCAGAACCATATCTGAAATCCTGTAGCAGTTCTGGAACCACACATATATTTCTTAAGTGCATTTCTTTATTAAAACTTCTTTGTGTAGATTAGCTAGTTGTGGATTGGGAGTAACTCATTATAATTACAACTAGAAACGGAATATATGCTCTATTAATAAAATCCTTTGGGGACTGATCATACTGCAGTTAAGTCATCATTTTATTTTTTTACTAATGTATACTTGTTGAGTTGAATTATCATCTTTTCATTGCTCCAAAAAAATACTTGAAGCCCACTTTTACAATAACACATTTGATCTCCCTCCTCTCTCTCTCTATATATGTGTGTGGATGGTCCGGGTGCTCAGGCTAACATTGTGTAACTTTGGAAAGTATGCCTGACATCATGAGAGACATGTGTAATTGCAGGCTGTGTAGCTACTCCAACTATTGCTCAAGCAGAAGACCAAACTGAGGCTGAAGTTGCTATGGGATACACGATGACTGAAATCTGTGATAAGTTCATTGAGTTCTTCATGCACAAGAAACCAGAAACAAAGGATTGGAGAAAAGTATTGGTGTTTAGAGAGGAGTGGCAAAGGTATAGAAAACATTTCTACAAGCGTTGTCAAGTGCGCATAGATATGGAGACTGATTCTTCGTTGAAGCAAAAGTTGGTTGTACTTGCTAGAAAAGTGAAGAAAGTAAGTCCTTATTTGGTCTCTTTATGCACCACCATCCAGTGTATTTTGGCGATAGTCAAGTCAACATAATCTTTGTTACTGCCCTAAAAAAGCAACAACATAACCTTTCACTGTCATTTTCTGGAATTTCAACTATTTGCATTGCACAACATTATTGTAGATTTGTAACCAGACAATATGAATGTTTAGGTGCATTATCTCATAGTTTTGTAATATTCCTCATGCTTTTAATTATTTTCTCAGATCGATGCTGAAATAGAGAAACACATGGAATTATTCACTGAGCTCAGAGATAACCCTGCCGACATCAATGCTATTGTTGCAAGACGACGAAAGGATTTCACTGGGGAGTTCTTCCGCCATCTTAATTTCCTTGTGAATGCTTATAATGGCCTTGACGAGCGAGATGGTAACTATCTACCTTCTGTCATTTTTTAATCACATGTCGCACTTTATTACTTCATTCATAATCAAGTTGATTAACCACTAACATATGTGCACACTAGAGAAGGATATTGGAAAAGACTGAACTTGAGAACCTGATTCACTGTTTTCTGACATGGAGCATGATTTCTATTTCAATTCCCAATAGGTCTCAGAAAGGTGAATAAAAAGGTTACATGCACAACATAGAAGTTATGTGTAGGTATTCTTTATTTAGTCTTCTCTCTTGCTTCGTCTGGATGGTCTGTTGACCAGGTCAAGATAGATTATATTGAGTATATCAGTCTAGTTATTGCCATTTTCTTCTGGCGCGAATTGGTGAACAAATGAATTGCACTGTAGTTATTGTTCTGGATATTATACTTTATCTTATGGGCTGATTAGTTCTCATTGTTATGCAGGAGTTGCTAGGCTTGGTGCTAAATGTCTATCTGCAATCCATGCATACGATTGCACAATGGAACAGTTGGACATTGAATCTGCTCAGTCGAAGTTTGACGATATACTGAATTCTTCTTCACTAGATGATGCCTGTGACAAGATCAAAAGCTTAGCTAAGGCCAAAGAACTCGATTCATCATTAATTCTCCTCATTAACAGAGCTTGGGCTGCCGCAAAAGACTCTACAACTATGAAGAATAAGGTTGGTTTTGGTGAAATATAAGCAATGGTTTGATCTACCCACTATCAAACAGCGAAATAGGGTACAACATTGAGGCTAGAGATATAGTCATCTAATCGGTTCGTGCTTCACCATAAGTGAAGCATTGAATAATGAAAAACATAGGATATGGTATTTCATATGAGAAAGATAAAATACTAGCAGTTTGGCCTCTTGAGATTACATGCAATGCCACCATTCTTTGTCATTTGTAGATATTCAGATTCAGTGAGGCAGCACTTAGCTTCCTTGGCTGGCTGATATTACCTGACAAAAAAATGTAAACAAGAACTGTAGTAAAATGCCATGGTTAGAGTTAGGCTAGATAGCTCAACTGGTCCCGCAAATCTCCCTTTTAAATTGCATATAATTGTTGTCTGGAATGTCAGGATTATTTCCTAGTACCTATATAAAACTTTGCCATACATTATTGTTCATTGTTCAATATACTAATATATGTACTAGATGATTTCTGTTCACATAATGTACAAAGTAGGATAATGTGATTAAGAAGCAATTTTATAATTTAGGATCTTTACAAATTGTAGCAAAGTAACTTGCATGATTACATGTTATGCCATTTCATATTCTTCTTCTGAATCACCAACATGTTGTTTAAAAGCACGAACTAAGTTTGACGCTTACTGATTATATGATGTAGTATATATTAAGATTTGAAGTGATAAATGTATATACTAGTGCAAAATTAGTGGCTAAAACTTGTAGATTACCTTTTCTTATTCATATGCATGACGTAGGTCAAGGACATAATGTATCATATATATACAACTACAAAGGAAAGCGTCAAGCTCATCTCACCTCCAGAAATGAAGCTTCTTAAGTATCTGCTGAACATTGAAGATCCTGAAGAGAGATTTGGTGCTCTTGCAACTGCTTTCTCTCCAGGAGATGAGCGTGAAGCCAAGGATGATGATGCTCTTTACACGTAAGAATTTGTTGACAAAGAAGTTGCAGATCTATTGATTTCATTACCTGCAAAACTATTTCATGATGACATATTACTTTGTCACACATAGCTTTTTTTGTTCCTTGGTTATTTACATGATTATTTGAATTTATTGAATTGATCCATGAGTAATTTAATTAGTTTATCCATGAACATAAGGATTTTCTGATAACCTGCTCCACCAAAACTCTCAGCTAATGTTACTTAACTGTCAATATGACTTGCCTAATCATCACCATATCTGATAAAAACTCCCATGCGATAGTCAACCTTTTTTAAATCTGTACGCAAACATTGGCAGCATGAATCTGTATGAGTAATTATGTTACCTAAATACCTTCATTATATTAATATAGTTGATCAGGTTCCATAGTGTGTTACCATGAAAGTTAGTCATCAGAGTAATAGACTGAGGACCGGAAATAAAAACGAAAGAGATTTCTTGAAAATTCATCACTGCTCTTGCTGGCATTCTCCCCTTTTTGTTTGCTTAACTAATTATCCTTGAGGAGTGCCTAGATGATTGGCTGTTTTTCTGGATTCCTACCTAAATGCCTATCCATGAAAGCAAAAGTTTCAGCACTGTCCACTATGCATGCTCAATGGTTAAGAGACACTGTTTAGGCTCCATGTCGCGTCATTAAAATTTGCAAAAAGGAAATACCATGTAATGATTTGTGGAACAATTAATGTTGGTACTTGGATATGAGAGTGAAACTTGAAGGCCAGAATGAAGTGAATTCATCATATGTTACAAAACAAGCTGTTGAGAAAGGTACTGTAATCTGCTAATATAAATAAACGGGTACCATTATACTCCTTTTTGTTTGAGCTGAGGGCTAAGGTGCTTTGTGTGATTAGATAGTTTTTGCATGGGTCGGCCAGACATGGCTTATTTGGCATTTTATCGATCTGTTGTTGGCATGCAGAACTCCCAACGAACTCCACAAATGGATCAAAATGATGCTTGATTCATACCATCTGAACAAGGAGGAGACGGATTTTATGGATGCGAGGAAGATGAGCGACCCGGTAATAATCCAGAGATTGACTTTGCTGAAAGAGACGATCGAGGAAGAATACATGAAGGAGTATATACATCCCGACGAGCCGGATTCCATGGGGGACGAAGAATCAGAAGACTGAGCTTACATACGCGCGAGCCGACTTTGAAGGAACCCATCTGGTGAAGATTCAAGAGGTGACTTGACAGCGCAGATATGGTCCATATATAAGTAGATAGCAGATGCCCTGTTGCTTTGGATGGATGATAATAATTTGTAGGCTGCTAGTGGCATTGTCATAAAGGTACCTTGTGCTGAAAAGGCTCAGGTTTTTTGTTGTATACTAGGGGTTTATTAGGAATATATGGTGCTGCGGTTCTGAAGTATGTATATGTGACGC
This sequence comes from Alloteropsis semialata, assembly GCA_004135705.1. Classification (NCBI taxonomy): domain Eukaryota; kingdom Viridiplantae; phylum Streptophyta; class Magnoliopsida; order Poales; family Poaceae; genus Alloteropsis; species Alloteropsis semialata. The sequence goes on along the minus strand of CM014270.1, from coordinate 1,255,073 downwards.
TTAATTTTGCATTGCCTACTCAAATGCAACTGTTAAACTGGGACAGTAGCAACGGCGCGAGCGCTTAATTTTGGCGGCGCGGCGCGAGCTCGAAAAACTGCTCCAGGTCCGGCGGCTGGAAGTAGCCGTTCCCGGGCGGGCTCCGGCGCTTCCCCAAGTCCGGCACGGCCTCTCCTCGCCGCCGCGACGGCGAACTCGCGGGCCCCACCCAGTTCATGACGCCTCTTGTAGTAGTACTCTTCTAAAATGAGCCACGTCGACGGTCCCATTGACTGAAGCATGTCATCCACAACAAAGAAAGAAAGGGGAAAAAACATGTGATCCGGAGCTCTCCAAACGGCCCCCAAAAGGCCAAAACCAATCAATCGAACCGCCACGCCGCAGCCAGCCTATCCATGGCCACCTCTTCCTCGCCGCTCGCCGCGCTGCACTCCTCCTTCCTCTCCTCCACTCCTCCCTCGCCATGCTGCGCGCCGGCGCCGCCCGCCCGCCGCCGGAGAGTAAAATGCCCTCGCATCCGGGCCATTGACCTCGACCAGAACACGGTATGCTCAAGATGACAGACGCCGCGCCATGTCAGTTCGAACTTGATTCTCCGCTCCGCTCGCGGAAAGGGTCTGATTTCTTCCTTGCAGATTGTGGCCATATCGGTGGGCGTCGTCAGCATCGCCGTTGGGATAGGCGTTCCCGTCTTCTACGAGACCCAAATCGACAATGCCGTCAGTTTCCTTCTCTTCTCTTTTCTTCCTAGGGGCTACTGTTCACTCTTCACAAGCAGTTCTAATTTCAGACCAGGAAATGAAGTTGATTATTCCGTTTTTCCTTTTCGTGCATGCAGGCAAAGAGGGAGAATACACAGCCGTGCTTCCCCTGCAGCGGCTCTGGCGCTCGTATGCCCAATGCCCTTTCTTCTGTTTTTCATTCAGATATATATGGATATGGTTAGTGTAATTGGCATTATGGGAACATGACAACCATGCAGCTCAGCGGTGCAACACAATATTCTTGTGGTCATGCATGCGCCTACTTGGTTAAAACTTAAAATACAATTAGTCATGGGTTACATACATTTTTTTTTTAGATAATGGAACAAGCGTCCCTGCCTCTACACCATCTGGGATGGTGTACACAGCACTTTAATACAAAAAGAGCACTTAGGCTCACCACAATCCACAGGAAAAAAACAGCAAAGTCATTTTAATTGTCTAAAGGCAACAGACGCCCAGCAACTAAAATGCAATCCTATTTGAGAATTTCCATCCAAACTTGGCAAAGACTTCCATAGTGACTGTCTCCAAAAGCCTGCACGCCTTCTTCAGATTGGCTCTCTCATCCTCATGCTTAAGCAGAAGCGACCAAGTGCGAGTCCAGTGTGTGGCCCTGAAAATCACCTGCATAGATGTGTTAGTTGTAGATCTATTAAACACCATGTCATTCCTATTCAACCAAATAGCCCAAACAATCGCCGTTAGACCGATACAAACTAGTTGTTTTGAATCCGGATGGATCCCAGCAAGCCATGGTCCAAACATATCGGTTGTACTGGTAGGCGGTTGAATTCCGAATGTGACACTTATTATATTCCAAATAGAACGGGTGAAGTGGCAATTGATGAATAAATGCTCAATAGTCTCATTAGAGCTACAGGAGCAACATTTGAGATTACCTTTCCACCTTCTCTTTGCCAAGTTGTCTTTAGTGAGAGTAACTCCTTTTTTAATATACCACAAAAAGATTTTAATTTTTAGTGGAATCTTGATATTCCATAATGGACATTTGCGAGGGACTATGCCCTCTTTAATCAAAGACATATACATCGACCTAGTCGTGAAGATGCCACTTTTGTGCAAATCCCATATGAACACATCTTTTTGACTTGTAAGATCAGTTGTTAGTACTGTTGTTACTAGTCTATACCAGGAGTTAAGATTAAACCCAGACAGCGCCCTTCTAAAGGATACATTCAAAGGGGTAGTGCCTAGCACCTCTGCCACAGTTGTATTCTTCCTTCTCACTATGTGATATAGGTTGGGGAATACTTGCTTGAGCGGCTGATTCCCAACCCAGGTGTCCTCCCAGAACCTGACTCCGGTGCCACTGTTCAATTTGAAGTGACCACATTGAAAGAAGGCGTCCTTCACCTCCATCAATCCGGACCAAAAGTGGGAGTCACCTGCTCGCTTTGTGGCCTGAGATATGGTTCTATTTGACAAATATTTCCTCCTTAGGAGGGTTTGCCAAACGCCTTCTTCATTTATGAGTTTGAAGAGCCATTTGCTAAGCAAGCATTTGTTTTGAATTTCCAGATTTTGTATTCCCAGCCCTCCACAGTCCTTTGGCAAGCAAAGGATACTCCATTTAGCGAGCCTATATTTCTTCTTATACTCGTCGCATTGCCAATAGAATCTTGAGCGATAGTAATCAATTTTATTAAGTACCCCTCTAGGTACTTCAAAAAAAGAAAGCATGTACATTGCTAGGCTAGTGAGGACTGAGTTTATTAAAACTAGTCTGCCCCCCACTGAAAGCAATTTCCCTTTCCAACTGCTAAGCTTTTTCTGAAATTTCTCCTCGATTCCTAACCAATCCTTGTTTGATAATTTTTTATGGTGCATAGGAATTCCAAGGTATTTGAATGGTGTATTACCATCCTTACACCCAAAGAGCCTTGCATATTCAACAGCGAAATCCTTGGCTTTCCCATAGCAATATAACTCACTCTTGTGGAAGTTTATTTTCAATCCCGACAGTTGCTCAAAAGTACTTAACACTAGTTTAAGATTTTTGGCCTGTTCGAGATCATGTTCCATAAATAGGATAGTATCATCTGCGTATTGCAGAATTGATAGTCCTCTGTCCACTAAGTGAGGAATAACTCCCTTAAATTCTCCATTTTCTTTGGCACGTTCAATGAGAATGGCCAGCATGTCCGCAACTAAGTTGAAAAGGATTGGAGATAAAGGATCTCCTTGTCTAAGTCCTTTTTTGGTTTGGAAAAAATGCCCAATATCATCATTTACCTTAATGCCAACACTTCCCCCCTTTACAATTTTGTCAATCCAACTACACCAGAGAGGTGAAAAACCTTTCATACGCAAAGTTTGTTGGAGGAAAGACCATTTAACCTTATCATAAGCTTTCTCGAAATCGAGTTTAAGGACAACACCATTAAGTTTTTTCCTATGCATCTCATGTAAGGTTTCATGAAGGATGACAACTCCCTCCATTATGTTTCTCCCGGGCATGAAAGCAGTTTGGGAGGGTCTCACGACTTTTTGTGCTACTAGAGCCAATCTATTTGTCATGACCTTCGTGAAAACTTTGAAGCTAACATTAAGTAGACAGATAGGTCTAAACTGCTGAATTTGTTTGGCTTCAGTTAACTTGGGTAACAGTGTGATAACACCAAAATTTAGACTAAACAAAGGTAGGTGCCCTTGGTGAAACTCATGAAACAAAGCAAGCAGATCCTCCTTAATGGTATCCCAGAAAGCTTGGTAGAACTCAGCTGGGAAGCCATCTGGGCCTGGTGCTTTGTTATGATCCATATGGAAGATCGCCTTCTTTACTTCCTCCTCCAGAAAGGATGAAGTAAGAATCTCATTTTCCAAAGGAGTAACCTGCGGAATATCCTCCGTCATCGATTCCCTCAGAGAGTAGTTATTCAGCCTAGTCCTTTGATTCCCTCAGATGTAATCAAGGGCCATCTGCATTTAGCTGACATTTGGACTAGCTCAGCATCAAAGGACTAGCTCAGCATTTCCACTGCATTCTTACAGAACAGCATCAAAGGACTAGGCTGAAAAAAAATCATGTGTGGCATCTGCTGGTTCTGGAAATCAGAATCATATATAGCCCTTTTTAGTTTTATATATATATATATATATATATATATATATGCCTATTACAGCTGGAATTAAATTTCATCTTTCTCAAACACACAGTGCGTCCCTCTATATATCTTGATTGCCATACATAAAAAATGATGGAACTGATAAATAAAAAGCAGTGTCTTATTTGACACCTGCTTATGGTCAACTGTGCTGTTCCTTCTTTTTCTTTATTTGTAATAGCATCCAGCAATTCAGAGTATTGAACAGAAAATCGTTGATTTTCCAGAGGTATGCAGGTTTTGCAGTGGAAAAGGCATTGTTACTGTAGTACTTGGCGCAGGTGAGACTGAGGAATCAAAGTGTGTCAACTGCGAAGGCATTGGCTCTTTGACATGCACTACATGCCAAGGCACTGGGATCCAACCGCGCTATCTTGACCGCAGGTAATATGCTTCTTCTTATCCCAAGTTTTTGCATGTAAGCATTTGTTGTGTTTCCTTTTATAATTGGTAACTTCACTGCTCGTGTTAAAAATATGTGGCACCATTATTGAATTAGCAGAATGACATTAGAATATTAGATGAAACCACACATTTCTGTCACGAAAAGATGAAATCCGGCATGAGATGAGGTCCTTCGTGTAGAGGTGGAAAATTTGCTTATCGCAGATAGTCCATATTGTTCGAGTGAATGGTATGGAACCTGACATGTGGGAATTTTCCTTTGATGCTTCTCTATAAAAACCGAAGGATCCTATATGTTCTTTCTTGTGCGGCTAAAGTTTTGGCTAAATGATGCTCCAAATGAAAGTAGTTAAGTAGACAGGATGAAATGTTGATAAAGGAGATGTGTAACGGTTTTCACCTCTGATTGGCTAACCAGGGAGTTCAAGGATGACGATTGATCGACGAAGCTTTTGTTTTAGTCTTGTGGTGGTGTTCCCAAGATGGAACATCACTGCCTGATTTGACGACGGCGTTGCTTATTCTGAAGACGTGTACTTACCAGCCTGATATGAGGATCTATGCATCTGATTGTTTTATGTTGTCTTATATTTGTCCCAGTTCGGTAAATATCTATGGCAGACACCCTCCAATAGAGAAGACAACTCGAATATAAGTGTTGTAAATTTTGCGACAGATGTAATACACCGTGTCCTTTTTAACTTTTGGAGTTAGCATCATTGGTGAGACTCTCCAGTGTGCTTGTGCTTATGCATCTATATGTAATACACAAATTCGAGTGACCAATATTGAGTAATCTTTAAGTTGATGTTGGGTTGCATTTGCCAGTACATGAAGCTTGAATTTGGGAAAAGGCATTTGTGTCTCACCAGAATGGTTCTTCAAAAATACAGTTCTTTGTAGGTTCTCTAGCAGTCTAGTTGGAACACTAAACTTCTATGGAGCATTGGTTATGGCCGCTTGCGGGTTGTGCCAGCTGCTGTTGGGGCCAACAATGTCTTTTATCCTTTTTGTATTCCATTCTATTGTCTTGTATTCTTGGTTATTCTTTTTTTATTTTGTTTATCAAGACTTTCAGTATAGGAAAAAATATGACCCGTAGCATGAAAAAGATACCTGCAGCATTCAAATGAGGAAGTTATTCGTGCATCACACTGTGATGTTATATCTATCCTGTAATGTGGCAACGATACTGATCAGGATGAATCAAGCAGCTTTGGGAGAAGAGAACAACTTACCTTTTTACTACGTCCCTGTTTAGTTGAGGAAAGTTTCACAACTTTTCACTATTCATCTGTCACATCAAATGTTAGGACACTAATTAAAGGTATTAAACGTGGATTAATGACAAAACCTATTCCATAACACCGGGTAACTTCGCGAGACGAATCTAATGAGTCTAATTAGGCCATGATTAGACAACGTTGTGCTACAGTAAATAATCTCTAATGACAGATTAATTAGGCTTAATAGATTTGTCTCACGATTTCCCGTCCATCCGTGTAATTAGTTTTATAATTAAATCATGTTTAGTCTTCTTAATCTTCGGTTTAAAATTGCTACAGTAAATTTCGCAAACTTTCTCACCGAACTAAACAGGGCCGTCAGATCATCTTTGGAGGTCGTTCATACGGTATCTTTCTTCCCATATGATTGGGACTGGAAGATGAGTTATTTTTCTGACATTGTTCCTTAATAGGCTAAAGATCTCTGCGATGCTGCAAAGGTTCAGAACAATCCTCGTAGAGATCATGGGAAAGAGAGCACAGATCCTTGCTGGAAAATATTGGATCTTTTGCCGAGACTAATCTTGTGGGTATTCAGGTTAGATTGTATGGTTTGTAGAGAATAATACCTATGGCTTTCAGACAGTGCTGTTGACCTGGTCATTGACCAGAGCAACGATTAGCTGCTAAAACCTTTTCTTTTTGAATTTATTAGCTGCTAAAACTAACTAGTGGCATCCACACAGCTAGCCAAGAAGTTGCTGGAAAACTCTGAAAAGGTAGTGTCAGACAGTCAGAGCAATTGCAAATGTAATGCTTTGTGAAGCATAACAAAGCAAGGACATCTAGTTGCAGAAATCATAGCCGGGGAAAAATAAGGGCATAGCTGCAGAAATTTAGGTGAGGTATTAAAAAAACTATTTTGGCTTCGCCCGGGTTCGAACCGGAGACCTTCAGTGTGTTAGACTGACGTGATAACCAACTACACCACGAAACCTTGCTGATTATGCCTTTAATTAAATGCCAAATTAACAAATGATTTTAAGATTTGTCGTCGCTGACAAACCGGCACGTAGCCATGACCCTGCACGCCAAAATTAGCAAGCTCAACACTGAACTGTAGGCATGGCCTGCACGAGATTGCATGACGACCATCCGCTTACTCGCCCTGGAAAGTGGCCACAATAAACTCTTGGAAAAATAAAATTAGAAAAGAAAAATGAACACACGGAAGAATGAGAAGAGAAAGTCGAGGTTAATCACCACACTGTTCCTTTCCTTGCAAACATTTCACTTTCCTCACTTCCTAGAAATTAGAGAGAGAGAGAGAGAGAGAGAGAGAGAGAGAGAGAGAGCAAAGACAGGCAGTTCCTCACAGCCACTAATTTACTCCACTGCCAATCGTCCAAGCAATCCATCCCCTCCGATCCGATCGGATCCTTTTTGCATACATTGCGTTCTCTTCCTCCTCCGATTTCTTCGATCGTCCCGTCCGGTCCGGCCGGCCGGTGTGAATCCAACAAGGCACCACACCAGCACCAGCAGCAGCAGCAGCAGGGGGATCGAATAATCGATCAATAAGCTAGGCAACAGCAGCATTATATTAATTGCATCGACAATAATCCGTCGTCGATAGACGATGGCGGAGGGGTCGTCGGAGGCGGCGGCGCGCGAGGCGCTGTCGACGGAGAAGGCGTTCGAGCGCGAGAAGCTGCCGGCGTGGTCGGAGCAGATCACGGTGCGGTCGGTGGTGGTGAGCACGGCGCTGGGGCTGTTCCTGAGCTTCATCGTGATGAAGCTGAACCTGACGTCGGGGATCGTGCCGTCGCTCAACATGTCGGCGGGCCTGCTGGCCTTCTTCCTGATGAAGACGTGGACCAGCGCGCTGGAGCGCTGCGGCGTCTTCCCCAAGCCCTTCACCCGCCAGGAGAACACGGTGGTGCAGACCTGCGTCATCTCCTGCTCCAGCATCGCCTTCTCCGGCGGCTTCGGCACCTACATCCTCGGCATGAGCCGCAAGATCGCGCAGGGCTTCGACGAGGCCAAGACCAGCATCAACGTCGAGGAGCCGTCGCTGGGCCGCACCATCGCCTTCCTCTTCCTCGTCAGCTTCGTGGGGCTCTTCTCCATCGTGCCGCTGCGCAAGATCATGATCATCAGCTACAAGCTCACCTACCCCAGCGGATCCGCCACCGCGCACCTCATCAACAGCTTCCACACGCCGCAGGGGGCCATCCAGGCCAAGCAGCAGGTGCACATCCTCTTCAAGTCCTTCGCCTGCAGCTTCCTCTGGTCGCTCTTCCAGTGGTTCTACTCGGCGGGGCCAGGCTGCGGATTCAGCTCCTTCCCGACGTTCGGCATGGAGGCCTACCGCCGGCGGTTCTTCTTCGACTTCTCAGCGACCTACGTCGGCGTGGGCATGATCTGCCCCTACATCATCAACTTCTCGCTGCTTCTGGGCTCCGTCGTGTCCTGGGGCCTCATGTGGCCCTACATCGAGAGCAAGCGGGGGCTCTGGTACGACGCCAAGCTGCCCCGGAGCAGCCTCCACGGCCTCAACGGCTACCAGATCTTCATCTCCATCGCCATGATCATCGGCGACGGCCTCTTCAACTTCCTCTCCATCCTCGTCCGGACGTCCTACGACATGTACCTCAAGCGGACCAGGCCCGCCGAGGCGGCGGCAAAGCCGTTCGCCGGCGTCGACATCAACGAGCGACAGGCGCTCAGCTTCGACGACCGCCGCCGCACGCAGGTCGGTCTCGATCGCTCGCATTCGTTCTTAATTGTGTTAATTATTTGTGTCATTGTGTGTTGCATACTTGCATTGCATTGTTGGATGGAATATATAATTCCGTTCATATTTACATATATGTATATATACATATATACATACATATAGGTGTTCCTCAAGGACCAGATCCCCACTTCGATCGCCGCCGGCGCCTACGTCCTCCTGGCCGCCATCTCCGTGGTGGCCATCCCGCACATCTTCCGGCAGCTGAAGCCGAAGCACGTGGTGTGGGCGTACGTGGTGGCGCCCGTGTTCGCCTTCTGCAACGCCTACGGCACGGGCCTCACCGACTGGTCCCTCTCCAGCAGCTACGGCAAGCTGGCCATCTTCATCTTCGGCGCCAGCATCGGGTCCGAGGACGGCGGCGTGGTGGGCGGCCTCGCCGCCTGCGGGCTCATGATGGGCATCGTCTCCACGGCGTCCGACCTCATCCAGGACTTCAAGACGGGGTACCTGACGCTGACCTCGCCGCGCTCCATGTTCGTGAGCCAGGTCATGGGCACGGGCCTCGGCTGCATCATCAGCCCCGTCGTGTTCTGGATCTTCTACAAGGCCTACGACGTCGGCCTGGAGGAGGGGTACCCGGCGCCCTACGCCAAGATCTACCGGGGCATCGCGCTGCTCGGCGTCAACGGCTGGAACCAGCTGCCCAAGTACTGCCTCCGCTTCTGCCTCGCCTTCTTCCTGCTCGCCATCGCCATCTGCGCGCTCAAGGAGGTGGCCAAGACCCGCGGGTGGTGGCTGCAGGACTACATCCCCAGCGCGCTGGGCATGGCGGTGCCCTTCTTCCTGGGCTCCTTCTTCACCATCGACATGTGCGTGGGGAGCATCGTGCTGTACCTGTGGAGCAAGTCCGACCGCGTGCGCGCGCACATGTTCGCGCCGGCGGTGGCGTCGGGGCTCATCTGCGGCGACGGCATCTGGTCGCTGCCGTCCTCCATCCTGGCGCTGCTCAACATCAACCCGCCCATGTGCCTCAGGGTCTTCTCCGCCGACACCAACTACCAGGTCGAGGAGTTCCTCTGGACGCTGCGCAACCCAGCAGCCACATAGCTCTAGCTCTAGTAGCTCCACCAAATCACATACATACACACAATGTACGTTGGAGTTGGACTCTCAATTCATTCCGTTTTGATTTTAGCTAATTTAGTGCTTGTTTGATTCGCTTGCTAGTCTTGATTGTACTTATTGTAACCAGCCAGCTGTAGTAGGATTATTGCAGACAACAGCAGCATGTACTTTCTTGTTCATTATTTCGCTAAGTTAATTGTAGAAGGTGACCAATCCTTGTAAAACATCAGTACTGAACTGTGTCTGGAAATCTCGAGGAATTAACAAACATTTCAGTGACATATCAAGCCTACAAATTCGAAAGTTTTTAAACTATTTGTTTAATCATACAAAACAACACATGTATGGTAACTCCTCCAAAACTAAAAAAAAAGCTTTCAATTCAAACAGCCCTTTAACTTTGACTACTATTGTACATAAAGTAGTACTATTGATGAAATCAGCAGGATGACAAGTTTTATTGCTGCTACATAAAGTAGTACTATTGATGAAATCAGCAGGATGACAAGTTTTATTGCTGCTAAAACAACTTAACAGCAATTTACTTCTCGGGCAAATAGCATCTGCCTTCTCATTTCATTACTGAACAACACACAATTCATACCTGCAATCGAACTAAAGGCGATGCGATGATGCATGCTTACAGATAGTGCTCATCAGTCAGACACGTGTGCATATGTATTCACTCGTAAATTCAGACTGAAACTCAATTACAAGTGGATACAGCTAGCACGGCAATCATGCCATGGTCTCCCCTATGGAAAATTTACAAACGTCCCAAGAAGACGATCGAATGAAGAAGCTATGTCTTGGGCAGCGTCGCCAGGAAGGCGTCCAGCTTCACGTTGTCGGTGCGCGACATGAACTTGATGCACATGGGCGCCCTCGCGCGCGTCAGCCCCATCACCGACGACAGCAGCACCCCGAGCCCGTCACCGCAGATCAGCCCCGACGCCACCGCCGCAGAGAACGTCCGCGCCTTGCCGGGGTCGCTCCACCTCCACAGGTACATCACCAGGCTCCCCACGAACATGTCGATGGGCATGTGCGCCGGCACCACGAAGGCGATGGCCACGCAGATGGTGCTCGGGATGTAGGGCGCCATGGGCCACCGCTTCACCGCGGCCAGCTCCCGGAACGCGCTCAGCGCCAGCGCCAGCACGAAGGAGACCTTGCAGAACCACAGGCCGTGCATGGGCAGCCCGTTCAGGTCGGCGCTCAGCATGGCGATGCCCCTGTACACCCGGGCGTAGGGCACGTCGAAGAGGTCGGAGTAGCCGTCGCCGTCCTGCACCTTGTAGAAGGCCCAGAACATGAGCGGGTTGACGACGCACCCGAACGCCGTGCCGATCGCCTGGCTGATGAACACGGCGCGCGGCGAGGTCAGGGTTAGGTACCCTGTCTTCAGCTCCTGCATCAGGTTGTTGCTGTTGGACATGGTCCCTATCACGATCCCGCAGGCGACGAGGCCAGCGACCACACCGCCGTTGCTACGGCCCACCACTGAGCCGACAAGGAGCATAGCCAGCTTGCCGTAGGTGCTCGATAGGTTCATGTCAGTCACGCCGAAGCCATAGGCGTCGCAGAAGGCAAAGACCGGAGCGGCCAGGTAGATGAGCGCGACATGGTAGGGCCTCAGCTGCGGGTAGAGGTAGGGGATGGCGAATGTGGACGCCACCGACATGAGGATGTAGCAGACAATGCTGACCCAGTTGGGGATGTGGTCCCGGACAAACACCTGCGCCCTGCGGCGGTCGTCGAAGCTCTGCATCGTCTTCTGCTGCTCAGCAGCATTCAGGCTGTGGAACGGCAACTGCGTGTCGCTGTCATCGCCACTGCCACCTTGCATTGGCTGCCTGCGCCTCTTGCACATGGCGCACAATGTGCAGAACATGATGGACAGGAAGTTGAAGAGGCCATCAGCGAGTATCATGGACACTCCGATGAATACCTTGTAGCCTCTGATGCCACTAGTGTTGGAGGTGCTTTGGTCTTCAGGGAACCAGATACCCACCTTCGTTGCAAGGTACGGTGAAACGATCCCCCACGAGATAACGCTCCCAATGAACAAGGAGACAGTGATCATGTAAGGGCATAGCATGCCGATGGCGACATTGGTCATGCAGAAGTCGAAGTAGAATCTGATCAATGAAGCCGAATGCACAATTGTTAGTTCCATATATCATGAGTGAGGTGAAATGGATCATTAGTTGGTTGATATCGTTGCGTACCCGCGCTTATATGCCTCAAGGCCAAATATGGGAAAGGATTTGAAGCCGCAGCCCTTTGCGGCAGTGAAAAACCACTGGAAGACATCCCACAGTATGGTACCACCTAACGATTTGAACAGCATGTGCACTTGCTGCCTGTAAGTGCAAGCACATAACTAAATAAGCATGCACACTTCATTGGTCCAACAAAAAGCATTTAGTCATTTTGAGTTCATTCAGCTGATGGTACTTGCCTTGCATTGTTGGCGCCTTGAGGTGTATGGAAGCTATTGATAAGGTGTGCTGTGGCCATGCCACTAGGGAATGTCAACCGGTGTCGAATGATCATGACCTTCCTGAAGGGCATGAGGATGAACAGGCCCGAAAAACTGACGAGGAAGAGGAAAGTGATCAACTGCCCAATGCTTGGCTCGAGAATATTCTTCTTGTCACTGATGTCCCCTCCAGCTGCTTTCTTGCCCATCGCAATGATGTACGTTCCAAACCCACCTGAATATGAAAGGCAAAACATGTTATAACCCATATAATAGGACACCAACATGATGGAGTATAGTAACCAAAATTCTGCATGCTGTGCTTATATACATATACCACTGAATGTTATGGCGGAGCAGGCGACAACACAGGTTTGGATGACGGTGTTCTCCTGGCGGGTGAATGGAAGGTGTGGCACCTTAAAGCAATCAAGAACACGTATCCATGCACGGCAGAGGTAGAAACCAACGAGGCCAGCTGGGATGGTGAGCGGTGGGAGGAAGCCTGAGTTGAGGCTGATCTTCATGGCAACTGCGCTCAGGGCTGCACCAAGGACGAAGCTAACCACCAATGACCGTAGGGTGATGGTCTCTGACAGAGACGGGATGGGATCTGCCTCAAAGGCGCGCTCCGTCGAGATGCCTTCCTGGGGATTGTCGGCATGCTCCATTGTGGGGGACCAATTAGTTCCTTTTAATGGAACAATAATTTTTAGTTATTTATTTGATTCTGTGTGCATGCCTTGGTTTATTAATTAAATTAATAAACCAAGACATACACACAGAATCAAATGTTGGATGCAATGGGAGAGAAGGGGGAGAGAAGGCTTTTATAGGGAGCCTGGTAGTTAATTATGGAGCACTGTTCCTTCTAAGTATAGTTTCCTTTGCTGCCTTGATGCTTACCTTAGCTTGCCTTTTCCACAGTTGTATTTTCCTTCTTTGAGGGATTAATCTGTAACACACATCAGAACACGTATATTGTAAGCATCACATGACAAAACAAATCGCAACAATCTACCCATGCAAAGAAAACGACAGGAATGGATAAATTGTTACTAAAAATAGCAGGGAAATGGAGTAGAGCATGTGAGGCACGGTTAAATTGAAATATCTCTTATAGCCACCCTGCAGTGTCCATAAATTACCTTCCATTTTCCACAGCACCGTACGGTTGGAATTGTTCCTCAATGCCGCCAGCTGCAACAACCCAACCTGCAACCATGTTCTCTCTATAAAGACTCAAACCCTCTTAGCCAATCAGAATTCTGAAGACTAGCTTGAGCAATCGGCATCTGAAGACAATCTTCCTTAATTTCACGCAGCCCATCAAACGCTCTCTGACAAGTTGTCATATGCAATTTGTCGGAGAGAGGAAACAGAGCAAGCATGAATTTACTTGGTGATCCAATGGAGGGCCCATCAACAGAGCGTGCATTTAAAGGAGAGCCAATTCGAGCATGGACCGAGCAGATCACCGTACGATCAGTGGTGGTTAGCATATTACTCGGCACCGTCTTAAGTAGTGTGGGCATGAATCTGGTTTTCAAGTCTGGGGTGGTGCCATCGCTCAACATCCCAGCAGCCATGCTAAGTCTCTTTATCCTCAAGACATGGACGCACATACTACGGAGATTCGATGTGTTCCACCAGCCCTTCACCCGCCAGGAGAACACCATCATCCAGACATGTGTGGTTGCCTGTGCCAGCATTGTGTCCAGTGGTGAGTACACAGATACACCAGAAAAACTGGATGACAGCTTGTAACAATTTTTCTCATGAATGTGATCATCAATAACTAAAAAAATGGATGCGATCATAGTTCACATGTATGCTAACATGTTATCAGGTGGTTTTGGATCATTCATGCTCTCAATGAGCCCAAGAGAAGCAGTGCGAACCAAAACTGGACTGGACGACATAAATGTCAGTGCGCCGAGTCTAGGAAAATTGATAGTCTTCTATTTCTTCATCAGCTTTGTTGGTTTGTTTGCCATTGTTCCCATGAGGAAGGTAATAATAACTGCCACTGCAATATCACCTAATCATATTAGTTCATACAAAATAATCAAATCAATATCAGTTCAGTTAATGAGTAAACACATGCATGATTACAAATTTGGCAGCTGGGCTCCTCTCTAACAGTTCTCTTGATTTTTTTTTGTGTCTTCTTAGACCATGATCATCCGCCATCGGCTAACATAAGCAACTGGCACAGCTACAGCACACCTCATCAACAGCTTCCCTACCCCCCAAGGAGTCCAGCAAGCAGAGTGAGACATTAACTGCTATAAATTTGGCTATCAAACTTGTAAAGGTATAACTAAATCGCTTACATGTCTGCACTTTTTGGTCGCAGGAGGCAAGTGTCTGTCATGCTTAAATCCTTTGTGGGAAGCCTGTGCTGGGACATCTTTCAATGGTTCTACACAGGTGGACCTAACTGTGGACTTGCTGCAATCCCGACATTTGGACTCGAAGCATACCAAAAAGGGTAAGGGGTAGGTAAAATGAATAAAAAAGTTACAAGGAAGGGAAATCAAATCGACATGTATCTTACTAGCAAACTAGCAATTATGTGTGCAATTGTATTTGATAGAAATTAGGCAAGATCCTTTAATAGACATTCTGGTAGAAACACCAACAAAATGGCAATTGATTCTAAAGGCACATAATTTTTGGGGAAGCCTATGTGATACCTTCCAGAAACACACAATCTGCATGGAAAATCTTATTGATCATGAGATTGTTATATATTCTTGCAGCTTCTACTTTAATTTCTCTGCAACTTACATTGGTGTTGGGATGATCTGCCCAACACTGGTAAATATTTCAATGCTGGTTGGCTCCATCCTCTCCTCAGCAGTCGTATTGCCCTACATTGAATCCAAGAAAGGAGAATGGTACAATGCAGCTTACAAGGAAAACAGTATGATGGGCATCTATGGGTACAAGGTAATAATGTTACTTGTTAACACAGGCTTAGTGACGTAAATAGCATTGGTAACAATTACACCCAACCAGTTCTTTTTTAATATAATCCTATTAGCGAGCGGGGTATGGTTTCCTTCAATGTTTCCTTATGGACATCCCGATTCATTTATATGGAACAGGTGCTGATCTCAATAGCAATGATGCTTGGAGATGGCCTATTCCAGCTTCTCGTGATACCATTCAAAACAATGAGCAATTTGCGTAAGAAACAACAGCAGCTAGCTGCAGTAATCAATGCTGGCAGGAGTGTGGATAATATAAGACGCCCTGGCATCAGCTTTGATGATCGCCGCAGGACACATATATTTCTCAAAGACAATATTCCCTCCTCCTCTGCCATCATCGGTTACACTATACTGGCAATTGTTTCCACAATTGCGATTCCACACATCTATAGCCAGATAAAATATCAGCACATCATCGTTGCTTACATATTTGCCCCTCTCCTGGCATTTTGCAATGCTTATGGTACTGGCATCACAGACCTAAACCTCTACACTCAATATGCGAAGATTGTGATCCTGATATTCGGGTTCTGGATCACTGCTGAAAAGGGAGGGGTAATTGGTGGCCTTGTGATTTGTGCAATCATGACGATAATCATCACCACAGCGGGGGACTTCATGCAAGATTTCAAGACAGGCTATCTCAAACTAACCTCGCCAAGGTCCATGTTCGTAGCTCAGGCCATTGGAACAGCGATAGGCTGCATCATCAACCCAATTATTTTCTGGGTGTTCTACAATTGCTACCTAAATGACTCCATAGGAAGCTACCCAGCCCCATTTGCCAGGGTCCACCGCATCATAGCCCTGGTCGGTGCTGGAGGCTTCATCAAACTACCAAAGTATTCCATTGCACTCAGCATACCCTTCTTCATCGCATCCATAGCCATGAGCGCTACCAGGGAGGTCGCCATACATAAGAAATGGCGCATCCAACACTACATGCCGAGCATCGCCGCGATGTCAGTGGCATTCCTCATACATCCTACCACATCCATAGACATGTGTGTCGGCAGTTTAATACTGCTGGCGTGGAACAAGGCCGACACTGAAGATGCGACGCTTCTCGCACCAGTAGTGGCATCCGGACTGATCAGTGGCGAAGGGATATTTGCAATACCGTACTCGTTGCTGGAGATCTACAATGTCAGTCCACCAATGTGCATAAGGTTCTTGGATTCGGGTGTGAACATGAAGGTAGACGAGTTCCTAGCAAAAAGAAGCTCCCTCAGGGTCATATAGCTAAACAAATTGACAAACAAGTGTATAAATTCTCCTTCTTATTCAATTTTTGTAGTGAGGTTAATGGTAGTTACTGGCCATATGTAAATGCCCCTTGTTCTTGTTCGTCTTAGTGTTTTTTTTTTGGTGTGTGTAACGAGGTTAACTGTAGTTACCAGCCACATGCTGTTGTAAATACTGAATAATTTTCCCCATGTGAAATGGGGAGAACCCCTCCGTGGACTCTGGACTGTGTACATTCAAATTGCGTATGTATTATGTAATGTGCGCTTTGAGTATCACACTATACCTTATCACACCGAGACCAGGATCCGATTGCCAATGCGAAGCAACATCAGTCCGCGAGGACTGGGGAAAAGTGGAGAAGTGTTAGGTTTTGCGATTTCCCCCTGCGATTGATACCCTCATCTCGAATGTAGACGCGGCCCTTAGAAATAAAAAATCATCTGAGTGACAACGCGATAGCAGTAATGAACAGGAAAGAGAGAGCGAGAGGATTTCTCTTACTGTTCAGAGCACGCCGGCCGTCGCCGACGGTGTACGGACAACGCCGACCATCGCCGGACGCCGGTGAAGGCAGGGGAGGGGCCAACCGGCCAACTCGAGGTAGCTGGGCTTCATGTTTGCAAGTGGCGCATGTCATCTGGAACGGGCATAGTAAGATGGGCTTTCGGCCTAAAATGGCCCAGGCCCATCTGACCTCTAGGGTTCCGAGGCGAGACCAACCACAAAAGCGCCACCCCCTCTCCCTCGCGCCGCCGCCACCGCTCTCTGGTCGCTCCGCTCCTCCCATTCTCACTCACGACCGCAAGCCACGGGAACGGAGTTCTCCTACTCCAAATCCGAGGTGAGCGTCTACTCCGCCTTTCTCCAACACGATCATCTCTCGTGTTCAGCGGCTCCTCCCATCTCATATGTTTCATTGATCTGGTCGCTAGCAATGCTAATTTGCGGTTTCCAATTGTTGTATCCGTGTGGTTGAAATTGACTGTGGGTAGTGAAGCAACGATTAACAGGCCGCAAACCTTTTTATTACCTAGGCCGCTTTGCAGCTGTTGTTGTTTTCAGTAATTTTAGCTTTAATTCCAGGTGTCGTCGTCCGAGAGAGCACCACCATAAATGAATAGAAGCTTTTGCCACCACCTTCTCGCCCAGTGCAAAACTCTAAGAGAGCTCCAGAAAATCCATGCCCAGGCCATTGCACACGGTCTCCACCCACATCACCAGTCCGTTTCATGCAAAATCTTCCGCTGTTATGCTGACTTTGGCCGTGCCGCCGATGCTCGCAAGTTGTTTGATGAGATCCCACACCCTGACCTTGTCTTTTTTACTAGCCTCATGTCCCTCCACATCCAGCTAGAGCACCACCGTGAGGCTGTATCCTTGTTCTCCCGTGTTGTTGCCGATGGTCACCGCCCTGATGGCTTTGCTGTTGTTGGTGCCCTCTCGGCCACTGGTGGGATCGGTGACCAGCGTGTTGGTATGGCAGTGCATGGCCTGATTTTCCGGCTTGGGTTGGACTCTCAGATGGTCGTTGGAAATGCATTGGTTGATATGTATAGCCGATGTGGGAAGTTTGAGTCCGCGGTAACGGTGTTTGATAGAATGTCTCTGAAAGATGAGATCACTTGGGGTAGCATGCTTAATGGTTATATCAAGTGTGCTGGTGTGGATTTGGCATTGTCATTCTTTGATCAGATGCCTGTGAGGAGTGTAGTTGCTTGGACAGCCCTGATCACGGGTCATGTACAAGCCAAGAAACCTGTACAGGCTCTAGAGCTTTTTGCTAGGATGGTACAGGAGGGCCACCGCCCGACTCATGTCACAGTTGTAGGCATACTCTCAGCTTGTGCTGACATTGGTGCTCTGGACCTAGGACGTGTCATTCATGGATATGGTACCAAATGTAATGCAAGCACAAACATAATTGTTAGCAATGCTCTGATGGATATGTATGCAAAGAGCGGGCGCATTGAGATGTCATTTTCTGTATTCCTAGAAGCTCAATCAAAGGATGCTTTCACATGGACTACTATGATCTCATGTTACACTGTCCAGGGAGATGGGAGGAAAGCTCTTCAGCTCTTTCGGGACATGCTTAGGTGTGGGGTAGCTCCAAACAGTGTAACCTTTGTTTCTGTTTTGTCAGCGTGCAGCCATGCTGGATTAGTAGAAGAAGGTAGAGAGTTGTTTGGTACAATGCGTGAAATATACAATATTGATCCGCAGCTTCAGCATTATGGATGCATGATTGATCTTTTAGGACGGGGAGGACTCCTAGAGGAAGCAGAAGCTCTAATAGCTGATATGAATGTGGAACCTGATGTTGTTATATGGAGGTCACTTCTTAGTGCGTGTCTGGTTCATCGCAATGATAGGTTGGCCGAGATTGCTGGAAAGGAAATTATAAAGAGAGAACCAGGGGATGATGGGGTTTATGTGCTTCTTTGGAACATGTATGCCTCATCAAATAAATGGAGAGAAGCTCGAGAGTTGAGGCAGCAAATGTTGAGTAGGAAGATCTTCAAAAAACCAGGGTGTAGTTGGATAGAAGTTGATGGTGCTGTCCATGAATTCTTGGTAGAGGACAGGACACACGACGCTCGAAAGGAAATTTATGAAACCTTGGAGTACATGACTAGGCAGTTTAAGATGGATCTTAAATCATACTCATGTGAACAGCATTGTTCATCCATCTTTGTTGATGGAGAATTCGTAATCTAGATTCTAGAATCATGTACTGTACATTTCTAGTGATTGATTCATACGAGTCTTCCCACAAAATAGCCTTTTTTGCTCCTAAACTGGGTTTGCTAATATTATTGTAATTGATGTCTTGTTTATCAGTCTCCATGTGATTTTAGATCAAAATTGTAGACATTCAATGCTTGTAAATTGATGGCAAGGCATAATTATAAATATATTGGGATTGCTTTCACCTACTGAATGTTTTATTTCAAACACAATTTCAGAAAAATTCCTTCTAAATAGCATGCTGTTCTCCTTTAGTTTGTGAGTTAATAACTGAATTTTGAGTAGTCAGTTCTGTGAGAAAAACAAACAGGTAGGTGCATGAGTTTTAGGTATTGACTTGTTTCCTCTCATTTCTTGGCTATTTTATTGCATTGTATTCGTTATCTGGAAATATGTCATTCAGTTGCTTCATACATTACGATGCATGATTATGTGCCCCCTTTTTTGTAATGTGATTCTCTTATTGATAGATGTGTTCTGGAGATGAGATTGATGGAGACGCAAGGGTTCGACAGAAGGGTTTGAAGGATATAAGGCGCTACAAGTGTGAGTTTTGCACCGTTGTCAGGTCAAAGAAATGCTTGATTCAAGCTCACATGGTTGCACATCATAAGGTATAAGCATACTGTGAAACATTAGAAGCATGTGCCAGTCAGTATGTATTTATCTGTAAACTCTGTATTATGTTTATCTTGTCTGTATCCTTGTATCAGTTTATTCTCTTCAGTTATCTATAGTGACATCATTTTAACTTTGTAATGTCTTTCCATTGTATTATCATTGTTTTGAAGCATTACAATAATCTCAAAGAGTTTTCCTCAAAATTTGTCTGCAGGATGAACTGGACAAATCAGAAACATACAACACAAATGGGGAAAAGATTGTTCTTGAGGAGGAACATAGGTGCCTAGAGTGTGGAGCTTGCTTCCAAAAACCAGCTCATCTGAAGCAGCACATGCAAAGTCACTCTCATGAGGTTGGTATTTGATATTTCATCATCTGAGTCCAGTAGGAGCTGACCTTTTCTAGCATATTGGCACTAAAGGACCAAAACATACCATATTTTAGTTTTTTATGATGAACAATGCTGTAGACATTATCTGCATTCGTGTGGTTGTCTGTATCATTGATTTTTTTTACTATATGATTCGCTAAATACAGTTGTTTTGCAGGGTATAGATAGTTCACAGCGTGAAGCATTGGATCCCATTTAAAGAACTCCAAAATGCAATGAGGCAGTTTTACGTCTTGTCTGAACTAGTAACAGGTTGGGATGACCACCTGTGAAGCTTCAACAAGATTGCCTCCTTCACGCTCATTGAGTAGGTTTGTCCTTATATAAAATTTCCTTTCTTTTTTTTAACCTTGATGCTCATTAGATAAACACCACATCTCTTCTTAGTTTCTAATTAAGGAATTACTTCTATTCTCACTCTTAAAACACACTACTGTTTTATTGTTGACATTGCTAATTTATATTGCACCTTTGTTATGGATCGATTCTGTGAATTTGGGAGTTCATTTCCTCTTTTGTTTCCACGTTCTTTATTTATTTATTTGGGCTTCTGACTTTAAGGGACCTTTGTAATCTGGCAGTCGAACATGTAAATATCATTTAAGAAAGCTTGGGCATTCACTAAATTAGTTCCTTTAGCTTGTTTTGGTGTGAAGTTTTGTTCCTTGGCATTAAGCAGTTTAGTGCTGCAAGGATAGACGGGTATGGATCCTTTGGAGACAAGGCTGGAAATATCCTCCCTTCAGTCTGTTGTCTTCATGGCTTCCTTTTGGGGGCCTTTGAGAAGATGCTTGAGGATCCAATATAAAAATGTCATCTCAGAAAGCTAGGTCCATTCTTCATTGGTTCTCAGCTCGCTATGGTGGCAATAGTCCTTTGCCCTGTCATGGCACAATGAAAAAATGTACTGAAGTGAAGTGTTGAACTTGGTATAGTGTTGTATTTGATGGGTTATGGATTCTTTGGAGACAAGGTTGCAAATATCCTCCCTTCATTCTGCTGTCTTCATGGGCTTCCTTATGGGAGCTTTGAGAAGATGCTTGAGGATCCAATATCAAAATGTCGTCTCAGAAAGCTAGGGCCATTCTTCATTGGTTCTCAGCTCGCTATGGTGACAACAATCCTATAGTCATAGCCACAAAGCTTCGACATTTGGTCCTTTTGCTTTGTTATATTTATGTTGCTCGCTTCAGATGATGTTACATAGTTTAGAAGTACATGCCTTTTACCTTTTTTAAAAAATGGCTTTTTTTTCTATTTTCTGTGTCACTGTTTCTTCTTAAAGTTATTTCGAACATTGTGATACATTTAGTTTTGATTGCTACAGTGAAATGATGTTGCATGCAGTTCCTATGTGGTTTTAATAGGTGGCCAGTACAGTGTTTATAATTCTGAGTTGTTTTAGATAATCGATTGCTTAAGTGTTTAAAGCATCTAGCACAGTTGCAAACAAACCAGCATGGAATATTGTTCTTAACCCATATTCTTGCTTAATTGTAGAGACTATTTATTTGTCCACTCGAAGACTGTCCTTTCAGCTACAAAAGGAAAGATCACTTGAACCGACACATGCTTAAGCATCAGGGCAAGTTGTTTGGTTGCACTGTGGGCGGCTGTGATAGGAGGTTCAGTATCAAGGCAAATATGCAACGGCATGTTAAAGAATTCCATGATGATGAAAATGTCACTAAGAGCTACCAGCCGTGTATTTGCAAAGAGGAGGGCTGTAACAAGGTTTTCAAGTATCTCTCGAAGTTGAAGAAACACGAGGAGTCACATGGTATGGAAGTACTTCCAGAAGTATAACTAGGATATTAAATTGAATCAACTGAAACTTGTTTGTTATCTTCAGGTTTTTGCAAGAGAGAGAGAGAGAGAGAGAGAGAGAGAGAGAGAGAGAGAGAGAGAGAGAGAGAGAAACAGCTTTTGGATATCCAACTGAGTTTTTTTTGTGATATTTTCTTGCAGTTAAATTGAACTATGTTGAGGTAGTGTGCTGTGAACCAGGCTGCATGAAGATGTTTACAAATGTTGAATGCCTGAGGGCTCATAGCCAATCTTGCCATCAGCATGTTCTGTGTGAGATATGTGGGGAAAAGCACCTGAAGAAGAACATCAAACGGCACTTACAAGCCCATGACGAGGTGCCCTCTGGTGAACGGATGAACTGCACCTTTGAGGGTTGTGAACGCTCCTTTTCCAATGTAAGAAATATCGATAGATCCTCAAATGTACAAAGCTATGTTTTGCAGATTTTGAACTGAATTATTCCTGTGTTCCTTTGCAGAAATCAAATCTGACCAAGCATATGAAGGCATGCCATGACCAAATGAAACCCTTCACATGCCGAGTTGCTGGTTGTGGTAAGGCGTTCACCTACAAGCACGTCAGGGACAACCATGAGAACTCCAGTGCTCATGTATATGTTGAAGTGAGCCCCACTGCCCATAGCCTTTACAATTTTACCTCAATCTTTATAGTTGACACTTTTGACCCTTTAGGCCAAACTACTGGCTGGTGATTTACATCTTGGGAGCAATGAATCGCTACTGTTTTTTTCCCCTTTTTTTGCTCAAACCATGTGAACTTGTGGTTAACACCCTGCTACATGCAGGGAGACTTTGTGGAGATGGATGAGCAGTGGCGCTCCCGGCCAAGAGGTGGACGAAAGAGGAAAGCATTGACGGTGGAAACATTGACGCGCAAGAGGGTCACTCCTGGTGAGGCGTCATCATTGTACGATGGTGTGGAGTATCTACGCTGGTTGCTATCGGGTGGCGATGATTCAGGACAAGCTCAGTAGCCACGCCCGGCATCTTCTGCTATATTGGGAAGGTGTCATGCTGTTTTGTATATTTAGGCTACGTAATCTGGTATAGTTAGATAAGATTGGGGTGTGTATGTTTGTAACCCAGTTCTTCTTATCTTAGTACAGTAGTGCACTAGTGCTCCAGTATTGTAGGGAACTTGGTGGTGTATCTGTTGTAGTAGTCCATTTAACCCTCTTCATCAGTCCTTTTACGTGTATTTGGACGATGGCATTTATAGATGAAAAGTCGGATCTGAACCATGCTTCGAAATTCCAGTCTGGGAAAAAAGAGTAAGAATAATGTGTGTGCTGTCTCGAGAAAAAAAAATTCTCACTTTTGAATTTCGGAGTTTTTAGGCTGCCTGACAGCTCAGTTTAACTGGGTGTATTCGGGATAGGTACAGTTTTAGGGTTCCTGTCCTGGCGAATCGGCGAATCGGCAGGTGCTCGCCACAAGCAGCGGACGCCGATGTCCTAACTCTTGTCAATTGTCATTCACTCGTTGGGCCTGTTTAAATTCGCCAATTTTTTTATCGCTACAGTAAATTCGAATGTTTGATACTAATTAAGAGTATTAAATATGGATAACTGACAAAACTTATTTCATAACCCCCGGGTGAAATTGTGAGACGAATCTATTAAGTCAATTAGGTCATGATTAGACAATGTCTTGCTACAGTAAATAATCTCTAATGACAGATTAATTAGGCTTAATAGATTTGTCTCGCGATTTCCCGTCCACCCGTGTAATTAGTTTTATATTTAGATCATATTTAGTTCTTCTAATATTCGGTTTAAAATTGCTATAGTAAATTTCGCAAAGTTTCTTACCGAATCTAAACAGGCCTTGGTGAATGGCAACCCTTGCTAACGAGATTCAATCTCTTACTCAGTTCCAAATTGTAGTTCACTGTTGATTTTTCAAATGCCCATTTCACCATTTGTTTTATTCAAAAAATTTACATTATTATTATTTATTTTGTTATTACTTGTTTTATTATCAAAAATTACTTTAAATATGACTCATATTTCTATTTATTTGTACTAATTTTTTTGAATAAGATAAGTGGTAAAAATTATATTTTAAAAGTCAGCGGTGAATTATAAGTGGACAGCAGGGGAGGCTCCTACTGTTTCTAAAGTCATGCTCGGCCGGTTTGTTTTTTTTTTTAAAAGAAAAGGTTAGTGCTGGACTGCTGCCTCACACAAATGTTGAACCATGTCGTGGGGCACCATTTCTCCCAAAGTTCTGGAACGTCCATAGCCAGGTGAAAAATTTCCCTCCCACGTCCATAATCCAGGTAGTTTAGAGTTCCACATCAAAATGTTTTGTTACATCTACTAATTCTACAAAAAAATTACAGTAACCCTAGTGAAATTCAGCTGTAACCCTAGTAGAAGTCAAATGTAAATCCTCGACCATAACTAGAAATTTGGGTGGTACAGGGAGATTTTCTTCACCCAAAATTAATTTGTTCGCATTTCCCTTTTATGCACGCTATACTTACTGTGAGACTGTGTAAGGGTAACACTTCATTTTAGGAAACATATTCCTGGACCCTGGTAGATTATGTGGGTTGACGTTGATCTTATATTTGGCTATGTCCAAACTCAGACAAATATTTAAATAGCTTTACATAACGCTAGAAATAACTTGTGTGATGTTTGTTCCTTTGTCTTGAAGAAGCTTATGT
>CM014270.1:1180015-1229687 GCA_004135705.1 Alloteropsis semialata | reverse complement strand
CCTTCACCGGCCCTGATGGCCCTACCATCACCGACTGTTGCGGTGACCATCTTGGTCACCACCGCAACAGTCTGTGGTACACTGAAAACCTATTCTAAGTTATTGAAACTCGTCCAATTCAAATGTCTTTGAGTTTCTAACTCTTTCTAAGGTTCCATGGCTTCACTTAAGCTACCTAGTGCTAGAATTTCACAAGTGTGCATCACCCTAATCACCCTAAGGTTGGTCGGCCTCTTCCTGAAACAGATGTGAAAATAACCCTAAGTAGATGCACAATAAACGTAAACCAAAAGGGTGTCATAGATGTTATGCATGACGGCGTCCCCAAGCAAAATCTTCAGGATTTATATGAGAAGTGGTTGAGAAATTATCAGGATTAGAAAACATTTTCCTATTTTAGCATGAGCTCAGGCACTGTGTTGAATGGGACATCTTCTTGTCTTTTTTAATACTCTTGACGATTTCACAAAGTGAATGACATTAATTCAAACTGAAGAAAGGAGTAGCATTAAAGCTAATTGCTTCAAGAGAACGTATTTGTTTGTGGCTACTGTTATGCATTGACGAAATTCTCAAATATAAAGATACAGGGGAGAGAGCGCGCTATAATCCACTCAAAAATATCTAAATTCCTATTGTATTCAATTATTCTGAGCAAGCAAAAACATATCCTAAGTATACTGGACTTTGGTTGGTTTGGTGACATCAAACAACATAAAAACTATTTTTAACCATTTCAAGTATATGTGTGCCTTGATTTCACAGGTTTTCCTCTGGGAATCATCTGTACTTTTACTTTTATTACTAGACTGTTTTAGTGTATGATGATAACAGTATTAGCTAGGATATCTGTGGATTTCCAAACATGGAAAGCAGTATTAAATATTCTGTTATGCCGTGTGCTACCAGTGTTTGCTGTAAAAAATCAGCGTCTTGAGGGACACAGAGAAGAAGATCCATGGCATACAATCCATGTCGTAGGCAGAAAAACCTCGACCGAAACAAAACCGCGGTTGTGAAACAAACAGAGCACAATCAATGAAGCAGAATGATAGGACGTGACTTTAATCAGCACTAGTGGGAATGAAGGCACGGGGCAGCTGTGTTGTCTGACTCACCTTTGTGCGGCGGCGGAGGTGGCGGCGGCGGGTGGCCGTAGTAGTGCAGGTGGTGGGGGGGGGGGGGGGGGGGGGGTGGTGGTGGTGGCGCTTCTTCTTCTTCTTCCTGAACAAGCAGACGCAGAGCAGGCTGCCGAGCAGCAGGACGACGAGGCCGCCGACCGCGATCCCCACGACGATGGGCGTGGAGAGCCCCGAGCTGGACGGCGGCGGCGAGGCCGCGGAGGCTGAGTCGGACGCCGGCGTGGCCCTGCCGGGCGTGGGGACGGCGGGCGCGGTCGGGGCCGCGGGGGGCGTCCCGGGAGGCGCCGGAGACGGGGTGGATGGCGTCGCGGGGGCGGCGGGCGCCCCCGGCGGCGGCGCGGAGGGTATCGCGGCCGTGGTCGTGGGCGTGGAGGGGGATGGGGGCGCCCGGGCCGGCGGCGACGGGGAGGAGGAGTTGGTGGACGGCGGCCACTGACGGAAGCAGGGGGAAAGCGACGGCCACTGACGGAAGCAGGGGGAAAGCGACGGCCCCTGATGAAGCTAGCACAGTGCATCCGGCTGATAAAAACGCCGGCACTGTTGAACGCGCTAAAGCGCAGCACATTCGCGCGCCAGGTGGCAAAGTTTCTCCACGCCAAGAAGTTTGCTGGTGAATTCAGCCGGCTGTGCTACTTTACTCACTGTGACGGCCTGGTCCTCACTCCCACCGACACGAAGCTCTACCTCTTCAATCCGGCCACCAGGAGTGCCATCACGCTGCCTGACAGTAATAACCGCCGCAACAATTCGATTCAAGGAGCCTGCCACTGTGCAGGTCTAGGCCTGGATCCGCGCACTGGCAGGTACAAGGTGGTCCGGGCCTTCTACCGGTCAATCGATACGGCCAGGAACATCTACCGTATGGGGATGGAGGTATTCACTGTTGGCGGCGGCAGCAACACGTGGAGGGAAACTATGGACGATCTACCATGCCCTATCAACTTCAAAGGGTTCCTGTTCTGGCGCATTGACAGGGCTCGCCACCAGCAGGGGACTGCGCGGGGCCTCCTCCGCCAGGTTATGGCGGAGGAGTCATTTAGTGTCACTGGGCTGCCGGACTCCATGGACAACGATTCCAGCGCCTCTGCCACCCGATGGCTCTTCTTCCTGGTGGCCGAGTATTGTTTTGGAATCACCTAGCTCTCTACGGCTATGATGTGGCAACCTCTGAGATGAGCACCATGTGCGAGATGGATCGGATGAGGTACGAGGGTCGCAGGGCACGGTCGTGGAAGAATCTATCCAACTTCAACGTGAAGCCCTATACGGAGAGCCTTGTCCGGGTCACTGCTTAGACCGTCGTTTTGCAATTAATTATGGGCTTATGGCCTTTTTGCTTTCTTTGGAAGATGCTGCTGCACGTTGAAGCTGAATTGTCGTTGTGTGTGGCCTGGTAGTTTTCAGTTTCAGATAGTCATCTTAAAGCTGAATGAAGGGATCCCGTACCTTTGGCATGCAATGTAGTTTAGTACTTCTTTGGCCCTTCATTCAGATGTAATAAAAAGAAAAGAATGTGGTGTTATCCGCGTGTTTGTTTTCCTAAACTAAATGCCAGGCATGCTGCTGCTGACAGAATAAAAACAATCTCCTGCAATACTGGTGAAATTTCAGGTTACTTTTGTAAGTTGTCGTCGATTAAGATCTTGACTGGGTGCATCATGAAGCTCTTGTTCAGTTTGTTCTTTAAGGATATTACGAATATATAGATGCCTTTTCAGCTTTTCCTAATGAATCCTACGTTGTCATTTTTCTTCCGGGCTACTTCTTGTCAAATTCGTTAATCTCTGTGTGGACCTGCACTCAAACAAGCAGTAACTATACTACTTAAAACTTCACTACAACCACGTTGCTACCCGGTGGTTAAAACCAATAGCATTGGATTGGATTTTCACCCAAAAAACTTTGAATGAACTATAGGGTTCACCAAGAAATTGGGTTCCAATAAACATTCGAAAATGACAGGGTTCTTTTCAAAAGGACAAGACAGCCATTTGCGGTTTAGCCAACGTTCCAAAATGACAGTCATGTGGCCGGAGGGAGCAATTTGAGAAAGGACCAAGTTAGAAATAGACACGGCATCGAAATGAGATCGTTTTCAAGTGATCTATTTTGCTTCAAAAAGTGATCACTAACCGTTCCAAAATGATCGTTTTCAACGTTCCAAAGATAGTTTTCAACGTTCCAAAGATAGTTTTAAAAAAATCTTTAAACTTTGTAAACAAAGTCTATAAATCAAAAGTGATCTATTTTGTTTTGATCTGGCATGGCATAATAGTAAATTCAGATTTTAAATTAAAAGTTATTCTGAAAACTACATTTAAATTATCAAGTGAGGTGTTTACTCTCGAGATGTTTACCAAAAATCTTAAAATTTTGTAAGCAAATACTATAAATTAAAAATGACCCATTTTGCTTTGATCTGATATGTCAATAAATATAAAGTTTTATTAAGAATTATTTAAAAAACTATATTTAAATTGCCTGGTGAGCTACATACACCCGAGATTGTTTTCAAAGATATTAAAAATTTGTAAATGAAAACTATGAATCAAAGGTGACCCATTTATTTGATATGGAAAGATAGTAATTAGATTTTTAATTTAAAATTATTCTAAAAGACTATATTTAAATGTCACGTGAGGTGTTGTAATTCAAGATGGTTTTCAAAAATCTAAAAATTCTTAAACAAACACTATAAATTGAAACCGACCCATTTTGTTTTAAGAAATCCCTTGCAGGCCAGCCACAACGAGACATGTATCTTATAGAATTTTCCAAAGGAAAATAATGGACTTTTTGTTGTTCTGAGAAAGAAAAGGAATAAACAATGATTATTAGGCCAGTCTCAGAGGGGTTTTATAGCATTAAATTTTATGTCAAATCTTCTATTTTGCTGACGTGGCGAGGAAAGAGGGGGGGGGTTCATTAGATGTGAGAGGAGTTTCATCCCATAAAACTTAATCAGCACGATTATCTAGTTTTTAAGTCTAGGTAATTGTGCAATGAAACTTGCACTAAGACTGGCCTTAGACCATTCCCAGTGGGAAGTTTCATGCACAGTTTCTAAAAACGTCATATCACGAGAAAAGATATGAATCAATGAATGAAATAAGGTGTCCCAGTAACTAGTTTTATCTCACAGTTTCTAGGTTAATCACAACAATTAATTAGGAGGCACTGGATTGAACACATTTGGATAAAATGAAATTTTTTAGCCTCCAGTGATAGTTTCATCAAGTTTCATAGCCTTGGAACACAGTCCCGAGTTTCATCCTGATAAGACTCATCTCATCTCTCTCCTCATAAATAGTGTGACATATCATCTAGTTTGCTGATGTGACATCCTATTAAATGCAAATGAGACTCTCGTAAAACTTTCACTGCGACTGGCCTTACAACACTAGTGCTCTGAATCAAGAAGCGCGGACCATTTAAAATACAAACAATAATAATATAAAACTATTTTAAAAGACAAATCTAAGCATACTATTTTCCAAAGTTAATTAGAAGTATTCAAAGGACCATGGAGGGTCAAAATATAAACATGTTTTTTTGCGAAAAATATAAACATGTTGACTGCACATTCGAAAATGACAGTTATGTGACTGGAGGGAAGCAGTCTGAGAAAGAGCCAGATTAGAAAGAAAAAAGGACACGATTTCGCAGCACCAAAAGAGATTATGCCACGAGATCTACGCTTTTAGAATGTGTAACCGAAGTGCTTTCCTTTTGAGCAACATCTGCAGCTACAGTGTGGCCAAAAAGGTAGCTCTAAGCAATAAATGCAGCTACAGTCATTGATCTTTGCCATTGTGGGAATACACCGTAAGCACCAGGCAGCAAAAGTTCACCTTAAGCTTAAGGTGTGGCCACAAAACAATAAAATACAATATTTTTGTTGATGCACTGTTCATACAAATAAAATAACAATTTCAGTTAACCGTTGCCCTCGAGCCGTTCGTCTACTGTGCTCTGCCCTGGTAGCCGTTTCCCTGCTATGCTGTGCGCTGGTAGTATTTTGCTCTGCCCTGGTAGCCGTTGCCCTGCTATGCTCTGCGCTGGTAGCCGTTGGTTTCAGTTCGTGGACACCTACAAAAAGAGAAGCACATGTTGTGCACAACACAGGTGAAACCATTCTTTCAGCACACAAACATGTCACCACTCGATTCACCACAAATGGACAATTTCAATAGAAACTTCACCCACATTCAGAATCAAGGTTTCTCAAGCCAAGCAAAAGCAACAGACAGTGATGACCAAAGCTCCCCTCCTATCCAATTTCCCACAAATTTCTCCCAGTACTTCACACCTAATTATCTACAGAATTTTCATCCTTTTGGTCCTCCTACCAACTACCAGCCATATGGCCACCCTCCTCCAATCTTTCAAGGTGCCCAGAATCAAGGAAATTGGAGGCAAACTACTCCAGCAAGCTTTCAAGGTGCTCAAGAAAACTCAGTGCACTCACCTAATCAAGTGTTTGGATTTGCACCCAATAGATCTCTTTTTGGGATGCAATATGGTACTTCTGGTGGTGCTGCAGCCAACACTTCTTCCCATGGATCAGAGTCATCTTCTCCATGCCCTACAAGTCAGAAACAGAAAGAAGTTGTTAATGTTGAAGAGAGAAGTGATAGCAGTGATGAAGGAAGAAGAGGCACACGCATCAATTGGACAGAAGATGACAATATACGACTCATGAGTTCTTGGTTGAACAACTCAGTTGATCCTGTAAAAGGCAATGACAAGAAATCAGAACATTATTGGAAATCCGTAGCGGCAGAATTTAACAGCAACATGCCTAGCGGTGGGCACAAAACAACAGCCAAGCAATGTAGGACACATTGGGATATAGTTAAGAAAGAGGTGGCAAAGTTCTGTGGATTGTATTCCAAGGCAAGAAGCACCTTCACTAGTGGTTATTCTGATGAGATGATAATGCAGACAACCCGTGACTGGTACAAAGCTCGAAACAATGACAAACCCTTCACTTTAGAGTATATTTGGAGAGATCTCAAAGATCAGCCTAAGTGGCGCAGAATCCTTGAAGAGGGTAGCAAGAATAAGAGAAACAAGATTTCTGAATCAGGAGCATATACTTCATCCTCCAACCAAGACACCGAGGAGGAAACCGTGAGCAAAGAGAAGCGCCCTATGGGGCAGAAGGCAGCAAAAGCGAGGTTAAAAGGCAAAGGTGTTGCACCATCTCCTTTGGGGGACAAGCCATGTGAAAATATGGTTTTGTTTCATGAAGCTGTAACAACTAGAGCAGCAGCCCTGCTAAAATCAGCAGAAGCAGTACTAGTATCTGCAGAAGCAAAAAAAGAAAAGGCAAGAGCACAAAAAGACAGGTCAATGACTGCAAAGTACCAAGCATACATAAAACTGCTGGGCCAGGATACATCTAATTATAGTGAAGCAAGACTGAAGAGACATGAAGATATCTTGGATCAGTTAGCTAGAGAACTTGCTGAGGTTTAAATGCTAGATCCAACATGTAATAGTCTGCTATGTATTAGGTTGCCATTTGTACTAGGTTGCTATTTGTATTAGGCTGCAAATTGTAATGTGAACCTATTTGTACTTGGCTGTTCTTTGTAATGTGAACCTATTTGTGTTTTCCTTCCAAGCACAATCTTTTTGTTACCCTTGACCTGACTACATACAAACTATAATAATCATCAAAATTCAACGTTTGTTCAAGGTGTGAGGCATATATTTGGCCAACAGTATCTTCGCAGGCCCAATGAACAAGATATTCAACGTTTACTTCAACAAGGAGAGGCACATGGATTCCCTGGCATGTTGGGTAGTGTTGATTGCATGCATTGGGAGTGGCAAAATTGTCCGGTTGCATGGAAGGGACAATTCACACGTGGTGACTATGGCATACCCACAATTATGCTTGAAGCAGTAGCCTCAGCTGACATATGGATTTGGCATGCCTTTTTTGGTGCTGCAGGTTCAAACAATGACATTAATGTGTTGGAACAATAACCATTGTTCACTGAAGTGCTACAAGGAAGAGCTCCTCCTGTTCAATTTAGCGTAAACGGGACAGAATATAACATGGGTTACTATCTAGCTGACGGAATTTATCCTGAGTGGGCTGCATTTGTCAAATCAATCATTAGACCTCAAAGTGACAAGGCTAGGTTGTATGCACAACGTCAAGAATCAGCAAGAAAAGATGTTGAACATGCATTTGGGGTTCTATAGAAACGTTGGGCCATCATCCGCCATCCAGCACGGCTTTGGGATAGGGAAGAACTAGCTGATATTGTGTATGCATGTGTTATTTTGCACAACATGATAGTTGAGGATGAGAGGGGCTCCTATGCAATACCCGATGACAATACATATGAACAATCACAAGCTTCTGCACAAATAGCAGGACTTGCCCAAGGCCCAATCCATGGATTTGCAGATGTCCTAGAGAAAGACTCGAATATTCGTGATCGAACTATCCATCGACGTCTCAAGGAAGATTTGATTGAGCACATCTGGCAAAAATCTGGTGGTCAGCCACAACAAAATTAGAGTTTATTAGTATATTATCACCCCTGTACTTTACTATTTCTTTTGGAACCATCCAATTTGTATTTGTAATGAAGGTCATTCCTTTGTCAACAATGAAATTAGTATGTAAATGCACTAGTAGCATTCCTTTCCTTAAGCAGTGATGAAGCACAAATATTTTGCACTACAACTAACAGCACCTCAAATTTTGTTAACAATAGATCTAACACAGTGTCAATCAAAATTCCACACCCAAAAATCACCAAATAATACTTGCACAAACAAATCATAAAATTAATCTGTTATTGCGTCGCGAGAAGATCAAGAAAAAGCAGGACATGGGGATTAATCGATCAACACAGAACGAAGGTGCTACCAGGCATAGTGGGGCTGCATGCCCGCCACACAAGGACGGAGGCGAGATGGCCGGCTCTGCCGCCGTAAAGCTCGATAGAGTTTATACCGAGGTGGAGTTGAAGGCACTCGTCGCAGATCCGCGACGCATCATCACCAGGTGAACCGTTCTGGGCGCTCCTCCTTGTCAGCCTCGAATCGCCGCGGGCGCCGGGGACGAGATCGACTTGCTCGACGGCACTATTGTACCCCCACCAGCCCCCGCCCAACCCCCTCCGCCCGACCTTGCTTGCCTGCCGGAGTGGATTCAAGGGATTTCAGGCGGCGGCCCCGACCCCAAGATAGCGCCGCTGATGGAATTGTGGATCGGATTTCTGGTTCACGCGCGACGGACTTCACGGTAGTTGATAGGGTGATTTTTTTTTTACCCAAGCCGGACCCACATGCTTTCCTCAGGAGCCATTACCATTGTGCGCTCGACCATAGTTATTGCCTGTAGCAATGGGTCCCACGCTTACTGCCATACCAGCCAAATACATTGGCCATGCCCTTAAACATTTTTCCTCTAAAGGCGGTTCCATACATTACTTACGACATCATATATGATGTAATATTATATGCTCAAAAAAAAGTATGATATACTAGTATCTAGGATTTCTAACTGTATTCGATTTTTTTTTGTTGAGAAAAGAAGCCGAGAGGAGCCTCTGAGGGGCCCATATGTCAGCTGGCTTGTTGTTGGACGCGCCACGCTGCCACCGCCTCTCTCGCGTCGCGTACCGAGTCGACCATTCCGAGGCAGAAGGGGCCTGCCACGCGACCCCAACCAATCCCAGGGCTCCGCGCGTGGAGGCGCATCCGGACCGTCGGATGGCGGGCACGGACGGCCGCGGCGCCCCCAGCACAGAGACCCCCGCGATTGGCTCGGGCGTCCACGCGTCCCGCTCCTACTGGTCCAGGTCGGACTCATGACGTCCCGGCCAACGCGACGGGCGCCGGGAGATCCCGAGCCCAGTTCACGGCGCCCCACTTTATAGCCTCCCCCTCCATCTCTCCCTCCCCATCAGATTCGTCAGACGCAGTTGGAAACGCGGGATCAAACGCCCTCCCACAACCCCGAAGAGAAGAGGAGAGAAGCTTCCAGAGGAGAGGGAACGCGCGCTGGTGCTCGGTGGTGGTGGTGGTGCGGCCATGGATCGGGTTCGCGGATCCGCGTTCCTCCTCGGCGTCCTCCTCGCAGGTACGACGCGTCGCGATCTCGTCACCCCCCCCGCCGCTGCGGTTTCTCTGGGGTTTTTTGTTTTGTGGGATCTGTCTGCGATTGGGTTAGATTTACTGGCGCTGAGGGGTGGCTCGAGCTCGATCTGCCGAGAATGATTTGTTTACTTATGAATTGACTGAGGACTGAGAAAGGAAATATGTTTGGGAGTGAGGCTGGTGGATCAGAAGGGGTCGCCATTCGGGTTCTAGGAATGGGTGTTCAGTTTTGATACGACTTCTTAGCCTGTTCATGCGATCTAGGATTTTGATTGTTTTTTAGTGCTGCCTTGATCTGGTACTTTTGGGTAGTTTTATTCCGCGAGGAATGGTTGTAGCTGATGCGATTTACTTTCCTTCTGAAACTCAGTTGCACTGCCTCTGACCGAGCTCACACAGTAGCTAGCGATTTGACTCCATCTAATTGAATTGTTGCCTCGATCTTTGATTGGCTTGATCGGGGTCATGGTATACCAAGAGTTTGTGTTGAAATGTAAGAAAACTTTTATTCTCATTTCGTGTACTAGACATCAAAGGGCATATAATTTTGAATTGCAACATCCAAGGGCATAGAATTCTGAATTGCACAAAATATAGCTGGCTAGTTGTCATCCCTTAGAGAAACATTTAGTTTCAGTGGAATAGTTGGAATGCATCTGATTAGGCTCTTTACTGATGTCAGTATTGCCTCGATTACATTTCAGTTGTCTCTGCTGTAAATGTGCCGATAACATTCAGAGCAATTGGATGAACAATGTTGCTTAATCGTTGTTGTTCTGTCTGCAGGATCCCTGTTTGCATTCTCAGTTGCAAAGGAGGAGACCAAGAAGCTTGGCACCGTGATCGGTATCGATCTTGGTACCACCTACTCCTGTGTCGGTGTGTACAAGAACGGTCATGTCGAGATCATCGCCAATGACCAGGGTAACCGTATCACACCCTCATGGGTTGCCTTCACCGATAGCGAGAGGCTCATCGGTGAGGCTGCCAAGAACCAGGCAGCTGTCAACCCTGAGAGGACCATCTTTGACGTCAAGCGTCTCATTGGAAGAAAGTAATACCTCTTGCCCATCACCTTTTTTTTATTTTATCTCTTATTGCGGTGGATGCCTGGTGTCCTAACTGTAGTGCTAATTGTTCAGGTTTGAGGACAAGGAAGTCCAGAAGGACATGAAGCTTGTTCCCTACAAGATTGTCAACAAGGATGGCAAGCCCTACATTCAGGTCAAGATCAAGGATGGAGAGAACAAGGTCTTCAGCCCTGAGGAGATCAGTGCCATGATTCTTGGCAAGATGAAGGATACTGCTGAGGCGTACCTTGGCAAGAAGATCAATGACGCTGTCGTCACTGTCCCTGGTTAGTAATGTTCTGCAGGTTACATGTACTGATTGTTATACCAATGTGGTGGCTCACTTCTTTCTTCTGTTTCTTTTGCAGCGTACTTCAATGATGCGCAGAGGCAGGCAACCAAGGATGCCGGTGTCATTGCTGGCCTCAATGTTGCTAGGATCATCAATGAGCCAACTGCTGCTGCTATTGCCTATGGTTTGGACAAGAAGGGTGGAGAGAAGAACATCCTTGTCTTTGACCTTGGTGGTGGTACTTTTGATGTCAGTATCTTGACCATTGACAACGGTGTGTTTGAGGTGCTTGCCACCAATGGTGACACCCATCTTGGAGGTGAGTGAAATGTTCTGTCATTAATCTAGCTGACTGTCCAATACATTTAGGCAATATAAAGCTGCTGATTAATTCTGTCAGATTATGTTTTGACAACTTTTCATAGAATAATATCATGGAAATGCTATACATTAATAGGTTTCTTTGGCGACCTATAAATGGCTATGATTTCAGACATCATGATAATTTGCTTCAGCTCTGTGAATTATCTCACAAGTAGTTTATTACCACATCTGCTGTCAACTTGCATTTTTATTGTCTTCCGTGACTGATACTGAGTTGTGTCATCTCTTCAGGTGAGGACTTTGACCAGAGGATCATGGAGTACTTCATCAAGTTGATCAAGAAGAAGTACAGTAAGGACATCAGCAAGGACAACCGTGCTCTTGGAAAGCTGAGGAGGGAAGCTGAGCGTGCCAAGAGAGCCCTCAGCAACCAGCACCAGGTCCGTGTTGAGATTGAGTCCCTCTTCGACGGGACCGATTTCTCGGAGCCGCTGACCCGTGCCAGGTTTGAGGAGCTGAACAACGATCTGTTCCGCAAGACCATGGGCCCTGTCAAGAAGGCCATGGAGGATGCTGGCCTTGAGAAGAGCCAGATCCACGAGATTGTCCTTGTTGGTGGAAGCACCAGGATTCCCAAGGTCCAGCAGCTCCTGAGGGACTACTTCGATGGCAAGGAGCCCAACAAGGGTGTGAACCCTGATGAGGCTGTTGCCTATGGTGCTGCGGTGCAGGGAAGCATCTTGAGCGGCGAGGGTGGTGACGAGACCAAAGGTTTGTCTCTTCTTTCTGTGCTCTCTTTCTTTCTGCTTGCTGGGTTTTTTGGTTCATAAGTGATCATCTTGCTTACACAAGTGTGATTTGGCCATTGGTGCAGATATCCTTCTTCTTGATGTGGCTCCCCTTACCCTTGGTATTGAGACTGTCGGTGGAGTCATGACCAAGTTGATCCCTAGGAACACTGTCATCCCCACCAAGAAGTCGCAGGTGTTCACCACCTACCAGGACCAGCAGACCACCGTCTCCATCCAGGTAACAATGAGCATCCTGCTCTCTCTCCTTTTGCTGGAACCTCCAGTATCAGCTGTGTTCTAGGTAGTAATAACCTATTTTTGTCTGTGATCCATACAGGTCTTTGAGGGTGAGCGCAGCATGACCAAGGACTGCCGTCTTCTCGGCAAGTTCGACCTCTCTGGCATTCCACCAGCTCCAAGGTGCGTTGCTGCTATCCATAGTCTGTTTGCTGAAATTGTAATGAATCAATCCAGTGTTATCTGACCTATGATGAAATGTGATCTTTGCAGGGGCACTCCCCAGATTGAGGTGACCTTTGAGGTTGATGCCAACGGTATCCTGAATGTGAAGGCGGAGGACAAGGGCACTGGCAAGTCAGAGAAGATCACGATCACCAACGAGAAGGGCCGCCTGAGCCAGGAGGAGATTGACCGCATGGTCCGGGAGGCGGAGGAGTTTGCAGAGGAGGACAAGAAGGTGAAGGAGAAGATCGACGCCCGAAACCAGCTTGAGACATACGTGTACAACATGAAGAACACGATCGGCGACAAGGACAAGCTGGCGGACAAGCTGGAGAGCGAGGAGAAGGAGAAGGTGGAGGAGGCCCTCAAGGAGGCCCTCGAGTGGCTGGATGACAACCAGTCGGCCGAGAAGGAGGACTACGAGGAGAAGCTCAAGGAGGTGGAAGCCGTGTGCAACCCCATCATCTCGGCCGTGTACCAGAGGACCGGCGGCGCCCCAGGTGGTGGTGCTGATGGAGAGGGCGGCGTCGATGACGATCACGACGAGCTGTAGATGATGCCGGAAAGCCAAATTTTGTAATGGTGTTTAGGGGGCATATGAATTGACTCATGGGGCCGGCGGTCACGGACACTAATCTTCCTTCTTCTGAATGGGTGAATTGCTGCTGCTGCTGTAGTCTGCTGAGTGTAGAACTCTGTTTGTTTTACTTCGTGATTTTTCTTGTTGTTATAGTGGATTCGCGGGAATTTATGTGAAGAAAAAAAGGATGCTTTGGAATTTATCTTTTGTGTTGCCTCTGCTAGTTAAGTGTAGCACTTTATGAATCTGGCGAAATGTTGATGGTCGAAGTAAGCTGATTGTTGTGAGCACAACCCCCGGTCGAATTCATCTTTGCTAAGAAGTATAACATGCCGGGTTTTGCTGGGTTGTTTTTCCCTTTGTGGAAACTGAATTTGATAAACCAAAAGATGATCCATATGCATGGAACTACCGTCGAACGTCATCAAAGCCAACGACTTGCAGATCTGTGGAGATGGGTGATGGTAGAGAAGGATGAGCATGTGGTTTGGCTGCTGACATAATCCGTTTCGCCATTCATCCGTTCAAGGAAACGACTTGGATGTATTTTTGCAGATGGGAGGAAAGAATGGAAAAAGGGATATCTAAGGCGTCGTGATGGTACTGGAGAAGGATGATCATGGGGCGGCTGCTGCTTTTGAGAGATTAAACAAATCCGTTTGAAAATTTTAAATCATTAAGTTGAATACAAATCCCGAAAAATTTAAATCATTAAGTTGAATAAGAAGAGAGACGTGTGTCATCCATCGCTTAAAAATGGTGAGAAGAGCATGATTTGCCGGCAACAAAAGTCCGGTAGCAGAGCATCCAAAAATGGAGGACAGAATCAACAACTTGTGCGTAAAAGGCCAAGCCGACCCAGCCCAAGTAGTCTAGAGCTGGGCCTCAAATGGCTGACGCTGTATAGCCCATAGCAAATAGTGTAGTACTGTAGTAGCCCATGAGGATAGGAGGACTGGAGGAGAGATTACGTGGCCTTGGCTGATTCATTTCTGACTCCTGCTACGAGAAGGAAGACTGCTTATTTTCGGAGAAGCATATACCATGACATACTCCCACTGAAAGTTTTATATCTCGGAGAACTAACTTTCTGAAACGCGCGCGCATATGATGGATGGGCCATCAGGAATTACACACACAGCAGGTGGGAGACTTAACAATTGTCAAATCTGGAACTTGAGCCCAACACAACATCTCTGAAACCCGAAAACCAAAATATTTAACCCGGCCCTGATTTGGTCGGAGGTTACTGGCTAAAAGAGTGCAATCCGAGCGTGTGTGGATTGGGACAATGCATGTGCACCAAAACAACCACTTTTGGGAGAGCTAGCTGAAATGGCTGACTCAATATTTCTAGCTTAATTTAATTCCCCCTGAGAAGATAATGAACAGCATGCATGTCATGTCACGAAGAGATGGCTAGCGAATCGCGCGGCAATATTCGAAATATCTCTCACTCTTGATTTTTGGTCATAATGTTTGACCGTTCAATTTATTCAAAAATTTACTTAAATATATCGTTTATTTTGTTTGTAACCTACTTTATCAACAAAAGTATATCTTAATAGCTTGTCTTTTCACATATTTACAATAAACTTTTGAATATGATGAATGGTGACATATTAAAATAAAAGGTGAAAGCTTTGTCCGTGCGCTCATTCTTCCGAAGCACGCGCGTGCGCGTTTTGCATTGCCCACCGGACACATCTTCACAACACGAAGTGGACTGCATGCTATACAGATCGATCGATCTTCTTTCTTCCATCCTAAACCCCACTCGTCAGCCAGCTCGATCCCAGGATTATTCCAACGGTAGATTGGATGAGACATGAGAGTTAGCTAT
This sequence comes from Alloteropsis semialata, assembly GCA_004135705.1. Lineage (NCBI taxonomy): Eukaryota > Viridiplantae > Streptophyta > Magnoliopsida > Poales > Poaceae > Alloteropsis > Alloteropsis semialata. The sequence goes on along the minus strand of CM014270.1, from coordinate 1,215,053 downwards.
AGTGACTACTGGAGCTTGATTGGATGATGGATCCAGCACACACCCCGGCCATCCGGCCAATGGCGCGCCGGGATGGTCATGGTGGTCCGGCCATGCCCAATTGCCCATGCTAGCCGCCGTCGGCCGGCCCAGCTGCGCGCTAGCCAAGAGACAACGCTGATGAGCCCGGCCGGCCGGGCGTCTGCTAGCTATTCATCTCCTTGTCGTTGCACCGCACAGCTCACTGCTGCTGCCTGATGAGTCATGCTTGGATCTTGGCGTGCATGCACGGCTAGCTAGCTAGCTGCAAGCCTGCAACCATGCATGCATTATATCTTCTGAATACTTAATAAAAAAAAGTGGGTCGTGTAGCGCCGCAGTTTCTGAAGCATCGATCATCGAGGCATGCATATATAAAAGAATTTCTCTTGTAGGAATTAAGAAGGATGAACTAAAACATGCATCGTTCTTCGTCAGTACGTAATTGACGACAGTATCGTCTCTCGAATTGCGTAAGTTGACCGCCGTAATTGACGTAATTGACCGTATCTCGAATTTTAAGGTCAGTGATAACCCACCGTAGGTTTCTACTCTCCCGACCTCCCCTTCCCACCACTCAAACCCTAGCCGCCGCCGGGCTCCTCCGGCTCTTGCGGATCAGGGTGGGCGCGGCCGGGGCTCGCTCGCCGGCGCGGGCCGTCCCCGCGGCGGCGGTGGCGGAGNCGGTTGCCGCCGGCTCCGCCTCTCGTGGGCCATGATTGGCTTGGTGAGGGTCGGGCTGGAGGTGTTCTGCGCGTGGGCGGCATGGCTGCTGCTCTCCTCGTCGGCGTTTCCGGTCCGGCACCACCGTGGTGGTGGGGCTGGGAGGCTTGGGTGCATGCTGGTGGCGCTGTGGTAGTGCTTCGGGCTACGCCGGGCTTCTTCCGGTTGAGGCAATGTGGAGGCGACGGGAAGCAGACTTGCTGGCTTGGCCAAGAGCGTGCGGCAGGCATGGTGCTGAGTCAGGCGAAAGCCTTCACTAACAATTAGTGTCGGTGGCGATGGTGGCGGCGCCCTTGTGGTGTCGTGCTTCCCGCTGGAGGCACCATTGCGAGGCACCATGTTCCTAATGCACGGGGTTCTCTAGGGTGTGAACCCTGTCGATCTTTGGACGTGCGACGGCGGCGCCATTGGCGTCGTGACCTCGTTGGAGGCGCCGCATCTGAGACTCGTCTTGGCTAGACCGGCGCGGAGCGACAGAGGAGGTGCGCATGGTCCATGTTGGCAGGATGGTGCGGAGGACCCATGGGTGCTGGAGGTCTTGAGCTGTCGCCCATGGTATTGTGGGGATCCCGGTTACGGCTGGTCGGAGGTGTGGTTCTCTTAGCAGTTTCAGATATCTGAGTCCTTGGCAGAGGAGTGCGAGGCGATGGGTGAGGCGAGGTCCCCACGCAGAGTGGCCAGGATCAGTGTTTTTCATCGGCGCTGCGACGGGAGTGTTGTGCTGAAGATCCACTGGGACAGGGAGATCGACGATCTTGTGTGTGGCTTGAGGGTGATACTCCTATGGTGGAAGAGTCGCGGGTTGCCGCTCAGGGCTTGCAGCGGGCCGCAACTCGGTGTGGCACAGCGTTGGCGACGACGGCGCAGTTCGCGGTGGCTTCTTTTGGCTCCTCTCCCGGATTGTGGTGGTGTAGTGTTTTGTTGTGTGCGTCGTTTGTGTGAGTTGTTTGTGTAGTGGTGGTGTTCGCTTCGGCGCGTTATGTACGATTGCTTCTTCTTCTTATATGATGTGGCAGTGCTCCTGCCGTTTATTTCAAAAAAAAAAGAATCTTACGGTCAGTACGTAATTGACGTAATTTTAGGGTAAGTTGGACCAATCGGCAAAATTGTGGGAGTAAATTGAACTAAAATATAGTTCAGAGGTTATTTAGACTTTTGATTATAGTTAAAGGGGTAGTTTAGACTTTTCCTAAAATTAAAGTTAAAGACGGGCATGGATGTATGATCGATCCAAGGACCGATCGCCGGTCGATGATGCAGCTAAGGCGGCAGGCAGGCGTAGCCGCTAGCTAGGCGATGGATAAGATATTTTCGATCGCGGCGGTGCATGCAACAAGCGGTGTGTTTGGGCCTCTGGCCTCCGGCCGGTCTCCACACCGCAATGATTGGGCCTGTTCAATTTCAGCAACTTTCTAAAGTTATCAAAAAAGTTTTCACACTGACACCGTGCTCCCTCTCACAGAACACGCTTTTCAATGCAAAAAGTTTTCACCACTTTTCAACTTTCTGGATCCTTGTTCTTTTTCTCACTGCAACAACAAAATATCTTGATTTCCTACTGTAGCATGATGGGAACATGTGATAAGTGGGGTAGATATATGCATGATCGATTGCCCACTTTATTTATTTTCTCCAATAATATAACATTCAGATTCAAAACAAAAATAATGGATCACAACTTTTTTTTAACTTCTTTTGGTACTGTGTGTACCAAAGCTACAGTAGGATAAGTGCTTCAAAAGATATATGTCTAGCACGCACAATCCATTCAATTTCAACGTCTTTTTTACCGTGTACCTACAGTAGTACGCGATAGGTGTTCGAATATATGCCTAGCTACCACAATTCATTCAATTTGCAAGACAATACACATGTAGTACGTAGTACCAGCTCTAGTACCTAGCTACCAAGCCATCATCGCTGATTTAATTACACTAATTTGTCCTGCTTCTGAGTGTGTCGATCATGTGGTGATGATAGATGGAAAGCGTACTAATCTTTGCTGCTGCTTGAATCCATCGGATGCAGTGCGACGCGTCGCTGGGGGTGAAGATTGCCACACGGCTGAACGTGAAGCCAAGCATGTGAGTTTCTTTCTTTCAAGCAAGTGGCATGCTGTCGTCCTGCAGCAGCAGCAGCTATGCTGGAGGCATCACGGCATCAGGCCATCAGCAGGCAGAGGCCGAGACGTGTACGCAGTTGTTGGGGAGTGTCCTTGATGCATTAATTGCATTGGGTCCTTTTGTTTCCTGGTCGATGGAGCAATAAGACAAAAGATGATATGCATGGTTGCGTGCCGTTACTGTGTCAAAATTAAAGTTTGTAGCGAGCCAAGCCAACCGATCATATGTCACGTGCATGTACGGTACCCTAGCCCCTACCTGAATGTATGTATCGAAGAGTTACATTACAAAGTTTACAACATTATCACTTCACTTCCTGGGTCTCGTCTTCAACAGTTGGTGCAATTAACGCTGTAATTTTAATTCCTTTTTCGGAAAAAAAACCGAATTGAAGATGGATTGCAACATGTATTCAAGGGATCAACGAGAAGACAAAAGCACCGATATATTTTTTTAAGATTATTCAGCACACTGAATAGTTGACAAAGTCCTTGTCTGGGCCATATAGGCCGGCCAGTTGCAAATGGGTCTCATGCCCTTGGGCTGGGCCCTCGACATCATCTTCCCCGTCGGTGGCATTGCATGTATGGGCTCGTTTAAACCCAGTGGCCCAAACTGCATACGGCTGGCCTCAAACTAAACCCACCAATACGGCTTGGTCGAGGAGAGAGAGCGAGAGTGAAAGAAAGGGCGTGTTGGACATCGCCGTGTCCTCACCACGGCGCATCGGCAGAACCTCGACGCCGCGTGTCGGTGCTCTCTCCCGTCGGTCGGCCATGACCGACTGAAACGAGCATTCAGAAATGAGTTCAGTAAAAGTGTATGTGTGTGCGCAGTTGAACTCATGAAATTCGGCTGATGAAATCTCCAAATTTGTGCATAACCTATACTTAAAATGTATACCAAAATTGTAGATCACACATCCACCTACAACTTTCAGAAATGGTGACCAGCTTAATTTTGGAGTTACAGCATTCAAACATGTTTGTAACTCAAAAATGATTCGTCTAACATTTCCAACTGAATTTGGGTATAATTTTTCATACTTCTCATGTTTATGCTGTTTATTATTATTTAAATGCAAAAATTGCATAAGCCCTTAATAGAATGCACTTTAAAGGTAAAGATCATATCATATATGAGCAAAAGCCAATTAAAAATGATTAGTTGCTAAATGACCATATGTAAATGCTAATGCTCATATGATGATAATAATTAACATTTAATGATTTGCTTAAAGGATTGGGAGATCAATTGCTCTAACAATGGAGCCACAGCTCCGACCGAGTGGCATTCCCCCACTTGACGGCTGGCGGCACTCCCTCGCTTAACAACGGCGGCGCCGAGGCAGCTCACGCCTTGGGCGTCTAGCGCTCCTTGCGCGGTCCTGCCGCAGTTGTAGCACGTGTCGTCCCGGGTGGTCTTGCGATCGCCGACGGTGCTACCCTGGGTGGCGAAAGCTCCCCCTTCTTTTGCTTCTTCTGGTGAACGAGCCACTGCTTCTGGGTGAAGTAGAGCTTGCCACCGATGTTGACAGGCTTGCGAGGTGAAGGCTTGTCGCGACCTCGTGCTCGCCGATGGCGGCGCACTCGGCGCCTCCGCGTGCGCCGGTCGCAGTTGGGGTCGGAGCGCAAGGTCGAAGTCGAGGATGGTGTCGTCCCGGTGTTGGCCCGCCTGCGTCTCCTGCGCCGTGGCCTGCTTCTCCCGCGTCCTCTGCACCTCAGAGTCCAGGTCGAAGTCGGGGACGGAGCTCCTCCAGCTCCGAGGATGCTTGTTGCCCCGGTGTTGGCCCGCCTACGCCTCCTGCGCCGCGGCCTGCTACTCCGCACCTCAGAGTCGAGGTCGGAGTTGGGGATCGAGCTCCTCCGGCTCCGAGGACGCTCACTGTGAACGGAGCCGCCTCCTGCGTCGCGGCCTACTCCTTCGTCCTCCTTCGCACCTCATCCTCTTCTTGCGCATCTATGGGCACCTCCTGCTGGTCGCCCTGTGACTCGGGACGGTCACCCTGCGCCTCGGTGCTGACAGTCGATGCCCTGTGCCCACTTTCCAGCTCCTCTGTGGGCATGTCCTGTTGACCGCCCTGCGGCTCGGGACAGTCTCCCTGCACCTCAGCACCTACGGTCGACACCACGCGCTCACCGCCTTGCACCGTGCACATCATCTCCTCCTCTTGCAGGGCTGCTCCTGCACGCGCCTCAGGCGGTGGCGTCTGCGCCGCTCCTCCGCCTGCGCCACTGGCTCATCGGTCTGGGCCAGCTGTGCCGCAAGATTCTCTGCCTTCCGCTCCAAGGCAGCGGCTTCTGTAGGCGACGTCGCAGTCTTGCGCACGGCTTCGACTACGCGCGCCTCGGCTGCCTCCGCGGCTGCCACGCGCGCCGCTCGAGCCGCAGCCGCCTTCCGTGGCTCGTCGTCGCGTAGCCTCCTCATTGTTGGATATGTTCCAAATTCTATTTGGGCGGACAACTTCTGCCGTAGCGAAGCGGAGGCCCGTCGCCGGGAGGCTTGGGCCGGAGCGAGGTTTGTATGGTTTGAAGCAGTCTCCTCGGCAGTGGTATAAAAGGTTTGATTCATTTATGTTGTCACATGGCTTTAAGAGGTCTAAACATGATAGCTGTGTTTACATGAAGCATGTTAATGGGTCACCTATATACTTGCTGTTATATGTTGATGATATGTTGATTGCTGCCAAGAGCAGGAAAGACATCACTACATTGAAGAAATTGTTGAGTAGTGAGTTCGACATGAAGGATCTTGGTGCTGCTAAGAAAATTCTAGGTATGGAAATTACTAGAGACCGAAAGGCTGGTTTATTGTTTCTTAGTCAGCATAATTACATTGACAAGGTTCTTCACCGTTTCAACATGCATGATGCAAAGTCTGTTAGTACTCCTATTGCACCTCACTTTAAATTGTCAGCTAAACAGTGTGCTAGTACAGATGAGGATATTGAGTTCATGTCTAAGGTTCCTTATTCCAGTGCTGTTGGTTCTTTGATGTATGCTATGGTTTGCTCTCGTCCGGATTTATCTTATGCTATGAGTTTGGTTAGCAGATATATGTCTAATCCTGGTAAAGAACACTGGAGGGCAGTTCAGTGGATTTTCAGGTATCTCAGAGGGACGGCAGATTGTTGTTTGAAGTTTGGCAGAACTGAAAAGGGACTTATTGGTTATGTGGACTCAGATTATACTGGTGATTTGGATAAGCGAAGGTCTCTCACAGGTTATGTGTTCACTGTTGGCAGTTGTGCTGTGAGTTGGAAGGCTGTGTTGCAGCCTGTTGTTGCTTTATCTACCACTGAGGCGAAGTATATGGCTATTGCTGAAGCTACCAAAGAGTTGATTTGGTTGAAAGGATTGTTTGCAGAGCTTTGTGGAGTTGAATCTTGCATTAACCTATTTTCTGACAGTCAGAGTGCTATTTGTCTCACCAAAGATCAGGTGTTTCATGAGAGGACAAAGCACATTGAGGTCAAGTACCATTATGTTCGTGATGAGATCGAAAAGGGTAAGTTAAAGGTATGCAAGATTAGTACTCATGATAATCCTGCTGATATGTTGACAAAGCCTGTTCCTGTTGCTAAGTTTGAGCTTTGCTCAAACTTAGTTGGTATGACTGCATAGCCCAAGAGGCTATTTGGCGCCAGAAGTATTGTTTGTTGCTGTTGATATGTTCAGGGTGAAGATGTTGATTTATGCTACAAGATGGAATTTGTCTCAAGGTGGAGTTTGTTGGATATGTTCCAAATTCTATTTGGGCGGACAACTTCTGCCGTAGCGAAGCGGAGGCCCGTCGCCGGGAGGCTTGGGCCGGAGCGAAGCGGAGGCTGAAGTTGGCCCATCAGTTCGCCCCGTTTTGGCCAGGACGCAACTGGGGGGGTACATGTTATATACCCTGTGTTAGGGTTTCCACCGAGGGATTGATCCATATTCTTGTAAGCCGCCGCATTGGCGTTGTAACTGAACCCCGACATAATGAAGTTCTTGCTGGCTGGCGCCCGTGGTTTTTCCCTCTCGTATTGGGAGGGTTTCCACGTTAAATCTCGTGTCTCCTTTGCGGTTTGATTTGTTCTTATTCATCGTTTATTCGCTATCACTCATAACACTCATCCGCGCGAGCCTTCAAGGCCCGCTGCGCTCGACGCGCCTCGCGTGCCGCTTCCTCCTTGAGCGCAGCAGCCGCACGCTGCGCCCTGTACGTGCCGCTGCGCTGCTGCCTCCTCTTTCGCCTCCTCGCACCGCAGCTCTTCCCGGCACACCGTACAACGTGCTGCGGTCGCTGCCTCTTCCCGCCGCTCCGCCACTGCTGCCTCCTCCACGGCCGCCCCCTGCGGTGCCGCGTGCTCGAGGTGCTCGAGCCGTGGCCTGTGGGAGGAGGCCCGTGAGACTCGCAAGCAGACCTATGCCGCCGGTGGCACGCCGACCATGGGACCCATGCTGCCCGCGCCCTGCGCGGTGATGCCGTCCTGCGCGCTAGCGCTACCCACCGCGCCGGCGCTGTCCGTCGTCCGCGGGGCCCGTCTGGAGCCAGCCATGGCCGGAGGTGAGGGAGAAGAAGGAGAGGACCTTGAGGAAGAGCCGCCCGCACGGGGAAGAAGGAAGCCGCCCGTGGCTGCTGCTCCGTGCTCGCGCGCGCTGTCACCTTGCCGCACGCACCGTCACCTTGCCGCACGCACACCGCGCACCGCCGGTCCACGATCCACGCGTCCCCGAGCCACCTGAAATCGACTAGAAGAGAGCAAATGAGCATGGTTTTGCACTTCTAGAGTGTATCTGCTGTTAGCACACTAATCTTGACTTGCACATGTGTTGCGTTGCGTGCATCATGCGTGTGTGCATGCGTTCTGTTAGTTAGTTTGTGGATCAAGCCAGGCAACGTGTGCATTGCATGCTGGCTGAGTTTGTTAGGGAGATGCAGGGATGGCTTAGGTAGCTGTTTGCGGCAGAAGCGGTGGAGCACAAGGCTCTGGATCAGCTGGAGACCGGTTCTCACGGGGAGTGCGTGGCTCAGAGCCGTGGAGAACGGCCAGGTCGCCAGCAGAGCGCGAACGTGCGCGTGAAGATCGATGGAGTGCGTTGAGTGGGCGCTGTGTCGCTGGGAGTATAGTTGGCCATATGGCCCGAGGCCCATGGGCTGGCCCATGGCACGACCTTTTGGCACGGCACAGGCCCGGCCCGGCCCGACCCCCTATGGGCCCGTGCCAGCCCGGCCCGATCGTAGTGCCGGGCCTGGGCCTCGACCTCGGCACGGCGTGCCGGCCCAGCCCGGCACGACGGGAGCAGGCACGGGGCGGCACGTGGGCCGGCCCGTAGGCACGCGGCCCACCAGGCCCGCACCCCCGGCGTATATGCCGGCCTGCCGGGAGCGGGGAGCCGGCCGCAGCCCCCTCTCTCATCCGTCACCCCGCAAACCCTCCGTCTCGCCTCCTCTCGCACGCCTCGCCTCCCCACCGCCGACGGCGAGATCCCCGCCGTCGGCGACCTCCTCCCACCGTCCACGACCGCAACTACGCCGGCGTCCACCTCCTCCCCTCTTGTGGCCGTCGTATCTTCGCCGACGACGACTCCGACCGAAACCCTAGCCACCTTTGGGGTTGGGGATTTGGAGGAGTAGAGTTGCGACGGCCAGATCTACGCCGCCGGCCACCTCCTCGCCACTTCTGGTCGCCGGATCTACGCCGCCGGCTACTCCCTCCGAAACCCTAGCCACCTTTGGGTTGGGGATTTGGAGGAGTAGAGGTGCGACGGCCAGATCTACGCCGCCGGCCACCTCCTCGCCGCTTCTGGTCGCCGGATCTATGCCGCCGGCTACTCCGTGCCCGTGCCAGTGCCCGTGCCGTCTCCTCCCCCTTTCTGGCTTCTTCTTGTTCTTGTTCACTTGATCTTGCTCTTCTAGTCTTCTTCACTTGCTTCCTCTCTTCTTTCTCGTGACCCCGTCTGCGGCCACTGCCCTGTAATCTTCTTGATCTATCTCTTCACTTGATGTTTCTCATCTTCACTTGATCTGTCTCACTGTTTATTTTCGTGTGCGCAGGACCTCGAAGGCTAGTCCGGCGCTCCGGTGTTGCAGGTAACCACTTGTTCTTGTTCTTGTTCACTTGTTATTGCTCTTGTTCACTTGTTCTTGCTCTTGATCACTTGTTCTTGCTCTTGTTTCTCATGTGTGCAGGCCGCTGGCCGGTGCAAGCACCGTGCGAGTGCGGCGCACGCCGTGAGGAACCGGACGCCGTGATGGATCATTCCTACAACGACGAGTGTAGGATGATGGGCATGCCGGAGGCCGCAGACGACGTGGATGATGCGGGTGCAGCAGAGCTGTTGGGCAGCAGCGCTGCACCCATCGAGCTCGGTGACGGTGCCGCCGATGTGCCTCCAAATGGCTCTGGTACTGGTAGTGGCACTCAACAGAGCCAGAATGAGAGCACGGCCAAGTCCACGGGCACTGGGAAGAGGAGATCTGAATGCTGGGCTCACTTCGACGAGATCTGGGAGATGAGAAATGGTAAGAAGGTAAGAACTAGCGCGAAATGTAAGCATTGCCACCATGTGTACTCTGGTCTATCTACTGGTGGTACTGGTCATTTGCGGAGGCATATTCCTAAATGCCCTACTCTGTTAGCTCGCAAAGCAACTGCTCAATCCCAGCTTAAGTTTAATCCTGATGGTAGTGTGCATCTTTGGGAGTATAAGCCTGATGTTGCTCGCTCTGAGTTATGTAGGTTGATTGCTAGGCTTGATCTGCCTTTGTCTATTGGTGAAAGTGATCTTTGGGAGTATAAGCCTGATGTTGCTCGCTCTGAGTTATGTAGGTTGATTGCTAGGCTTGATCTGCCTTTGTCTATTGGTGAAAGTGATGCCTTTGTTCAATATATTACAAATGCACATAACCCTAAGTTCAGCTCTGTCTCTAGGCAAACCACTACTAGAGACTTTGTTAAGATGTTCACTGATCGTTGTGATAAGCTTGTTGAAACATTCAAGTCTGTTTCTTCTGTTGCTCTTACATCTGATATCTGGTCTGGAAATGCTAAGGAGGATTACTTAAGTGTTGTTGCTCATTATGTTAATGTTGATTGGCAACTTGAGAAGCGTATAATTGGCTTGCGTTTGATTGATGTTTCTCATAATGCTGATAACATTGCTGAGCGTGTTGCTGCTGTTATTGATGATTATGGCCTTAGCAATAAGGTTTTTCTGTTACACTTGATAATGCATCTGCCAACATAAAAGCAATGGATAACTTAATGCCTATACTATCTGGTTATGTTGGCACCTTGATGTTGCATCAGCGCCGTGCTTGTCACATTATTAATCTGATTGTCAAAGCTGGCCTTGAGGTTTTCAAACCTGCTCTATCTGCATTTAGAACTGCAATTTCTTTTCTCAATGCATCTAACCAACGCATTGCTGCATACAAGTCTTTTTGCATATCTACTAATGCCACCCCTAGAAAGTTTGGGTTGGACATGGATGTTAGATGGAATTCCACCTATCTAATGTTGAAGCATCTCATGCCTCATAAAGCACCATTCTCTGTTTTTATTACAACTAATCATCCTTTTGTGAATGGAGGTCCACTTCTGAATGACCACCACTGGTATGTTGCTGAAAAAATCCTTAAGTTTCTGGAACAATTTTATGTTTCTACTGTTGTTCTTTCTGGTGTTTATTATCCAACATCTCCTCTGGCTTTACATCATGTTCTTGAAATTGCAACTAATTTGAACAGTTTTGAGCATGATCCTGAATTTGAGGCAGATTTTAGACGTATTGTTGCTCCTATGAAACAGAAATTCCTAGATTATTGGTCTGACATACCCATGCTTTATTCCTTTGCAATGATACTGGATCCTAGGGCTAAGATGCAGGGTTTCAGTAATTGTCTTCGCTTGTTAGCTCAACTTAATGGTAAGGATTACTCTACTTACCTATCTGATGTGAGGAATGAATTATCTGACATGTTTTCTAAGTATGAAACAAAGTTTGGTTCTTTGAGGAGGACACAAAGGGCTACCCAGCCAGGCCCTACAGCAGGTAAGAAAACAGCTTGGGGTAAGATCTTTGGTTCTGCTTCTTCTGGTATTGATGTGTCACACATGAGTTCTTCTTCCAACCTTGGAAGAAGAACATCTGCTACTGCTTTACTTCATGCTGTGGGATCTGGTGCATCTCTTCCTAATGCTACTTCTGAGCTAACTACCTACCTGGACAGTGACACTGTCACCCAGTTTGATGATGACTTCGACATCTTGTCCTGGTGGCATGAGCATAAGATATCCTATCCTGTTCTGTCTATAATGGCTAAAGATGTTATGACTGTTCCTGTCTCAACCATTTCTTCTGAGTCTGCATTTAGTACCACAGGCAGGATCAATGAGGAGTGGCGCCGGCGCTTGAGATCTGAGATGGTGGAGATGCTGGCCTTGATCAAGGATTGGGAGCAAGCTGATGCAAGGCTGCAACATGATGTTGAAGATCCTGAGCTAGAAGCAGCCTTTGAGAATCTTTATATTGATTGAGTTTGATTCTTGTAATGGTGAATGTAATGTATGGGACTAAGTATGAACACAATGAACATTATATTTAGAGCTGGCTGTACTCTTTTTTCCTTTGTAGGGTTTTCTCACGAGGTGTGAGTTTTTACCTACAAAGGTTTTTAATGAGGTAGCACAAAAAATAGCTCAAAATATTTGAACTTCTTTCATATTCTGTTGGTTTGATGCTTATTTGGTATTCTGTCATTTGAACTGCTTTGAAATTGTGATGTGAAGAGGGTTTGAAAGAGGTGTGGATGTTGCCTGGGCCGTTCCCAGGCACGGCACGCTGGGCTGGGCACGGCACGGCCAAGAGGCCGGCGTGCCGTGCTCGGGCGCCTTCCTCGGCACGAAGGGCCGCCCAGGCACGGCACGAAGTGCCGTCGTGCCGCGTCGTGCCGTGCCGCGTCGTGCCGTGCCAGTGTCGTGCCGGTGCCGTGTCGTGCTGGGCGGCCCATATGGCCAACTATAGCTGGGAGGCTATAAATGCCATGTAATCCTTGTGTGCATCTTGAGCCGAGTGAAGCAATGAAACAATAGCCAAGATACAGGCCGTCAGTGCGGCCGCGGCGTTTGTCGCCGGAAAACCTTGTGTTTGTGTTCGTGCGCCATTGCTGTGTGCTTGAGCTTCCTCTCACGTTCGTGTGCGTGAGTGATCGATCCATGGGCGGTTCCAACATCTGCATTGGTGATGGCGTATGAAGCTTGAACTTACTATACAGGACCTAGTCCCCTTGAGCTCTTTAAGCTTCCTTGCAACAAGAGCAAGCTGGATGTTGGCATCGATGAACTCATCTGAGGATCCTTGCAGAAGTAAGCAGGATGATCAGAAACAGTAGTAGGCCAAGTACCATATATATGTAATGCAGTAATAGCAGAAATCGACCTGGTCTTCCAGGAAAAAAGAAGAGAAAAAGGCTAGTAAAAAACCAGTATTGTTGATAAAAAATAAACTCTCCCAAATCAGAAATGCATACTTCAACATTGTAGTATACAGATTACAGAGGTAGCATTCCCTGCATCAATCGCATGCATCTCTAATTCGATATAATCAATCATCGTACGTCAGAAGTACAAAGTTCATAGTGTGGCAACAATTGGTGCCAAAACTAGTAAGAAGAGATGACACAGAACGAGCATATTGTGGAATTTGGAGTAGGTGTACCTTGTAAGAAGAGATGCTGTTTCACAGATGCCTTCCTTGACTAGGGTTTTTTATTTTGTTTTCTATTTTTTCGGCCCCTTCGAAATCAACAAAATTCATGAAATCTCGAGGTTTTTACGTTCAAAAATTGATGAAATTTGACAAATTTAAATATTCAGAATGGTTATATAAGTTAAAAAAGAAATGGTATTCACAACAGCTCGTGTAGCGCAGTGGTTTGGTCTCGACCGTGGTTTGGTCTCGTGTAGCGCAGTGGTTTGGTCTCGACCGTGCGATCTTTGAACCCTCAGTTTGAAGCATAGGTAGAGTGCATAATTTTTTTACAATTTCATTAGATTATAAATGACGCAGAGGGAGGGAATCGACCACTGCTCCGACCACTACGCCACCTTGAGGGCCTGTTTGGTAGAGCTCCATTTGATTCTGATTCTTTGTGGGAGTTGATTCTCTGATAGAAGTGATTCTAAGGCTGAAAGTGATTCTTTTTTATTCTCTAGCATAATTTTTTCAAATCGGGATGGAAAATCACTTCACAGAATCAGGAGAAGCTATTTTTTTAGCTCCCAGCCTCTTAGTTCATTTCAGAGAATCACTTCACAAAATCAGCAATGAATCACTTATCTCTGAAAAAACTGTTTGGCAGAGCTCCTGATGGATTCACAAGAGAATCAGCTCTGGGAGCTCTGCCAAACAAGGCAGTTAGTTGTCTTCGGATAGTAAATCTAATTTTACGAAATTTCCTAACCAAAATTATATTTTTCCGGTCCCCACCAAAACCCCCGAAATTCGTTGACATTTGAACCCTGGCCTTGACATCGTCAAAATTCAGAAGCAAAACCACGCACGAACAAGGCATGAACCAGCAAGGAAACGAGCGGTGATGAGAAGATAATGCGGGCACGGGGACAACGATGTAGCAAAACGAAGAGCGACGAGCTTACGGGAACTCGGTCTCGAGGCGGGTCTTGCCGTCGTCGATGGCGCAGGCAAGGGATCGAGCGCGCGACGTCGGTGACGAGCACGTCGTAGGAGCGTGGCTTATACACGCACGGACACCCCGACCCTGAGCACCTCCACGTCCCCCATGCCAGTTCCCGTCCCCACCTCAGCGTGTGGGGAGACGGCGAGGCGGCAGGGCCGGAGTCGCGAGTACAGATGTCCAAACGGGCGGCCCGGCCCGGCCCTGGCCCGGGCCCGGGGTGGCCCGGCCAACTACGTGCCGGGCCAGGCCCGGCACTACACACGGCCGTGCCGGACCGGGCCAGCCCACGTGCTGTGCCGACGGCCCAGGCCCGGGCCCATGGGCCGATTTCGTGCCGGGCCAGCCCGTCAAGCACGTGCACATTTGCTGTGCCGTGCTGGCCCATGGCCCAATAACAGAAAATACACTTCATCTGTTCACAGCAAACTCAAAACTTCAAAAATCACATTCAAACATACACTAACAGTCTAACACAGGCAGATAATGAGACAAAAGACAATAGACAACAAACATTCAAAAGTTCACCACTCAGATTAGTGATGAAAGGATTATAGACCTGTTTGAACACTTGATCTGTGTGATCAAGTGTGGTTGCCTCATTAAAAACCTTCCTAGGTAAAACTCACCCTTGTGAGAAACCCTAGGAAGGAAAAAAGAGTACAACCCAGGTCTATAATCCTAAATAAGTTCATGAGTTCATGCTCATTACAACACATCAGTTCAGCACAAGCCCACAAGATTACAAGAATAGAACAGACATGAGATAACTAAGTAACACCAGCAGGCAGCAGTCAGTCAGTCCATATTCTTGCAGTTGCAGACTTGTAGTTGCAGTCTTGCTGCCAAAAACCCAAAATTCTTGCATTGCAGTCTTCCATGTTGCTAAACAGACGGCGCTGAACCAGTCATAGAGACAGTCCTAGCAAACACACAGACACAGGTAAACAAAGTTAATCAACAACCATAGTGAATAATACTAAAGCAAGAGTACAACTGTACAAGAATTATGAGTTATGACTTACTGGTTACCATCAGCTTGCCCCTGTCCTTCATTTTCCTCTAATAGCTTGCTGAATGCATACTCTAGCTCTTGCATCCCCTTCTCAACCTCATGTTGTGCCCTTGCATCGCCCAGTTCCCAATCTTTGACGCAGGTCAACATCTCAACAGTTGTAGGAAGCAGTCGTCGTCGCCGCTCCTCAATTATCCTGCCAGTAAGACTAAAGCAAGACTCCGAAGAAACGGTAGAAACAGGAACAGACATGATATCTTTTGCAAGTATGGACAGAATGGGATAGGTCCGCTTGTGCTCATGCCACCAATTTAGAATGTTAAAGTCATCATCATAACAGGTGACAGTGTCACTGTCCAAGTAAGAAGATAGCTCAGAAACATGAGATATAGCAGGAGGAGTAGCAGTAGCAGGAGCAGATGCAGAAGTAGAACCTGGACCAGTAGCCCCAAAGATCTTACCCCATGCAGTCTTTTTCTTACCAGTAGAAGATGCTGCATTTGAGTGCCTGTTTAATCTAGTTCCACCAAACTTGTTCTCATATTTGTTAAACAGTTTATACAGCTCAGTTCTTACCTCACTGAAGTATGTGGTGTAATCAGTACAAATAGCTTGAGAAAGAAGTTGGAGAACATTCTGAAAACCTCTTATCTTGGCTCTAGGATCCAAAATAAATGCAAAGGAATACAAAAGAGGTATATTGTGCCAGTACTTTAGGAACTTTAGTTTCATAGGAGTAACTATGTTTGTAAGCAAAGGATCAGTTTCAGTGGCATGTAAATGACCAGCAATTTCAAGAATATGATGCAGCATCAAAGGACTAATGGGGTAGTAAACACCAGACAGTACAACAGTTGATTCATAAAACATTCCAAGAAATCAATGAGACGCAGGCGTTATCAAGCGTGACAGAAAAAATCTTATCTTTCAAACCAAACTCAGTAACAACAGATTCAATACGCTCAGCTATGTTAATGCCAGAATGTGAGACATCAATGAGACGCAGGCCAATCACCCTTTTTTCTAATTCCCAATCAGCAGAAACATAATGGATAACAACCGAAAGGTAATCTTCTTTTGCATTTCCAGACCAAATATCAGATGTAAGGCAAACAGAAGAAACACAATTCAAAGATTCAACTAGACAAGCACGGCGATCAGTGAAGTATTTTTCAAGATCTCTAGTCGTGGTTTGCCTAGAAACTCTAGCAAAACGAGGATTGTGAGCTCGCTGAATGTATTCCTCAAATGCATCTTCATAACCAAAACCTAGAGGCAAATCAAGTCTAGCAATTAAACGGCACAACTCTCTATGAGCAACATCAGGCTTATACTCCCAAGTATGCACAGAACCATCAGCATTGAATTGCAAACGAGATTGAACAAGAGCATCATGTTTGGATTTAGCAAGGCATACCTTCTGGTGCCGGAGCAGATGCCCAGTACCAGCAGAAGAACGAGCAGAAAGCACAGTAGAACAATGATGGCACTTGGCAGCAATTCTCACCGGCTTGCCACCAGGGATGGGCGAATCCTCAAAGATCTCTTCGAAGTCGTTCCAGGCACCAGACCTTGGACGCTTCTTATGAGTGCTGGTGCCAGTAGAGGCGGATGGAGTCGAGGAAGGCATCACAGGCGGCGTCGGAGTCGCAGCACCTGCACCTCCGGCTGCCCCAGCATCATCACCGCCATCAACATTGATCGGAGCAGCCAAGCTGCCGAACAATGCCTCGCCGCCAGACGCTAGGTCGTCCTCGTCGTCGCCGGGGAGACCACAGGCCCTGAGGTCGTCGTTGATGGTGTACTCTTCCATGTCGTCCATCACGACGACCTCCGCCGCGGCTCTGTTCCTCAACGACGCGCGGCCCCGCGCCGCACTAGCACGAGACCTGCAGGGAAATGCCGTCAGTGCTAGGGTTAAGACGGGACGAGAGTAGATCTAGGGAGTAGGGACTAGGGTTAGGGTTAGGGGGTACCTGCGCAGCCGGAGCCCAGAGCCGTAGCTGGGAGGACGACGACGACGACGGACCGACGGTGAGACGGCGAGATGCGGACACCGGACTGGAGGAGGAGGACTGGAGGAGTCGAGCCAAGGAGGCGGCCGGCCTGCCGACCGTTGGCCTAGGCGGGCCTTAGCCGGGCCGGCCTATTTAGGCCGTGCCGGGCCGGGCCGCCCGGCGTGCTGGGGTGACGGCCCACGCCCGGGCACGCCTAGCGGGCCGGGCCAGCCCGGGCACGGAGTTGAGCAGGCCGGGCTGGGCTTGGGCTGGGCCAAAGAAATGGGCTTTCGGGTGGGCTGCCGGGCTTCGGGCTTTCTGGACATCTATAGTCGCGAGAAGGAAGTGGCCGGCAGGCGGGACGGAGAGAGAAAGGAGGGGCGCGCGTGGTAGGCGGAAGTGACGGGTCACGCTGGGTCGCTGGCGCGAGGCGAGTCGAAGCTACTGTCTTCGACAGGTCATTGCAAATGAAGCAAAAAAATCTCGTGCCTCCCCAGTGCGAAGAGAGCATACGAGCTACTCGACTCAGGTGCTTAAAGTTTAACCGTCTCACATCAAATCTTTGGAGCCTAACTAGAAGAATTAAATATAAGTTAATTATAAAATTAATTATACGAGTGGAGGCTAATTCGCGAGATGAATCTATTAAATTTAATTAATCCGTCAATAGCATATATTTATTATAGCATCATATTGTTTAATCATGAACTAATTAGGTTCAATAGATTCATCTCGTGATTTAACATGAAGGCTAGGAAAAGAATTTTGTCAATAATCTATATTTAATATTTATAATTAGTATCTAAACATTCGAGGTGATGGGAGTAAGCTCCGGTTTGCATTCGCGGCGAGCCAGCGAGACGATTGGATTCCTTCTGCATTGATGCTTGCGCCAATAGAAACAATTAGGAATTTCTTAATCCGATATAGAATAAAGAGTAAAATGCATCAGAAGTCCATCGACTTCTAAGAGGATATCACTTGGGTCCATGAACTTTAAAAGTACATTTCTAGATTCGTAAACTTTTTAAGTTGTGTCATTTGGGTCCATACCCCTTCACGTGGGCACCAATAGCTGACATGGCATGCTAACTCGGCGTCATCTCTCCCATCCTTGTCCATCTTCCTCTATCTTCGGGTTGGACATTTCATCGAATAGGTTGAGCTCGGCTACCTGGACTCATTCCGCATTCAAGAATACATGTGGTGAAGCAGGCGCAGGGGCCGAAGGCCGCCGCAAAGCATGCTTTCTCCTTTGCTAATTGTCGATGGCCAAGGCACGCACGCAACCATTCACTGCCATCGAGCAGTTCCTCCGATTCCCTGCAATGGGTCGCCGGGGCCATGACGCGCGACTCCCTGTGATTACTCCTATGATGTCCTGCCGAACCTTGCCTTGGCCGACGAGCGGCGGCGAGCGGACGCCGTAGCACGGGGTGCAGGGCAGGCGCGTTCAGGGACCTGTCGTGCGTCGTGCACTGCCATCACCCTCCCCAGTTCATCTTCCAAGCCCAGGAGCGCTGACTCCACGGAAAGGTGGGATGCGCACAAGATCAAGCAAGATGGCGGCAGCCTAGCGTTGTCGCAACTGTCGCCCGTCGGCTTGCCGATGTTCCTTGGATTGCAAGAGCAGCAGCCCCCTGTGCGCCGCGGGCCGACGAGCTCGATCAACGACAGCGAGAGCAGTACTGGAAGCAAAAGATATGGAGTTGACAGCCTCACGTTTACCTGGTGCGGCGAGCGTCAGTGGTGGTGGAGGGCACCAGGCGGACGCTCAAAGGCAGGAACATGTTATTCAATTATTGTTATGTGTGTGTGCGACGCCGTCTGGATCTGGACGAGCTTCCATGGATGACGAAGACCACCGCCAAAGCTTGAATTTTGATTTTCTTGGCTGACCGTCCCAATTAATTCGGTTTAAGAGCATGGGACCACTATCACAGCAGTGCGCCACGCCGCTAAACCGAGTTAATCGTGCAATCCGTTGGATACCTTCCGATTACACCACATTTTTCTCTCGACCGAAACAAAATAGCAGCAGTTCCACTCGAAGATGGGCTCAGGCAGTACAACTCATCGTATATTTTACATCACATGGTGCACGTAGGTAATTATACCAATACAGTACATATGTTTTATCTTCTTACAAACCAGAGTTATTTACAGCGGAATACTACACATCGGAACAAAAGGCATTATGCGGAACCCTCGCACAACACTTAATCGCCGCGGCCCGAGTCGGACTCGGACGGCACCCGCTCCACGATCCAGCCGTCAGGGAGCACACAAGGCCAAGTAAGAGCCGCAACAGGATCATAGCCATCGCAATCTGCATCAAAATTTAGCCACAAGCAAGGCTGAGTACAATTACTCAGCAAGACTTACCCGACGGGAATAAATTATAGACATGCAAGGCTTTTTGGCTCTGGGGTTTGTTTTGCCAAAAGCATCTATAACTTGACCTATTTTCATTATTTTAGCCCAGTTTTAAGTTGTGAGCCAACCTTACTAAGTTTGCCAAGCTATCCAATAGCAAACAATGTTGACATACAATTGATTAACATCACTTTCCCACTTCTCATCTAATCACCTCTACCCATTTGGCCCAACCACACTGATGTGTGAAAAGAGATCAAGCAGCTTCATGTAACCGCGAAGGACGGACAACTCGAGTTGATTTTTAACCATGCATGGGACAACCTAATCGCACGACCCGCGAGAGACACCCAGGACCTCACGGGGTAACCTTTCCCATCTCTCCCTGCCATCTGCCATCGGGGACCACTCCGCCCGAGTGCACGCCCCAACGGACCCCAGGTGCCCCAGGCAACCTGTGCCGCGGCCACTGCTACACTCGCCACAACCCCTCGCCCAAGGGAGTGATAAAACCCGTCAGACGTCAGTTTGAATCAAGTACTAGGTTTACCAGTTTACCATATTTCCCGGCATACGATTAGTACCTTCAAAAGCTTGACCAACATCGCCACACAAGCAATGCCTCAGCCCACCATTTCCTGTGCAAGCGGATATTCAATCAATCATGAATATCGCACAAGCCCCGCTTGCCGATCATCATTAACTGAAATAAAGTAGAACCTATATCTCGCGAGTGACCCAGCAATCACTCGACTTCTACCGGACCTAATTAAGCATAGCACTCTATACGACCTACACATACTAGTATTAGGACATAGGTACCTAGGGATCATGCAGCTAAGGTTTCAAGCAACTCCTTAAACTTAAATGCACAAAATTAAGGCACAAGCAAGGAATGTTAGTTTCACAGTGGGTTATGCTCCGGGGCTTGCCTTCTTGATCAGCTACGGCCTTGGGCCCTTCCGGATTTTGGTCCGGGTCTTGAGCAGCGGAGTAGTTCACTTCGGCGGCGGCGGAGTCACCCTCGGGCTCGACGTCGATCTCGTACACGCCGTCGGTAATCGTGTGCTCTACATGATATGCAAATGCAGGCGTGAGATGCATGAATGCAGAGGCAACAATCATAGGAACAATCCTAATCAATCATGGCATTCTATACACATTTTATAGAACAACCCTAACTAAGGGGCAAAACTTGCCCAGGAACCGGTTGGACCGGTTTTAGAAACCGGTTAGACCGGTTTGGCCGGTCTAACATACTACGGCTGAAACAAAACGTAAATCAACCTATCAAAGCATATGTATCTAGGAGTTAACTCCTTTTTGGTGAGGGTGACCTAAACTTCATGCAATCTTAACAAAAATTGCTAAGTTTCATTGGGAAAAATATACATTCCTTACTTTAACTACTTCATTAACTCAACCAAGTCCCAAACCCCTAAAACCATGAGTAAATCCTAGCCACTAGGTACCTAACTTTACTCCCCTGGCTATGCTAAAACTAATCAAGGTGGATTGACCTATCTAGCTTGCTCCTATGATTTATGAAACCAAGAACATCTCTTTAGCACACACTAGCACATGGAGTAACACATCAATCAAACCACCATTATGCACACTACTTCTAGAACCCTATGGAACAACTCCTTTATCACCTCTACTCTTACCCCAGGGTCCTTTGGCTCCTTCCCCTCAGCTCACGGCTCGAGCTCGGCTCAGGGAGAGGCCGGCGGCGGCTCTGCAGCTCGAAAACAAGGCAAGAAAGGGGGAGGAGTAGCTGGGGATGGCTCGGGAATGGGGATGGCGAGGCAAAGAAGCGTGGGGTGCGGGGAATCGGGCAATGGACGAGTGAAGACGGGTGGACTCGGTCCCGGCGCTTTACCGCCCGTCCATGGAGGTAGGGTAGTGAAATCGGCCACCTGGGCATGCCATGGCGCGCCAGCGGGACAGGGGAGGCCACGTAGACGACGAGAGAGCGGCGCGTGGCCGGAGTTGGTGAAAAGGACGGTGGTTGGGAGTTGATTCCGGCGTGGTTGGCAGCGACCGACTGTTGCGGTGGTGGGGTAAAACACCCACCGCAACAGTCCGTGGGGTCGAAACACTGTGCCGATGAACGTTGGATTTCAAAACTTCACGGGCCACCGACTGTTGCGGTGGTGTATTTCACTGCAATAGTCCGTCAATCCAGAGAGCAATTTCCACTGTTTCACCTACCCACCGACTATTGCGGTCATAAGTTGAGATAGCACCGCAACTTTCGGTGGCTCAGAAACTAGTTATAGATAAAACGGCCATGGAATGTTGCGGTGGTGCACATTTTGGTTGACCACCACAACAGTCTGTCATTCCAGAGAGCATTTTTCAATTCCTCTCTGGCGACCGACTGTTGCGGTCAGGGCACCGCAACTTCCTGAGGTGGCTGTGAAAACGTGTGTGTGTGTGTGTGTAGAAACCTAGGTCACCGACTATTGCAGTGGTAGCAAAGACAGGCCACCGCAACTTGCTGTGATCTCGACATTTACACTTTCCAAGTTGGTTTTGAAGTGAATTTGGCTAAGCTAAGTCGTGGTCATGTCCAAGGGCCTAATAGAAACTAAATCAACCCATTCTTGGGCAATGCCAAGAGATTCTCTCTCTCTCGTTCCAACTTGTATTCGAATACTTCTAGTATTCTACTTTGATAGTTGACTTAGGTCAAACATATATACATACACACATATGCACAACAACATGATTACGAATGATGCATGACATGATTAGATTAATTACGTTCATTTGGGATTTCTTAATGGCTACAGTAACACCAGGGGTGTTACATTTTCCTTTGGCCTTCCATAGTTTAATTCACTCTCTGATTTCTCTACCTCTCTTTTCTTGGATGAAATTTTGTAACACGAGCAGATTGATCCATATTTTGACCTCCGATCCATCGACGATGTCGGTCCTCAAGCGACGACACCATAACCTCGCCACTATGGCCCGAAGCACCAATGCACCACTGCCCTCGCAGTGGCGGTGCATGCCAACAAGCTGTGCCACCTACAACTGGAAAAACCTCGGTCTCAAGCGGCGGCGCACGCCAACAAGGTACGCCACCTACCACTGTCCGGTGGAAGGATCTCGGTCTCAAGTCAGGCACTCCCACGACCGGCGCCGCTTCTTCAATGAGTTTGCCAAAGTTCATCCGCCGTCCTCATCTAGCCCATGTCATGCTCGATTAAATTACTCAGCCAGAGATCATGGGAGAGAGGAAGATGGACAGGGATGAGAGAGTTGACGCTCAAGTCAGCATGCCATGTCAGCGATTGATGCCCACATGGAGGGGTATGGACCCAAATGACACAACTTCAAAAGTTTACGAACCTAGACATACACTTTCAAAGTTCATGAACCCAAGTGACATACCCTTACAAGTTAATGGACCTCTAGTGCATTTTACTCTAGTACAAACATCAGGATTTTATTTACTAGTATCGTCAAGTGCACCGGGCACAGGAACCGATACACCATTAGTAGAAACAGATTGCAACAATGGCCCTGTTTGGATCCTTGTGCTAAAGTTTAGTACGATACTGTTTACATCTTTTACCACTAATTAGGGGTATTAAATAAAGACAGTTTATAAAACAACCTCCGCAATCCCTATGCTAATTCGCGAGACGAATCTAATGAGACCTTTGACCACATGATCTGAGGATGGTTACTGTAGCATTACTGTAGTTAATCATAGATTAACTAGGCTCATTAGATTCGTCGCGCAAAGTTGCACTCATCTGTGAAAAAGGTTTTGTAAATAGATTTTATTTAGTACTCCATGCATGCAAGATTCCTTTTAGCGCTAATTTTTAGCGCCGGAACCAAACAAGGCCAATGCAGCATATCTCTACTACTCCCTCCGTTCCAAATTATAAGTCATTTCAACTTTCTTGGAGAGTCAAAACAATTAGGAATTTCTTAATCCAACATAGCACGAACATCATGATTTTATTAACTAGCATCGTCAAGTGCACCAGGCACAGAAACCGATACGACATTAGTAGAAACAAATTGCAACAATGCAGCGGATCTATACTACTCCCTCCGTTCCAAATTATAAGTCATTCCAATTTTCTTCGAGAGTCAAAAGCATATCAAGTTTGACCAAATTTATACAATGAAATATTAACATTCATGATACCAAATAAGTATCATTAGTTTCTTTATTAAATATATTTTTATATTATATCTATTTGGTGCCATAAATCTTTGTGATCCTCTCTAAAATTTTGATCAAATATAAAATAGTTTGACTCTTCAAGAAAATTGGAATAACTTACAATTTGGAACGGAGTAAGTAGACAGTAGACATGCCTCATTAGACAACTCCATCACCAGTCATCAGAAGACTGATAAACAATAGTAGAAACAAATTGCAACAATGCAGCAGATCCCTAATAGACAGGCCTCATCAGACAACTCCATCACCAGTCACCATAAGAATAGAACCTACACCGAGCTACACTTGGAACTCAGTCACCAGTCAGAAGACTACCTAGTTTTGCCACATCTTATAGAACAATCCTCACAAAAAACAAATTGCCACCAAACCCCCTTCCTGGTTAACTTAGCTTACCATCCCACCTCAACCTACACAAAATTGTGGCAGAACCGTTCAAATTAAACCGGCTTAAGTGTGCTAACCATCCTTTTAATAATTAGTCCGGTCAATACACACTTAAAACGGTGTAATCTGATAGTCTGTCGGGTCATGCCTGATGTAACCACCGAATATCTCGATCGAAACAATATGCAACAAGCCTCACACGAAGGTGAGTGCAGACTATACAACATGGCATTTCAGTTTACAAAGATAGAGTTCACGGCTTAATTTACAAACGGAGTTTGAAATACATAAATAGATTACAAGCCAGAGTTCTTAAATAAATCACAGCGGAAGTCTAAACGATAAAGCGCAAATGAAGATACATGACAACATGAGTAGCCCAACATCATGCCATCCATCAAGACGAGTTTGGAAACCACTCAACCGACCACCCTTCCGGTGAAGGATAGTCATCCCAAGGTTGATCGACAACCAACTCTAACATTTCATCCTCACTAGGACCTGAAAGTAAACAACAAAGCAAAGTTGAGTAGAATTCACAGATTAGAATATGCCATAGAAACCAAAATCACAACATACTTTAGCAACAGATTAGAGGGGAGAGGTTACTTAGGAACATTCAGAACAAGTCATCAAGCTTTAGTTGACTGAGATATCCATTCCGGTGAAGATGAATCTGAATTATTGCTAGGACTCGATCGAACTTCGCTCTAGTGACGAACTCAGTACTCATTGCAGAGAAATTGTACTTCTCCTTCTTATTCCAAGTAAGATAAGAAGCTTTTATGGCTCCCATGCGATGTGCCAGCCGGTTTCTCAGGAACTTCAAAAGTTTGTGACCATCAATCACATCAATCTCAAACGGAGTGAGTATAGCTGGATTCTGACTAGTCAAATTCACTTCTCGGAGAGCAGCTTTTTGACGACCTGTGACATGATTCTGATTCTGCTTGTTGCGTGGGAGCTCATAATTCGAGCCTTTAAAATAGTAAGTCTCACACAGAAGTTTGTTGTCATGAACCCTAACTCTCCAATCATTGCCAAGATCAGCAACAAGAGCAGCACAGATGTTATGATAATGTCGATCATCAATCTTGGATTCTAAAAAATCAAGAAACTCCTTGGTTAGGGCAGGGTATGAGATCATAGGAATAAGGCTAGCATGTCCTGGGAAGAGTTCCCGTTGCTCAAAGTCATTATTCATCAAGTCGAGCAGGTGACTAATATCTGGTGGTACATGAGGAGTCCCATTTACCAAAAACAATCTCTGAATGCATGACGCTGCATCCTGGTAATTGTTTCGTAGATGAGTCTCAAAAGCTGCGTCATCCAGATCTTGCCTTGTTAGAATCTGTACGCCTCTTAGCGTTACGTCCCCTGAGGGATACACATAAAGGTTGCCTTCATTTAGTACTTCAATGCAACATCCTTCCAACTCAATTGTACTCAAATTCTTGATCAAAGATCTTGACATCTTCTTACTTATCTCAGATGCAGGAACATACCATCGTTTACTTGTCTCACAAACAAGAAAAGGTACATTATCAGCATCCATTGAAAGCCAATTCACTATAATCACCATCTGATTGTTGGTTTTGAATTGAATCCAGCTGACTGCTTCACCAGCAAAAACAACACGGTTACCATTAGGTAGGTTCAGAACATACTCGTCATACATAATGTATGGCTTAGTTGTAAAAAAATAAAATCATATTAAATTGATTGTCATATAATCGATGAAAATGGTAAATCAACTAAAACAATAGAAAAAATAAGAAGCAATACACAAAGCTATATCCTAATTAATTGAATGCAAAGATTTTAAAAATAGACAACAAATATGATTGGCAATGACAATGGATTAACAGAACAAACAAAGAACTGACAAGCAATACATAATCCTCTCTAAGCACACTCAACATAAAAAAATTTGGAACAAATGTAAGTAGGAAGAAGATACATAAGAAATTACCTGGTTCAGGTTGAACTAGAGCCATGCCAAGCTATGAAGGAGTGTAGCAAGCACTACAAAAACATTTGCAAAGTCATACTACAACTACTGATAAAATGAAGGGAAACCTAGATGTATAAACTTCCATGTCCTAATACTAGGGGTGGTAATGAATCATGACCCTCATGCATTCTTCACAATCCAACTCTAGCCTAATTATTTTTAGCTCAAAATTGTATAGTATTATGTCACATCCCTTATTGACCTCGATTCTTAAATTTGCTAGGCTAAATTAGAGGACTCTTTACCACTCCTACCTAACACACACAACATTCACAGCGGGGACACAAATTTTCAATGATACATCTCTACAATAGCATTATAACCCTACAGATCCGAACCAAAACAACCAAACCAAAGTGTTTTGGTAGCAAAAACAGATCTGGCAGAGAACCTAATAAGAAGATTCAAATCTACATATAGCAACAACCTTCGACAGAGAGCTAAACACACCCAACAAGTTCTATCATTCTCAGCAGATACAAAAACAGTTAACGGAACATTTATAAGCATCATAACCCTACAGATTGAACAAAAAAACCGATCTCATCACAGCGGAACGGGATCCAGCAGAAACCCTAATAAGCAGATTCAGAATACAAAAGAGAGCCTACAGATTGAACAAAAAAAAACAGATCTGATCACAGTGGATCGGGATCCAGCATAAACCCTAATAAGCAGATTCAGAACACAAAAGAGAGGAGTGAGGATGGAGTAGAGCTAATACCGAAGAGAAGGCGATGCAGTGAAGCACGATTGGAGCAGATGTACGATGGAGCACAACAAGAGAGTCGGTGAAGTCGTACGGGCAGCCGGCTAGCGGTGCGCCGCAATACCGGCGTCTCCTGCGGGAGCGGAAGGAGGCTCTGGTCCGCCCCCTTCCTCTCTCCTCGCCATCTCCTTCTCCGAGGAACTCAAGATGTGGGGGGGGGGGCGAAAGGATACCGAAGAAACCCTAACCAAAACCCTTTAATAGTAGGCGACACAAACAGGGAACCGTCCGTTTCGAACCAACGGTGTGGATGCTGGTCGTACGCGCAAGCACAATTACTTGGGCCTGCGCAGGCTGGTCGGGGTCGGATGAGCCGGAGGGAGGCCTAGGTACATCTCCACGATGAGCCGGAGGCGGCCCAGGCTTACCTTCTGGATGAGCTGGAGGCGACCTAGGCATCTCCAGGATGGGCCAGAGGCGGGCCAAGAACCCCATCTCCCTGGAGTAAAATCAGAAGGAAATAAAACAACAATAGCGCTACGGTGGTGCTACAATCGTGAAGCCGGAGCCAGCGAGAGCCGCACCAAACGCGCTCTTATCCTTCTAGATGGAAGGCCGGCCGGAACAGACATCCCCTTCTCCTACAAGATGGCTGTGTTATTAACCAGTCCGCCTCCACGTGCACCACCCTCGATGCCTTCTCGCCGCTTGCGCTTGTGGTCGTCGGTCGCGGAAGAAGGCCCCCCTTCTTGCACTCCTTCTGGAGTCCTGCCAACAGTTTGGCAAGTGTTGTGTCATGCGGCCTTGTGCTCGGCGGCAAACGACAAGCGCTCATCCTTCTAGATGGCATAGGCGAAGTCAAGGACGTAGTCGGGGTGGCTTCGGGGGCGCTCGTCGTCCCGGTGCTAGCCTGCATGCACCTCCTGCGCCGCAGCTTGCTCCTCCCGTGTCCTCCTCCGCACCTCGAAGTCAAGGCCCGAGCCACGCGCGAGGCGCTAGCGGCGTTGGAGTGGCAAAGGCCATGGCCGTGGCGGTGGCGGCCGCCGCTCAACAGCGGGTTGTGGAAGCGGCAGACTTGTGCTTGCGATCACCAGTCGAGGAAGAATGTTCCCCTCCTTCCTTTCCTTCTAGAGTCCTGCCACACTTTGGCAGGTGTCGTCTCGTGCGGTCTTGTGCTCGGCGGCAGACGGCAACCGCTCATCCTTGTGGATGGCGTATGCGAAGTTGAGGTATGAAGTCGGGGACGGAGCTTCTTCAACTCTGGGGGAGGCTGTGGAGGTGAAAAGGCCCCGATGACGGGCACGCGGAGGCGGAGTGGTTGAGTTGAGGCAGTCCCAGATTAGACGTAATGGAGTTGGTTAAATATATATGGCTGGGAGTCTAAGGCCCCGTTTGGATCCCTTATAGATTATAAAAATCTGGGATAATGGATAGTGATTATGAGAATTCAGATAGTAGATAGTAATAATCTAGTTTGTTTGGAACTCAGGATTATAATCTAGGTTGTAAAGGTGAGATGTCTAAAATATCCTTGGCTTCTCTTTCTTTATATAGAGTGGACAGGGGCAAAATGGTCTTTGGGCAGTTAGAATCCCCTAGAAGCTAGATGAGAGGAGATTATAGGATTGTCCAACAGATTCTAAAAATCTAGTGCAGGATGCAGTCCGTTTGGACTTGATTTTGATTCTTTTATCCGGATTGTATTATTTTAATTGGAACCAAACGGGCCATAAAATGCGGGAGGGGGCGGATTAGAAATAGAGCATCGGATACCCCTTTTTTAATGAACAATAAAGCATCGGGTACCCCGAGAGGCGCGGCATTGTTTAGTTCTACAACAAACTTCACTATTCATCCAACTTTACTATTCATCAAAGGAAATCTTACATGTATGGAGTACTAAACGTGAGTTAATGACAAAACCCATTCCATAACCCCCCTAACTTTGCGAGACGAATCTAATGAGCCTAATTTGGCCATGATTAGACAACGTCGTGCTACAGTAAACAATCTCTAATGATGGATTAATTAGGCTTAATAGATTCGTCTCGCGATTTCCCGTCCATCCGTGTATTTAGTTTTATAATTAGATCATGTTTAGTCCTCCTAATCTTAGATTTACAATTGCTACAGTAAAGGATGAATAGTGAGTTGCATGAACTAAACAAGGCCACGTGTCAGTCTGGGTACGAACCACAAGACATAAAATTTACTAGTTGGATCTGGCGCGTTTCACCGCGCCCGTTCAGAAATGCTGTAGTAGTCTGACGCGCGGGATCCACTCCGACGGGCCCCGGCAGGGCAAGCGAACAGACCAGAGCGCTCGGTGCTGCGCTTCGCATATTCGAAAGCTCCACTCTCCCACAGCGTATGACCCAAAGCTGTCCTGTTTCGTCTCTCCTGCGTGAGCTAGTGTACATTTTATACTAAAGTTGAAGATGACCTAATAAGGTCCTGTTTGGAATGCGGGATTTTTTCCTGTTCCTGCGTTTTTTCTGTGAAATTGAACTGTTTCCTGTGAAATTTCTGCGCGATTCATGTGAAATTCCTGCGTTCCAAACAGACCCTAAAATCAGCATCAATATGAGTGTGACAACGGGCCACGCACTACCCCCTCTTGGGGTGGGGGTCGCTTGGCCGCCAACTTGGTCTTTGATTCCTTCACTAAACTTTAGTAAACTTTAGTTGCTAAAGTTTAGCAATTTTGAATCAAAATATCTCCAAATAAACTTTGCTAAATTTTAATTTGAACTCAAAAAATACTTTAATCATTAGCCAACCAAAGGTCGTTAAAGTGCTAAAATTTAGTTGAGTAAATTTAGCAACTAAACTTTTGTTGATGTGAATCTAAACAGACCTTTGTCGCCTATAATAAAATCAGCGGGTCGGGTCGCAATGGAAGTAGGCATGTTTATCTTTTTGACCTTTTGCGTCTTCGAGGCGAAGCGGGTCTCAGTGTGAGCATTTCTTTCTTTTCATTTTATTCACTTTTCAATATACTATTCCATATTTGTTGACATTATTTTTTGAAATCGATGGAAGAGAGCACCCGATCGCGCGCTGCCAGATGCGGGTGCCTCACCTCCTTCTCAAAACGATTGGTTAAGTCAGTCTCAGTGCACAGTTACCTAGATAGAAAGCTAGTTAACTGTGTCAGTAAAATTTTATGAGGATGAAACTCTTCTCTCATCCCGTGAAACTCTCTCATTCTCTTCTCGTCACATCAGCAAAATTGATACTTTTTCATCAAGCACCATTGAGATTGACCTTAATGCTCTAATTTGCTAAAAAAACGCACTAATATTTTTTCGAGTACTGTTTATTGTATAAAATAACAGCCGCCTTGTTTACCGGGTGTTTGGTTTCGAGGTAGACAGCAAGCCCGCCGGCCCTCCACCCGAAGCGGTCGGGTACATTTAAAAAAAATAAAAGAAAGCGGCCGGTAGTGCCCAGCCCGTTGTGACCGGCCGGGTAGGCGACAAAGTTGGCAGCTGCAGTCCCCCACCGAAAGCGGCCGGGTAGTGCGTGGCTCGTTGGATGCGTCCCATCATGACCCGGAGCATAAGGATAATTATGGCGTGGAACTGCGAGCGCCAGCGACAGCGCATATCGAGGCGCTGTTTAGTGCCACCCCAAACTTTACTGTTCATCAAAGAGAATCTTACATGCATGGAGTATTAAAAGTTAATGATAAAGCCCATTCCATAACCCCTGGTAACTTTGCGATACGAATCTAATGAGTCTAATTTGACCATGACTACAGTAAACAATCTCTAATGACAGATTAATTATGCTTAATAGAATCGTCTCACGATTTTTCGTCCATCCGTATATTTATAGTTTTATAATTAGATCATGTTTAGTCCTCCTAATTTTTAATTTAAAATTGCTACAATAAAATTCACAATCTCGCCTGCCCAACTAAACAGGCGCAGCACCGCACCCAAGATTTGTTTGACCATTCAGATCCACCCCGTCACGAGGACCTGGGGGTTCGCCCGCGAGAATGCATCCACCCACCACCTCCTCTTTCGCTTACATGTGGGTCCACCATATCCGCATCACCTCCGGTTCTTCCTCCAACGGTCCTATCCGAACTCATCACTTCCAAGCTCTAACATTTGGATATCATTTCTTTTAGTTTTCTTTTGCATAATTTAGCAAACCTTTTTTTATTTGGGAAGCTTAGCAAGTCTTTCCTAGGGCAAAATTTCATTTTACGAGAGCCACCTCATCTTTGAAAGGGTCTTGCTAGCGCCACACGTCCATCCGGACACCCGCGCAGGACTCCGTTTGGCACGTTCACTAGAAAATTATAAATGTGATTGGGAGGGAGAATTTGTAAAAGTTTAGATTAAAGGCGAGTGGTAAGTGTGTAGGATCTAGGATACCGACTAGAGGGAGGATGAATAGGCGGTTTTAAACTTCAATCACAAAACTTAACAAGTTTTGTTAGTAACACAAGGTGAAACCTATTTCTACTAAGTCTAGGCCTATGTCAAGGTTTGCAACCTAGGGTGACAAGATACAAATCAATCTCTAGGAAAGTAAATTGCTCAAAATAAATGTGGTAAACAAGTAGAGCAAAGAAATAACCTAGGGTGACAAGATACAAATCAAGACCTCGCTTGATGTATGAGCCGGCTTGAATCAATGAACCTCTCCAAACCTCGATTCCACTAGTGTTGCTCTTCCCACTCCGGTGAGGTGAGCACAAACCTCTCACAATCAAGGCGGGAGCAACTTCACAATCTTCTTTGAAGTGCTTCAACCGGCCACAACCACCAAGCCGTCTAGGAGGCGGCAACCTCCAAGAGTAACAAGTCGATGACGCTTGCTTGATGAACTTCTAGTGCCTCAATCTTCAAACTCTTGATGAACTTCTAGTGCCCCAAAGCTCAAACTCTTGATGCAATGCACTAGAACTCTCACACTCACAAGGATGCAACTCTAAGCAATAGGAGTGAGTGAGAGGTGGAAGAAGGCTCAAGTATGTCAATTATGCTTCAGAAGTGCCAAGAGAGCCCTTCCTCCCCCGTGGGTGGAGTATATACTCCACCCCTTCAAAACTGGCCGTTACCTTCAAATCCCGTGAAAACAGAGGACTGGCGGACCGTCCGCTACCCACTTGGCGGACCGTCCGCCTAAGCCCCAACGGCTACTGTCCAAAAGTCAAACGTGTCAGAGATAACCGTTACGCGGTAGGCGGACCGTCCGCCCCCTCAGGCCGGACCGTCCGCCTCAGAATTAGATGCACAACTCTCTACGCGACTAAGGACCCACCAGAGTGAACTGCGGACCGTCCGCCATATAAAAGAGGCCTGGAACCCCCAGAACACGTTCCTGCGTAAACGGTCCGCCACCTACGGTCCGCTTCACAGAAAATGACAGGCGGACCGTCCGCCTCCCAGGCCGGACCGTTCGCCTTCAAAGTCTCGGCAGACCCTTCCAACACTTAGTCAATTTCACAGAAAGTTAGTTGGTATGCGGACCGTCCGCTTGCTACCTGCCGGACTGTCCGCCACCCGCGGACTGTCCGCCTGTAGCCTGCGGACCGTCCGCAGTACCACATTCAGCACTTGATCTTTTCTCTTTTTCTTTCCCACTTTCTCAACGGTGTTAGCTCTCATGCATGAAATGCAACCATTTGAGCAAAGTGGCACTAGAAACTCGTCATGCAAATGAAATTGACCCCTCTTGATAGTACGGCTATCTAGCCTACCAATCCGGTCAAAAATCTTCTCTAAACACCTCATGACCGGTAAAAGAAAATATCCTATCTTTTACCTTTGCCTTGAGCTTTCTTGGTTCCATCATACATATCCATCGTTAAATAACCGTTGAAGCTCAATCATTTCACGGGACTAACCTATTCTCATATACTCAATGAAATAGTTAGTCCAATATGGTTATCATTAATTACCAAAACACAATTAGAGGGCCTAGATGCTTTCAAAGTGTAAAATAATCCAACCTCAATTTTTTTGCAAATCCCCCTACCACTTCCCCTCTTCCAGTTGGTTTGCATGGTTTATACGGAGAGATTAATTTGCACTTCTCATAAAAGTATGCCAACGCGCTTGCAACGCAGTGGTGAGCGCTCCCATCGTGGAAGAGCCACCCGCCCGAGTTCCATTCCCAGTCTGGGATCGATCGGGTCTGGCACCGGGAATTTTCCCCAGAGGTGCCGAGTGCGTGTGTAGATGTGTGTGTATAGGAACGTGTGAGTGTCTTCGTAGGCGCGTTCTCAAATTTCTCGGCAGTCCACCCGCGTTTCAACACATGGTTATTGTAGGTGCCCACTAGAGACCTACTAGAGTTCTTAGATGATGGGCCAGCCCTCTGGTTAAATTAAAAAATAAAAAACTTATAAAAGTACAAATTGTGCCTTAATTATACGTGTAAATTTTTCAATAGGGGTTATTTTCCATTTGTAGCATCACACATGAGTCCACAAGTGATATTATCAATTTTTAACCTGTCAATATTGCTCTCATTTGCATACCTAAATATGTAGAAATAGTGTGTTACTTTTAAGTTTTATGGTTCGATTACAAGCATTAACACCTGAAGAGGAAAAAGCACATGACTATACTCTGATAAGGAGTACTTTATTTAGAGGTACATGTTGGTGTTTTAGATCAGCGACTACCGAGGGGGTACTCGAGGTAGCGGTATGTGTGGTGGGGCTCGCCGAGATCAAAAATTCGAAGGTGAACATAGGGACGCGATTTAGATAGGTTCGGGCCGCTGAATTGCGTAATACCCTACGTCTTGTATGCTGGTTGTCTTGTATTGCGTGCGTTGTGTTTTGGAGGGGTTCTTGCCTCGCCTTTTATGCACGGGAGGTAGGGTTACAGGTCGGTTATGTACAAGAATACTAGTCGGACACGACTAGGAAGCCCTACTGCTATTACAACAAGTACTTTCCTAATTCGTTGACTATTTCCTTAGCTGCATGTGGGCCACGCCGTCCTGCACCATGGGCCTCATGTCAATCAATGTCTCAGTGGCCAGCGCTATCTTTAGGATGGTCCAGATCTGCCGGTAGGCCCATAGATCCCTGGCCGCCAAGCCCTCAAGTATTTTGTAGCCGATCTTGGCAATCTCGAGTAGTTTTTGAAGCTTCATCTGATTACTCTTGAAGCTTTATCTGAGTCCTTCATCGTGTGGAATCTTCAAAGCTACTTCTGATAATCGCCACAAGGGTGTAAGGTGCTCAAGTCCCGCCTGAAGTTGTAATCTTCATTTTGCTGAAATGAATATATGGATGTGCGATGAAAATCGCACTTCATATGGAGTAACCCCCGAGCCTTAGGTTGAATTGAAGAATCAGGCTGAGGGTCAATCTTGCAATTTATCTTTACTCCTTAAAATCCGGAGAAAAAACTTTTTTTCCATGCCAATGGACACGTGACACACAGCCCCCGAGCCTTGAAGCCGAGTATAACTAATGGATACAAGGATCCACTTTGACCATTGTAGGAGAACCAGTAGATGTAACGAATCTTCTGATTGCAATTGAATCCTCCTAGATTAAGGTAATCCAATTACTGCGCCGCCCAGTTGTTACTGTGCGGTTATAAATAACCGGAGAAGGTAACCCTTAGAGTTACTGTTTTCATTTGTCGGTTCATCTTCAATATTGCAGCCCTAAGGGCAGCCGCAGTGGTGTCGTTAGTCTCTCTATAGGATGTCCATGTAGGAAAGAGAAGCGAGGAGAGAGAAGAAGCGGTCGCCAGCCGTGGCGAGAGCCGTTAGCACGCATTCCAGCGCTGAGCAGGCCCCACAGCGATGGACGAGGCGAGGAAGACTCACGGCACGGGTCGGGGCCCGACGACAGGGCGAGGAGAGGAGCCGCTCGACCCCCGCCAGGCCGCTACCACCAGTCTAATCGCCATGGGCGCGAGCTCCGGCCCCCGCCGCCAAGGCCGCAACCACCAGTCTAATCGCCATGGGCGCGAGCTCCGGCCGCCGCCAAGGGCGGGGCAGAAAGACACCGCCGCGAGGGCCTTGCGAGCCATATGAATGGCGTCGCTGGCGGCGGTCGCCGGAGTTCGCCGCTGCCCGTGGGGGCGGAGCGGAAGTCCAGCGCATGGGGACGGAGCGGAGTCCATGGCACTGCCGCACTGGGACGGAGCCCGCGCTCAAAGGATCAAGGTCAGCCCCGCCGCCGCCGTTGTGGACGGGCTGGGCGAGCGCTGCTCGCCGCTCGGGTCGTGCGGGGACGGAGCGACGGAGCACGGCTGGCATCAGAAGGAGCGGACGGACCACGGCCAGCGGCTGGCGTGCAAGCAGTGGGAGCACGAGCCACGGCACGGAGGAGGCTGGACGCGCAAGCAGGATTGCAGGAGGCGGCGGCGCTGAGTTGCCGGCGTCGCCTGTCAAGTGCGCGGCGCTGGTGCCGTTCCTCGTGAGATCCGGATCGGAGAAGATAAGGAGAGAAATAAAATAGTCTAAATCTGGGACCCACAGCTATTAGTACTATAGATACTTTGTTGAATGCCTTGTCGTTTGTGCTCTCAATAAGTTGAGGTGGCGGGGACACGTAGATCTTATAGAGAGCAGTTGCCGATAACTGCTGAGGCTGCCCTAACGCCGCCGCCACCCTCTATGAGCGATAGTGACGCCGCTCCTCTGAGAACGACCACTCCTCAAATCCCAAAATCTTGAGGTTCGTGGCGTGCCAGTCAATTTGACCTGAAATTGACAAGGTAGAGTTTAATCAGTAAACAACAAGGAACTCATCGGCCAAAGCTCCGATTCGTTCCAGCAATCAGATC
>CM014270.1:1156598-1170800 GCA_004135705.1 Alloteropsis semialata | reverse complement strand
TTTGCGGATGGCCTTCCTGTTTACTCTTCAAAGATGGCGCGTATTCGGATTGGCCATTCCAAGCTTCCTCCTGGATCAGATGAGGATGAGAACAAGATGGACGCTGATGAAAATGCTGTGTGGATGTACACGTCACCTGAGTTCCCTATGCTACCGGTGAGTTACTATTCTGTCTATAATGATCAGTAATTCAGGCTCAAGATGTATGTGTAGATGTAACACTTTTGACAACTTCAGCAGCTTGCTAGGGTTATAGAGGAGAAATTATTCCCTTACAAGTTACAAAGACAAGAAAACACGATAAAGTGTTATGGTCTTTCATCCTGTTTTGAATCCATTTCAGATTTCTTGAATATATATTTCTTTGGTCTTTTTTAAATCCAGCCGTGATGTTAATGGTTGAATTGAAGTCCTAAAAGTTATGGATGCATCAAAGAAAAATGGCAATCAAATTCCACAAGAAGGAAATTGGGAAAGAAAAATATATGGGAAAGGGCTGTCAAAGGTTAGGAATGAGGCCCTCCTCTAGATGTTGCCAGGTGTCCCATCTCTAATGTAGAAGCAAGCCTAACAATTTCTCATCTCTTATTCCTCATCCTTATTTATATTTTGATTCACACCAACCACAGTTCCAGCCATGATCCGTCTGCCCTTCTGGAGCCCAAAGGAATGGAGTTGATGCTCCCACATCCATAGCATGAGTAGTTGATGCCAAGAATGTACTCCTATGCAGCAGACAGAACGCCATCCATCAACCTTACCACATCACAGATGGACAAGAAATCAAAACAAACACGCCTTAGCATGCAAGAGTCATCCTCATCAAGGTTGTGGTTCTTCTTCACCACAAGTGAGACAATTCCATAATCCATAGCGCCATAGCTAGTGGCCGACTGGCCGTGGTGGGCTGGTGGTGTGGGGAAGGTTCATCATCAAGGTTGTTGTGAAGAGGTACTAGATAATTTGAGATTGGTGAAGCTTTGACTAGTGGAATCACATGGGATGGGGGCCTCATGAGGTGGGATTCGAGGCCCTGTAGCCTGTACCATAGAATTCCTTTCTCCGGTAGCATTCAAAGAGCATTCAAGGACCATTTTGGTATGCAGAGAAGTCAAGGACCATTTTGGTCTTGAATATCCAAGCATATATTCTTTTCTTTTTTTCTGTTTTTTTCCTTTTCCAGTTGCACCTATTTTTCTATCAATGATAGAATGTTAATCCTGTGTTATGGTATAATGAACAAGATCTTCACTGGATAATGTGAAAAGCTTATTGATGCCATCTTATTTTGGTTTGATAGGACGATGTGCTACAATCCTTCAAACTACCATGCCCTGTCCTTTGCATTGGTGGTGTAGTGAAGATCGAACTTCTGGGGGCAATACAGAAAGATATAGATGATATGTATTACATATGGTAAGTTCTCGATATTCCGGTCTTTATTATTGATTGGTTGCCTTGTATTTTTCTTATGGTTCTCTCCAAATCAAAGTGAAAATGGCCTGATTCACTTTTGACCAGAGAACCTTTTCCCCCCTTCTCAAATACGCAGGAGAGTTGTGCATCATTATATTAAAAAGGAAAAAAGGGGGAACCTAAGAAGACTCATACAAGCCCCTTAGGGCACGGTTCTTTCAAGAGAGTTTACCGAAAAGGCCAAAGCATACTAACTAAGCTAAACTACGAGCAGCGACCTATAAGAGTAACAATTATGGCCAAATGATACAACGGCCTTTGGCCTCTGCCATACACCATAATTTGGCCTCATCCCTAATGTCCTGGATAATACTCCCTCCATCCCAAATTACAATTCATTTTGGCTTTTCTATGTACTTAGCTTTTGATGTGCACCTAGATATATACTCATGCCTAGATACATAGCAAAAGTAATGTCTCAAAAAAAGACAAAACAGATTGTAATTTGGGACGGAGGGAGTAGCACTCAAATTAGGTGAGGCCCCCTCATAAAACACATCTATTTCTATGCTTCCAATTGCACTGGGCCACCAAAATAACTGACATGGTTGTTATGCTAATTTGTGGATTGGATATAGGTCCACTTTCCATCTGCGATTAGGGGTGCACAATTTATTGTTTTCCACTGCAAACTTGAAGAAGAAAACTGTATACATCATAATCATATTTCTATGTGATTTTGACCTCCTTCCCTGCAACTCTGTTTTTGCCCTTGATCCTTATGATGTAGTTTCGTTAATGCATGTATTTTGCATTACATGTAAGATGTAGTTCCTAAAGGGAAACCCCCTTTTAAGATATAGCTGTTTATATGTTGCCTCGACAAGAAACACATGCAGACTTGTACTGGTGAATGTTATAATCTGTTTCCTTAGTTTTGGTAGCTGTGTAAACTCTCTGTTTTTACTACTTTAATATATTATATAATCAGTAGGGGCAACCCCTTGCGTTTCATAAAGAAAATGTTATAATCTTTTTCTAAAGTACGTTTGCTGTGTAAACATTTTGTTATAATCTGTTTGGGTGTTTTGATGGCTGTGTAAACTCTCAATTTTTACTTTTAAGATGTAGTTTGCTAGTTGTCTGAAACATTTTCTTTGATCTGTATCATTGCTGAAATGCTGACACTTTGGTTTCTTACCTTTTTGAATATGAACAGTATCTGCCATGCTAAAGTAATTGGTCGCTCACTTTCACCAGTTTTCATGGTTGACACCTCTGACTCTACTGGTCATTCGATCCTCATCAAGTATGTGCCGCATGGCAGCGAGTAGAAAATGAGAAATTTGTATATGTATGGAGAAGACATTGGCTGGTAGGGGGTGGGGCCTCCCTTGGGCCTGGTTAGGGGTCAGGATTCAAATTCTGCCCGGTAAAATGTTCAAAATCATAGGTGCATGGTTGATTTTTGTCTTATTTTGTTCAAGTGAATTGACGTCTCAATGTAGACGGATTCAGTTGTGGCTCATGGCTATGCTTTAAGATAGTAAGTATGTGAATCAGGAATCATCCACCGTATCTTAGTATCTACATATAACTGCTTATATTTGCATCAAATGTTTGTTATGCGTTCAACTTATTCATTAACCGATAGTCTAATAATTAATTAGGTGTAAACAGTCGAATTGATTTAATTGATCTGTTGCCAGCAGTTATCGAGTGTTTAGCGGCAAATCTCTGATGGTTACCAGGCCGCACCAGTCCCAACTTTCTCATGTATTTCTCAGCTGGCAAAATTATCCTCAAACCACTAGTTCACTAGTATTTGTCAACTACTGGGAGATCGAGCAGCCTCTTTCTCCAACCTGGCTGCTTGGTGATCGAATATATGAGTTGCAAGTGAAGTTCACTACGTACTTGATTATATTTGTCACAGTATTTTTATGTATGTATTGCAGGGAGAGGGAGCACAGGAGGGAGATTGAGAAACATAAATAAAATCAGGGAAAACCAAAGGCAGTCGAGCGAGTTGGGCTGTATCCATCAGCAGCGTACCTTTTGCTGACTGGGCCGCAAGGAAACGAATTAGGCCTCCTCACGAAGGCCGTGGGCTGACTTTGATTTCTTTCAATAAATATCTCGGTAAACCTATTCGGTCCCCTCTCGCCGCCTCCGACTCCAGCCAGCTCCTTGCCGCCCCTCTCCTTGCCGCCGGCAGGGTCTTCGTCGGTAAGGCACCGATTTATCCTCCCAGAGGTTGGATTGGATTCCCCCCTGGCGCGCCCTTGTAATCTACTAATTTCCCGATCTGCAGTCTAGCTGCTCAAGGTCGCCATGTCCGTCGCCGGGGGGTGGGTGCTTCTGGAGCCCTACCTCTTCCGCAGGGACGACGACGCGTCCTTCCCCGACGACACCGAGGCGCCCATCAGGGCCTCCGGCACCACCTCCTGGGGCGCCGACTTTCGCATCGCCTTCTCCGTCGCCAAGCCCCCGCGCATCGCCCGCCTCTACGCGCAGATGCCGGGCTTTCCAGGTCCCGAAGAGGCGGAGCCTTTAGCCGTGCTGGCGACGCACCGCCATCTCGCCCTGCTCGTCGTCATCGTCACTGACCCTTTACGTCGGGACTTCTTCATCTTCAGAGCCAGCGAGGAGGACAAACCTTCCTCATCCTCGCTTACGGTGCTCCCGCCTTGTACCGAGCACAGGTTCGGCGATCACCGCCTACCTACTCATCGTCCTCCTCCTCCTCCTCCCCGCCTGCTGGATATGAGATCCTTGGGCCTGTGGTGCGGAGACAAGGAGTTCGTGGTGGCAGAGCTCCATCCTTACGTACCCACCATTGGCCGCCGCCGCATTGAGGCCTTCGCTTACATCCGCTCCATCCTTACGTACCCACCATTGGCCGCCGCCGCATTGAGGCCTTCGCTTACATCCGCTTGCTGCGCTCCTCCGTCACTGACATGCTTGGCTGCAAATGGAGCTCCCTGCGTACGCCGATCCTGTCCACTGACAACGGCAACCCCGCCGATGATGATCTCTGGAAACTCTCCTGCTGGCAGACTGACGCCATCATCCCCGTCCAACGATGGCTGTACTGGATCGACTACCGCCAAGGCATCCTCTTCTGCGATGTGTCCCATCCAGTGCACGCCCCTACCGTCTCCTTCCTCTCCTTCCCTTCCCCTCTTACCGGCAAAACCACATGCAACATCTATTACGGTGGCGTGTCCGTCATCGACCATGGCCGTCTGCTCAAGTTCGTCAATGTCGCCCGCCGTGATGGCCTTGCCTATGGAGCACTCAAACCCGGCACTGGCTTCACCATCACCTGCCACACCCTCGTGTTAGGCGGCAGCGCCATGGCGTGGGAGGAGGAATACACTGTCACCTCTGCTGAGCTACCTGACCACCTCCAACGCGGCGTGCCCATATTCCCTCAAGTCGACATTGACAAGCCACATGTGGTGCATTTCCTTTTCATCGATTTCAAGGAAACGACTTGGAGTTATTTGCAGATGGGAGGAAAGAATGGAAAAAGGGATATTTAAGGAGTCGTGATGGTACTGGAGAAGGATGATCATGGGACGGATGCTGCATTTGAGAGATTACGCAAATCCCGTTTTTTTTCGACCAATTCGGGGGGGAGGATCCCCACCTACTTCATTAATCGAAGAGGCGCAGAGCACCTAAACAACAGTCAGCGTCCGGTTCATCGGACTGAAGATCAGGGTACAGGGGGAGAGGAGTAGAGAAGGAAACAAATAAAAGCGGAAATTAGATACAAGAGTTGAAGAAGGAGCGCCAGGTCTGAAGGTGAGCTTGCTTCCGCCGGTATCTGCAACTGCAGCTGTCAATGTCTTTCAGAACGAGCCCCAGCGTTCTGTTCGCCGTTGGAGCTTGATTATCGAAGATGAGAGCGTTCCTAGACTTCCAGACGTGCCAGAGGACGAGGAGAATCATGTCCATCTTGAGTTCTCCAAGGGTGGGATCAGTGGCAATGGTCCAAGGGGTTTTGTAGTTCTCAGTAGTGACTTGTAAACAAGCGCTCCCAGACAGCTTGAGCCGCTGGGCAGCGAACAAAAAGGTGGGAGTCTGTTTCAGGCTTTCGTCTGCAGAAATGGCACAGCGAGTCTTGTAGCGAGCGGATGTTCTTGCGGTAGAGATTCTCTCTGGTGTTGAGACGTCCGTGGTGG
This sequence comes from Alloteropsis semialata, assembly GCA_004135705.1. NCBI lineage: Eukaryota > Viridiplantae > Streptophyta > Magnoliopsida > Poales > Poaceae > Alloteropsis > Alloteropsis semialata. Next base: position 1,165,191 of record CM014270.1, on the reverse strand, counting down.
TAAAGCCAACCGAAGAATTTGACCTTGGACGGAAGTTTAGTATCCCAGTAGAGAAGGGCAGCAGGATCCGGCTGTCCCACCGGCCGAAGACTTGCATAAGCTGCACTCGTACTGAAGGAGCCGGATGCCGGGTATGCCATGGTCCTGGAGTCCGGGGTATTGGACAGGGATATCATATGAAGACAATCTTCCAGGATGTGTTTTTCGGTCGCCGCTGCATTGGTGAGCCGCGGACGGAGATGGGCAGAGAGGGGGGGGGGTGAGCAACACTGCGCGAGTTGTTGCGGTGTCATCCACGCAGTGAGAGTATAGAGCCGGAAAGGCCTCCCTGAGTGGGATGCTGAGAAGCCAGCTGTCATGCCAGAAGGATGAGAGGCGGCCGTCGCCCACCTGCACCGACGTCATTGCCTGGTAGCGCGGGAGCAGTTCCTGGACTAAACACGTGAGGTACGTGTCTGGTTCAGTGTTGCCCACGCCAGAATGTCTTTGACGACGGTACCAAGTCTTCCAGGGGAGAACATCCGGTTCATGGAGGCGATGGACGAACTTCAAGAGGAGGCCGATGTTCAGTTCTTCCAGTCGCTTGATGCCAAGTCCTCCCTCGCTCTTGGAGAGACAGACTCGTTCCCAAGCAAGGAGACATTGGGAGCCATGGCAGTGATCTTCTCCGGTCCACAAAAAGGACCGACGTCGAGCGTCAAGCAGTTTGCAGACCGTTTTAGGTAGGATGAGCGAGGACATGTAGTACACTGGTAGGCTGCCCAGGACGGCGTTGACAAGGATGAGGCGGCCGCCAGAGGAAAGCAGCCGGGCTTTCCATCCGGCTAGGTATCTGTCGAAAGAATCCACTAAAGGCTGGTAGTCGCGAACCTTCAGCTTGTGTGGGGAGAGGGGAAGTCCGAGGTAAGTTTGAGGGAAGGAGGATCGGGAGCATCCGAGGGTAGCGGCCATGGCGTCGGCTTCCTCATCCGCTACGTGTATAGGGACAAAGGTGGACTTGTGGAAGTTGATGGTGAGGCCAGTAGCGTTGGAGAACTCGACGAGGATCTCTTTCAGCACTTGCATCGAAGCCAGATCGCCACGCGTGAGAATGAGAGTGTCATCCGCATATTGGAGAACCGGGCAGCTGAGATGGGAATCCAGAGGATGGCAAAGCACCCCAAGCTGCGATGCTCGGCGGATGAGGCGTTGCAGCACATCCGCAACGATAATGAAGAGGTAGGGGGAGATGGGATCGCCCTGCCGAAGACCACGCATGCAATTAATCCATCGTCCTGGAACTCCGTTAAGCATGACGGCCGTCTTACCAGTGTTTAGAATATCAGCGATCCATCGACGCCAACGCCGATCAAAGCCGCGCGCGTTGATAATGAAGAGGTAGGGGGAGATGGGATCGCCCTGCCGAAGACCACGCTTGCAATTAATCCATCGTCCTGGGACTCCGTTAAGCATGACGGCCGTCTTACCAGTGTTTAGAATATCAGCGATCCATCGACGCCAACGCCGATCAAAGCTGCGCGCGTTGAGGATGAGATCCAGGCTATCCCAGGAAACGGAGTCGAAAGCCTTTTTGAAATCAAGCTTGAGGACGGCTGTCGGAGCTCCACGTTTATAGCAGCAGCTCAGCAAATCCGCGGCATACACAAAGTTTTCCGCAATGCTCCTTCCATGAACGAAACCGGTTTGGTCAGCATCCACAATAAGAGGAATGTGGATTTTCAGCCTGTTGGCCAACACCTTTGTGAGCAGCTTCATCGGACAGTTCTGGAGCGAGATTGGCCGGAAACCATCCGCCGCGACAACCCCGGGTTTTTTAGGGATCAGAACGAGGTGAGCTCTGTTTAGGCCGTCCAAGTTCAAAGAATGAGAGTGGAACGCCGCGAAGAACTGTTGTAAATGAGGCTTAAGCTGGCTCCAGAAGCCCGTGTAGAAAGAGGGGCCAAAGCCATCTGGACCAGGACTGGCGTTTCTGTCCATGGCGAACAGAGCGGCAGTGATTTCCTCGATAGTGAACGGTTGGGAGAGAGGAGCTCCAGCAACAGTGAGGTCCGGGTAGAGGTCCCGGAGATCGAAGGACCAAGAGGTCGTGCAGTCCGTCCCGAGAAGGTCAGTGTAAAAGTCGTTGAGAATGGCACTCTTCGCATCGTGCGACTGAAAGGAGCATCCGTCGCGTTCGAGACACTGAATGGTGTTCTTGCGACGCCGTCCAGAAGCGGCAGCATGGAAAAACCTGGAGTTCTCATCCCAATCGAGAGCCAGTCGGGTAGTGAAACGCTGCCGCCAGAAAGCAAGCTCCATGGCGTGGACGACCTGCAATTCCTTGACAGCGAGGCACCGAAGAGCACTCTCCTCAGAGCCAAGAGGACGACATTCCTCAAGCAAATCCAGGGCAGTGATGAGGACTTTGATATCCCGTTCCTTTTGAGCCAGCGGGGGTTGCCGTTTAGCCCAGAAGCGACACTCGCGCCTGCAGTTCTTGAGAACCCGAACCAAGTCCGGGCCAACACTAGGTGAGACAGCAGGCAGAGTCGAGACAATTCGGGACTTAAAGTTGGGGTGAAGCATCCAGGAGTTCTCAAAGCGGAAGCATGGACTACGAGGGATAGAGGACGATGCGGTGGTGAGCAAAGGAACATGGTCAGACGCATAACGTGTGAGGGAGGACAAGGCGGTGTTCGGGAAGAGCTCGTCCCAGCACAGGTTCACAAAGCAGCGGTCTAGGCGGGCAAGAGTAGGAACGTCGCGTTTGTTGGACCACGTAAAGGCACGATCAACTAACGGGATCTCCACCAGGCCGAGATCGTTAATGAGATCATTGAAACGAGCAGCGTCATGGGCATTGAAAGAATCGGTGTTCTTTTCCCCGGCATTGCGCAGCAAGTTAAAGTCCCCCATCAGGATCCATGGGCCGGCGACCGTCGCCGCAATCGAGCCCAGCCCAGCTAGGAAACCGGCTTTTTCTCCATGAGCCGTGGGAGCATAAACGTTCGTAACCGTAAAGGAGCTACCATCCGCGGAGAGAGCGAACTGCGTGTTCAAGCAGTGATCGTTAGTAAACGACTGAGTGAGGGAGCAGAAGGAAGCATCCCAAGCAGTGAGAACCCCCCCAGCGGCACCGATGGAGTTAAGCGAGACGCAGTTCTTGAGTCGGGCTGGGAGGAAGGAGGATTGCTTGACTTCTGTGAGGGAAGAGAGTTTGGTCTCTTGGAGGAGCGCCACATGAGGCCGGACAGCAATCAGCTCGCACAGGACGTCGTCGCATCTGCAGAGTTGGCCAAGGCTGCGGACGTTCCAGGAAAGAAAGGAGAGGGAGTGCTTCAACATAGCAAACAAGGGGACACCAGGAGGTAACACAAACGGCACATATAACAGATAACGGAACAGGTGATGAACAAGTTACACCGGCCATCACAACGCCGGGACCCCAACCACAACACAAGGATAGCAACATAGGTGATGAACAATTCACACCGGCCATCACTCAACCGGGACCCCAACCACCACGTAAAGGAAACCGAGCCTAACACAGAACAAACCCGCGCCCTACCACATCGAGGGGGGACTCCGCATGCAAGGCAACAACAGACACAGCCTTGCAGCACACACACACAAGGAACAGCTAGAGAAAGCATCATCAGGCCACCTCCGGAGCCTCCTCGTCAACCTCATCAAGGCCGGACAGACCGCACAACTTGCTGAGGAACTTGAGCTTGCGCGAGTGGATACGAGCAGCTGGCGGGCGCTCCAGCACGCCGGACGTCTCCAGCGCCGCCTGGAGCTGCCTGGACGCACGGGAGAGGTCCAGCTTGGCCTGCTGCACGCGGGTGGCTTTCGCCGTGACGTCCTCGTAGAGCGGGTTCTCCTTGGCGGCCAGCCGACGGCTGCGACGCACCTTGGAGGCGGAGTCCACTGCACGCTTGCGTCGAACCCTCCTGCGCCGGATGCTGACCTCGTGCTCCTCCTCCGCGAGCAAGTCGCAAAGAGAGGGAGCCTGAGGGGGGAGGGGGGGTGGAGCCGCGGAGCCGACATCTCTTCCTCATTGCCGATCTCCAGCACAGAGGGGGGGCGGGGGAGTACGAGGGCGCGTAGGGGTGGGGAGGTCCCTGATCACAATCCGGGGGACCCCAGCCAAAGCAACGGCCCGCGCCACAGCCTGGAGAGCACCCGCTCCAGCAGACCAGAGCGGGATCGAGGGGTAGAGGAGCGCGCCCAGGGCACGGCAGGTGCCTCTCCTGGAGGTCTGCCCCCCCGTCCTGTCGAACCTGGGAGGGCCGGAGCCAGATGCAGGAGCAGGGCGAGGCGTGGTCCACCGCGGGGGTGCCTCCGGCGTGAACTCGTCGTAGGGAGGGGGGCTGTCCCCACCCTGGTCAGAGAAGGTGTAGTCGTCCGGCGGCGGCGCATCAGGGGGGTGCGCCCAGTCCGCAACCACCCGAAGCGAAGCAATCCCAGCGAGGCCGCCCTGAGGGTTGCGCACGATCATGTGCGGAGGGACGACCCGTCCTTCGTCGAGCATGACGAGCACGCGGACGACAGAGTAATCCGCAACCCCGTAGCCGAACGGGCCCTCCACCTCCTTGAGGCAGTTTTTGTCGACGCAGCAAACCCGCCCGAGCACGTGAAAGGCGGTGCGAATGCCCTCTTCGTGCCAATGCTCGGGGGGGAACTTGACAGCCGCTATCTCCACCAGCCGGCGGTAGTGGCAGACGAAGCGGAAGTCCACCTCCTCGTGCCTGATCAGCGTGAGCCGGTGTCCCTCCATGTCGATCGGCCCCCGACGGACGGCCGACTCTCTGAAGAACGGATGCCGAAACACCACCATCATGGCCCCATGGGAAGATGGGGCCAGCCTGATAGGTGGGTCGCCGCCATGGCGCTCCAGGGCCAACCTGATGAAGAAGCCAGGGTCGGCGCGCTCGGGCTCGATGAAGGCGTAGGCCAGCCTAGGCTGGGGCCGAGATCCACGAAGGGCATGTGGACCTCCACATACTCATGCCCGCCGGCGGTGGGAGTTGGAGGAGCAGGGGTGCGGACGAAAGGAGTGGCTGCACGCCAAGCTCTAGTGGTGGCGGGGGTGGGAGCAGAAGGAGGGGTTGCTGCGAAGCGGACGGTGGGAGTCCGGCTCCGGGATCTAGAGGGAGGTGGTGAAGGGGAACGGCGAGGTTGAGTTGCTGCTGCTGGGGAGGGAGAGCGCCAGTCCAGCGTCGGCGATCGCCGGACAGACCGTCCGACGAACGTCCACGACGAGGCTGGAGGCGGGAGGCGACGGGGCGGCGAGGGGGTGCCCTCGCTCGTCGGGGGCCCAGAGTCGCGCCGACGGCCCCGCCATCGGGCAGGTGAAGCGGAGGTGGCCGTAGCGGAAACAGCTGCGACAGCGGACCGGCTCGCGGCACTCGGAGACGAGATGATCGCGAGCGTAGCAGCGGAAGCACAAAGGGCGGGAAGAGGGGAGGGAGCGGGTGTGCCGAAGCTTCAGGCAAGGGCTCCTCTTTAAAGGCCTGCTGGCCGGGGAGAGGAGCGCTTGAAGATAAGAGCGCGCCGTTTGCGGAAGGGACGGGAGATGGGACTCGTCGGCGGACGGCGTGGCTATGATGGTCTCGTGAGGCGGACCGCCGTTCGGCGCGGGGACGAGACCACCGTTCGGCGCGGGAGGTGACAGCTTCGTCAGGTGCGTTGAAAGCCCGTCGTGCGCTGCTCTGACTGATGAATGCACCTGGGCAGTGCAATCCAGGAGTTCAGGGAGTTCAGAGATTGCGTGGGGCCGTGCTCCATGCGGAGCGGCGTGGCGGGCTGGGTGGAGGGCGGGGAGAGGGGAGAGAGGAGGAGTAAAGGCGGGCGGGGGCGCGGAGGTAGGGGACGGGTGAGCAGTAATTGCCGGGGATTGTTGGGCCGGGAGGAGCCCAAGAGGAGGGAAGCCGGCCCAGATCAGGCTGGCGGGATTTTGAAATCCCAGGTTTCCCGCGGCCTCACTACTGGTGACGTCAGCAATCGCCGGCGCTTTGTCGGAGTAAGCAAAGGCGATGGCGGACTCCACAGAGGGGAAGAGGAGAAGGGAGTGGAGTCGGTGCCGGCATCTGCCTTGGACAACCAGGAAGCGTGCAAGGTTGCCGGACGAAGCCGCCGCAGCGAAGACTCTGTCGAGGACAACCGAAACACAGAAAGGGTGGCCGGGACGAGAGAAGCAAGAGGTGAGAGTGTCCCTCACAGCGGCCACATCTGGGGACGGGGTCCCTCGCTCAGCACAGACAAAGAAGTAGTTCTCCGACGGCGTCGCCTGGGAGCTAAGAGCCGGAGTCCGGAGAGCACGGAACCAACGAAGGGCAAGGTCACAGAAGGCCGCACCTGTGAGACCAGTCGAGGGGGGCCGCGGGGGCGCAGGCCTGCGCCCCGCAGCAGGGGACGCCCCAGGCTCACCGCCAACGGGGCGTCTTGGGCGAGCGGGAGCCGTCGTCGATGGCGCCTTCTGTCGGGAGGTCCGGAGACAGGGCCAAGGGACGGTGGCGCCCAGGGGAGTGAAGCGAGGAGCGATGTGAGGGGGTTGTGAGAGCAGAGGAGGGGTGGAGGAGGAGAGCCGGGGGTAGTCCGGGGGGTCTCCCTCACCGTCGCCGCCGGGCGGCGCGGTGGGGGAGTCGCCGGGGGAGCTCCCACCGGGAGCGCGAGGCGCGCTCATCCCTCCGTCATACTATTCTGGACTCACGCAAATCCCGTTTGAAAATTTAAATTTTAAATCATTAAGTTGAATAAGAAGAGAGACGGTTGTCATCCATCTCGTAAAAATGGTGAGGAGCATGATTTGCCGGCAAACAAAACTTCGGTAGCATGGCATCCAAAAATGGACAGAATCAAACAACTTGTGCGTAAAGGCCAAGCCGACCCAGCCCAAGCAGTCTAGAGGTGGGCCTCAAATGGCTAACGCTGTATAGCCCATAGCAAATAGTGTAGTACTGTAGTAGCCCATTACGTGGCCTTCGGCTGATTCGTTTCTGACTCCTGCTACGAGAAGGAAGACTCTGCTTATTTTCGGAGAAGCATATATGAGATATACATGACAGACCGTCCGTCCATCTCAGACAACGAATTTTCTGAAACGCGCTCGCATTTGATGGATGGGCCATCAGGAATTACACACACAGCAGGAACTCCGATCCATTGTGGGAGACTAACAACAATTGTCAAATCTGGAACTTGAGCCCAACACAACATCTCTGAAACCCGAAAACCAAAATATGTAACCCGGCCCTTATTTGGTCGGAGGTTAGCTGGCTAAGAGTACAATCCGAGTGTGTGTGGATGAGGGACATGCATGTGCACCAGAACAAGCATTGGAAGTCGATGGTTTGGATATTTTCACCGAAAAAGATGGAAAAGCAATAATAGACTCTGCTTTTAATTTCTCTGATCTATGTGTGCTCATTTTCTTTTTATTCTTATCCAGCCTTTGAGGTGAGAATGTGATTGTGTGCGACTGCAGAGGGCCGAAACTATCTCTTTTCTAAAAAAAAATACCTCAGAAGATAATGAACAACATGCATGTCATGTCACGAAGATATGGCCGATATATACAGTGGCGGAGCCGGAGAGAAAAGCCAAGGGGGGCCAGAAAAATAATTGTCGTTTCAAGAATTTGGAAATTTGCCTCAATTTTTTATTGTCTGCACAAACAAACACTATGTAGCCATGACTATAGTAATAATTACACAATGCGATACACAAAAGTGAATAGTTTGCAAAAGTTGTCAATATATCTTACTTGTTCATTTAAATTTCACTTCATGATTCTTCACCATATTGAAATCATTAATAATCGAATCTATTGTGACCTCCATATTGCAATCTGAACTATGGGTGGAGCTAGAGCTAAATGTTCTTCTAATTCATTTTCTTCTAATTGAGGTTTCTGATCAACAGATGTCCTTTTGTAGAGAGAAAAAAGTGTTTTTATTTTAGGTTTAGTCTTGGTTTCCTTCAAAAACTTGGCCTAAACCAGAAATAATTTAGAGGATATAGATTGCGGAAATAGTGTCTGCTTACATTGATTTGAGTTAGAGGAAATTAATCAAAAGGACAGCCGTCACCGTTGATGGTTTGCGTGGCTGCGTCCATAGCTAGCGTCCGGCTGTCCGCTCGTGCCGTCGGCGGCGGCCTCCATGGCATGGGCAGTGTCACGCTGTCATGCACTCGTCACTCATGCAGCCGCCAGGGAGGAAGATTAGTAGAGAGTTGGCAGCCACCGAGGTTGAAACATCGCGAGGAGGAGATGCGAGCGACGGAGTCACAAACAGGAATAGGTTATTAGCCTCTTGGGCCTACAGGTGCTATACTTGGGCTGATACTATTAAGGCTGTCCGCACTGGTCATCCTCCATATCAATCCTCTAAAAGGCATATTCTGTCCTGGTCATCGAGATTCCATCCTCTATAACAACTTCTCCCGCACCCGTCATCCTCTAAATCCCATACTCTATCTCAACCACCACATATTTTATTCAACCATCCCAACTACCATATCCTCTCTCTCCTCACCTTTTTCTTTCTTTTCTTTTTCTATCTCCTCCCACTTTTTCTTTCTTTCTTTTTTCCTTCCCAACGCCCTCGTC
>CM014270.1:1125964-1155598 GCA_004135705.1 Alloteropsis semialata | reverse complement strand
CCCGGGCGCTTTTTTCAATGGCCCGACTAGATCCAAACCCCATACGGCAAAGGGCCAAGTAATGGGGATGGTCTGCAGCGCTTGCGCCGGGAGGTGAGTCTGCCTTGCGTAGAACTGACAGCCTTCACAGCTGCGCACGATGTCTTTGGCATTGGCGACCGCGGTCGGCCAGTAGAATCCTTGTCGGAAGGCTTTCCCGGCAAGTGTCTTTGGCGCAGCGTGGTGCCCGCAGGCTCCTGCATGGATGTCCCTTAGCAACTCCTTGCCTTGGTCGATCGGGATGCAGCTCATCAGGACGCCACAGGTGCCTCGCCTGTAGAGTTCTCCCTCGATAAGCGTGAAAGTCTTGGCCCAGCGAGCGATCCGCCGAGCCTCGGTCTTGTTGGGAGGAAGCTTGCCCTGTACGATCCACTCGAGGAGCGGGATCCTCCAGTCGGGATCCTCGAGGTTGGGCTCTGGTGCTGCGTCGATTTCCATCACTTCCACTTCCTCTTGCGTCGGAGGCTCAGGTGGCTCGTCATCTAGCCGGATGGAGGGGGCGTGCTGGTCCTTGGCAAACACTCCATGGGGGACGGGCTTCCGGTTGGAGGCCGCCTTGGTGAGGGTGTCGGCCGCCTCGTTGTACCGTCGTTGGATGTGTTTGAGCTCGAGGCCGAGGAACTTGTCTTCCAGCTCGCGGACCGCCCGGCAATAGGCGGCCATCTTGGGGCTGACGCAGCTCGACTCCTTCATCACTTGATCGACGACCAGCTCCGAGTCACCTCGGATCTCGAGACGCCGTATGCCAAGCTCGAGGGCGATACGGAGTCCGTTGATGAGGGCCTCATACTCGGCGGCGTTGTTGGAGGCCGGGAAGTGCAGTCGAACCATGTATTCCATGCGCACGCCCAGAGGTGAGATAAAGACAAGGCCAACGCCGGCTCCCTCTTTCATGAGCGATCCGTCGAAGTACATGACCCACGTTTCGTGCTCGATGGAGGTCGGGGGAGTCTGGGCCTCGGTCCACTCGGCGACAAAGTCGACCAGTGCTTGCGACTTGATGGCGTCTCGGGGGGCGTAGGTGATGTTCTTTCCCATCAGTTCAAGTGCCCACTTGGCTATCCTCCCCTCGGCCTCGGGGTTCTGGATCACCTCGCCGAGTGGATACTTTGACACCACCGTGATGAGGTGGGCGTCAAAGTAATGCCGGAGCTTTCGTTTGGTGATGAGGATAGCGTAGACCAGTTTTTGGATCTGGGGGTACCGCACCTTGGTGTCGGACAGGACCTCGCTGATGAAGTAGACGGGGCGTTGCACCTTTTGAATTTTCTCGGGCTCGTTGCGCTCGACGACGAGGGCGGTGCTTACCACATGGGTGGTCGCCGCGATGTAGAGCAGCATGGGCTCTCCTTCCGCAGGGGCGGTCAGGATCGGCGGATTTTTGAGCGACGCCTTAAGCGAGTCGAGAGCCTCCTGCGCCTCGGCGTTCCAGGCGAAGTGGTCCGACTTCTTGAGCAGGCGGTACAAGGGCAGGCTCCGTTCCCCGAGTCGGGCGATGAAACGGCTGAGCGCGGCCAAGCATCCCGTGACGCGCTGGACTCCCTTCACGTTCTGGATTGGCCCCATGTCGGTGATGGCGGAGATCTTTTCGGAGTTGGCCTCGATGCCTCGCTCCGATACAATAAAGCCGAGGAGCATGCCTCTCGGGACCCCGAAAACGCATTTCTCGGGGTTGAGCTTTACTTTGTTCAGCCGGAGCTTTTCAAAGACCGCCGTGAGGTCGGGGACCAAGTCGCCGGTGCGCTTGGATTTCACTACTATGTCGTCAACGTACGCCTCGACCAGTCGGCCGATGAGGTCGCCAAAGACGCGACGCATGCATCTTTGGAATGTGGCGCCTGCGTTTTTCAGCCCGAATGGCATTGACGAATAGCAAAAAGTGCCGTAAGGCGTGATGAACGAGGTGGCGAGCTGGTCGGCCAGGCTCATTGCGATCTGATGGTACCCGGAGTACGCATCGAGAAAGCAGAGGGTTTCGCACCCTGCGGTGGAGTCGACCACCTGATCTATGCGAGGAAGAGGGAAGGAGTCTTTTGGACATGCCTTGTTAAGGCCGGTATAGTCAACGCACATCCTCCATTTCCCATTCTTCTTTTTTACAAGGACAGGGTTTGCTAACCACTCGGGGTGGTATACTTCCCTAATGAAGCTGGCGCTAAGGAGCTTTTTGAGCTCGTCGCCGATTGCTTTGCACTTGTCCTCGTCGAACCCTCTGTTTGACCGGTCGAGCGCCAGGCTTAATGTCGAGTTTGTGCTCGGCGACTTCCCTTGGAATCCTCGGCATGTCCGAGGGTTTCCATGCAAACACATCAAGGTTTGCGCGGAGAAAGTCGACGAGCGCGCTTTCCTATTTAGGATCGAGCGCCGTCCCGACACGCTGAAGGACATGGGCATCGGCCTTGACGCTCTGACTCCTTCCCTCCACCCGTTCTACGGGCTGATCCCAGGCAAAGGCTCCAAACCACTCGGGCAGATAGCTCTGCCCGTCACCTTCGGCGATCAGGAGAACTTCAGGACCGAGTACCTCAACTTCCAAGTCGCCGACTTCACCACCGCCTACCACGCCATACTCGGGAGGCCAGCACTCGCCAAGTTCATGGCGATCCCCAACTACACATACCTGCTGATGAAGATGCCGGCACCGAACGGCGTCCTCTCCATCCGCAGCGACGTCCACACCGCCAAAGGCTGCGACAAAGAAGGGCTCCACCTCTGCACCGGCATCGAACGCAGCGTACTCCAGATGGAGGTGGTCCACGAGGCAAGAACCTTCCAAGGAGACCCTGGCGCGCCAACTGTCGGGGTTCTCTACCGCCGGCAAGTAATATTTCTACGATCGCGTGTCAGGGCACCGGATGGTGACTCAAGAGACACAGAAGATTTAGACTGGTTCGGGCCTCCGGAGAGTAACACCCTACGTCCAGTGAGAGTCTGTGTTCTCAAGCCCAAGTCTGTAGTAGGGGGGTACAAACTAGACGGGAGAGGGAAGCGGTCCCAGGTCCCTGTGCGGTGGAGTGGAGCGAGCTGGTGTATTGCTGATCAGGTGATCAACTGTTCGTCGTCCCATCCCCCTTACTGGGGCCTCCCTGTCCCCTTTTATAGTCTCAAGGGGAGAAGGGAGTAGGGAGGTAAAAAGGAGAAAATTACACATGAGTTACCGCCCCGAGGCCTTTAGTCCCGTCCTACATCTTGAGCCGTACGCGGAGTAGGTATTGACGGGGTGGGCGCTCCGTCTGACCTGGGGCCGTACTCGCCCGGGTGGTTGAGGTAGCAGCTTCTCGGGTAAGTCTCCGGGTGGCTTTCGGGTCGCAGTTGACTTGCACTGTGCCGGCTGGGACTCCAGGTGTCCTCGTCATGCTTCAGGTGTCGCCCTTGGGCTCCAGGTGTTGTCCTTGAGCAACAGGTGTCCTCTCCCGGGGATGCATGTGCCCCTGTTAGGACGGGACGGACGCACTCCTGTGGCTGTCGTGGCGAAGGACAGATGCCCATCATGCCCTGACACGGCGGGTACCAAGTAGGTACGGCACCGAATGGGCCGAAGCGAGATGGAGCCGAACAGTCTAGTCGGGCGAGGCGGGGACTCCTCGGAGGCGGAGACCCCTCGGGCGAATCGGGAGCCACTCGGAGGCGGAGACCCCTCGGGCGAATCGGGAGCCACTCGGAGGCGGAGACTCTCCGGGCGAATCGAGGGCCACTCGGAGGCGGAGAGTCCTCGGGCGAATCGGAGGCCACTCGGGGGCGGAGAGTCCTCGGGCGGATCGGAGACTCCTCGGGCGACCTCCGAGCTATTTGGGCGTGGAGGATCTGCTTGATTTGGGTCTTCGGCTTTTAATTTTCGGAGGGTTGATTATCGTTATATCGTAGATTAAGGGCTCGATCGGGTACCCCTGATCTGGACCCTCGTCAGTATTGTCAATGTATTCTAGACAAATGAGACACATCTTGGCTTATAGGTAGCCAAGCATTTGACTCTATCATTGGACTTGCTCTTACATGGACAGTTTATGACCGGGACCCAGGCATGATTAGCTTAATTAATGCTTAATCTAAGTGTGTATATGCTCATCCTTGCGATAAATGAGAAATTATGGCAGACCTATGGACAAATACAATATAGACACTGACTTAACAGCCCATGGCAAGACGCAAAAAAGTAATTTGCATACCGACCAGCTAGTTGGGAAGACGTCTTGACCACTACATTAGAGATGCATTAGAGATGATTAAGCTAAGCACGAGGAACGTGGATCATTTATTAAGAAGCATCTCTTTACTGCCTGGTCATGTTAGGCCACATGATTGAGATGGATGGGGAATCATACACAAGGTATTGTTGATAACTTAAGTATTTTTTTCTCGGACAAAGTAATTAAAAAGATCATGTGTGAATCATGTAAATAATTTAATTACATGAATGCTTCATAAGGAGTCTCCAATTAGCGATAGTAAGATTGTATTAGCATTGGTTTATTTTCCTTCGGTTGCAATAAGACTTGTCCCAACACTAATGGGGAATGACTGTCTCATCGTGCGCGCGCTCTACCTAGAACTACACCACACTGCTTTTGGCAACAAAGAATCAATCACCACCAGATCTACCATCAGTTACTGAATTTTAATCTTAATTATTTACTATGTCCTTTAAAAATATATAAGGCCTTAATACGTGTAATATATACTTCTGCTGCAAATATAAAATTCTTGTTTAGCAGCGTGTGGGTGACAGCCGCGCCACGGACGTCATGGCTGTGATGTCCTCCACACGAGCAGGTTCGATCAGAGTAGGCGGTTGTGTGCAGGATGCCAAGGATACAAGCACATGCCAGATGACACGTTCAATTGTACACGAAGATATAAAATTGTGCAGCAGGGAGGTCCTCTTGAGAACCAAAATTGGAGGCGAGGTAAATGATGGGCCTAGCATCGAGCTTCAATTCATAAGTACGATGTGCGTTGAATCGTTAATCATAGTCTTAAGTCTGGATCTGCTAGATCACGCCAAGCTGATGCTTTAGTTACGTCAAAAATAAAATGGGGGTCTAGATCTAGATCACCGATCTGATCTGATCATCATGCGCCAAGTCAAACTTTTCAGCCGGCAAACCAAATGGGCACGCTCCATTCATTATATTCGTGTGAACTCCGGAGTTGACGAATATCCTTGCTTAAAATATATGGACGGATCGGACTAGCTCACTGTCGGTCCCAGCTCTATAAAAACCGTGTTGGCCCTTCATCCTCTCGGCACTTCTGCACTTCGCTATCACTGAAGAAGTGAAGAGTTGCCGCAGCCTAGAAAGATGGGTGGTGATGAGCAGGTTGTTGCATCCGCCTTCCTTCCGTACATTTCCTTAATTACTAGACACATTCATCTCGCTCCACCATGCATGTAGTACGTAATAATGTATGTGGTTTTGTATTTTTAACTTTTCTTATAGTGGTACAGTTTGTACCAAGATATGCTGTTCTTCTTGATCACTGGTAGAATGTTTAAACTTCCAAAGAAAATGGCGTGCATTATTAAGCCCCAACATGCGTGCAGGTTGTTATATTGTGTATATATTCATCCATTAACCCGTTCTACTGCATGTGCTAGCTAGTAATTATAACTAGATGATTCCCCGCGCGTTGCTGCGGGATTTGAGAGAGCTTTTCGATAAACTATAAACCTAAATTGTTTAATTACATGAAAAAAATTGATGGGAGATGGCATGGATAGCTTGCATGAAGAAAGAAATAGAATTAATTACTCTTAGTGGGAGATGATGTGGATAGCTTGCATGAAGAAAGAACTGATGGGAGATGATGTGAATAGCTTGCATGAAGAGAGAAATAGAGTTAATGATCCTTAGTGGGTGCATCTATATAGGTTATATAGATAGGCAAACACAATTAGAATTAATTAACGGATGAATGCTATTTTTAGGCTCATATATACTCCCTCAGTTTCAAAATTGTAAGTCATTTTGATATATTTTTTATTTTCGCATGTGTCTAGACATGGTGTATATCTAACTGCATACTAGTAACTACGTATCTTAATATGCCAAAACGACCTACAATTTGAGACGGAGGGAGCAGTTAATAAAAGTTCTCATATTTGCTATACTATATTCTTACATTCTAGCTACTTTCGGTATTTTAGCCAATTACAATGTTCAATGTTATTTTAGCTACTTTTCAGTAGGTTGTACCATGTAATATTTTAGCTACTTTCGGTAGGGGCCGGGGTAATATTTCGATCATATATACGTACATGTAAATATAAATGCATGCGTATATATGCACCAGTTATTAGCTTGTACTTTATTTAGTTGTTGCATTATATATACTGCATATATGATAAATTAAAGATAAATAATGAGACGAATGCTGTATACCATTATTTGTTTCCCCCCTAGCTGCATGCTAACTCTTTGGTGAATGAATATATATACTTACATGCATATCACGCGCAGACCACGGAGTTGATGCTGATGAAGGTGACTGCCGTCCCCATCGTGTCAGCGCTCGGACAGGACGAGGAGGAGGAGGATTTGGAGGTGCTGGTGCGCGTGGAGGTCCCCCTGCAGCAGGTGGTGGCTAATAAGCACCCGCCGATCGACCTCGTCGCAGTGGTGGATGTGAGCGGCAGCATGGGCTACCTGCCGGATCAAAATATAAAATGCGAGAAGGGGGAGCAGTCGAGAATGGACTATCTCAAGGCAGCCTTGAGGTTCATCGTCAACGAGCTCCACGACGACGACCGCCTGTCCATCATCCAGTTCAACAAAAGCATCAAGGACAGCAGCCCGCTCTCGCCAATCTCTGGCGGCGGCCGGGAATTGGCCCGGAAATTGGTAGACAGCCTCATCCCTCATGGCGGCACCGCCTTCAAGCCGGCCTTGGAGGAGGCCGTCAGGATCCTGCAGGACCGAGACGAGGAAAGCAGCAGCAGGCGCGTGCCCTTCATCGTCTTCCTCTCAGACGGGGAGGAGAGTGACGGCTCCACCAAAACCCAGTGGGAGCAGGTGATCAAGGCCGACAGCAACCACCCGCTCCAGGGAGTGCTTCGCAAGTACCCGGTCCACACGTTCGGCTTCAGCAACTTCCACGACCCCATGGCACTTCTGGCCATCGCCAGGGTCTCATGTGGGACCTACTCCTACATCGACGGCCAGGGCCTCGACAAGATCACGGACGCGTTCGCCGTCTGCCTGGGTGGCCTCACCACGGTGGTCGTCAAGGACGCCACCATCGCTCTCAGCGCCGCACCCGGGGTGACCATCGTGGGCATCGACGCCGGCGGCTACGACAAGGGCATCAAGGAAGACGGGGCGTCCGGGGAGGTCCGCATTCCCGTGCTCTATGAGCGCGAGGTCAAGAACTTCATCGTCCACCTGCGCATTCCTCGTGCTGAGGCTGCCGAGGAGGAGCAGCTGCTCCTCACCGCCGGTGGCACCTACATCGATGCCGCCGCTGGTCACGGTGCATCGACTGCCACTGTCGGCGAAGACAATCATCATCAACTGTCCATCCAGAGGCCAGCCGCCGGCGACGACGACGGCGACGGCCAGCAGCGCGACGAGGCTGTGCTGGAGCAAGTGACCCGCTTCAAGCTGCTTAGCCTACTAGAGACGAAGCTACTACCCGAAGGCAAGGAGCTGAAGAACAAGGGTGCCAACTGGGCACAGTGGCTCAGGAAAAACTGGAACGAGCTCAAGAACTCGTCCGGCTTGAGCACCAGCAGCTTTGACAAGGACGTGGAGGTGATGGCTGGCAAGCTGGAGCAAGGCTCCGGGCAAGCCTACGTCTGCTCCTATGTGTCAAGCCATCAGATGGAGTGCGCCACCACCATGGGCTCGCCCGAGAACATTGCTCCTAAATACAAGACGCCGGCCATCACCAGGAAGGCAAAGAAGGCCGCCGCACAGAAGACGCTGGAGGCACCAGCAGCTACGGAAAATGGAGGAGGAGATGGTGCCGCCAGTGCCAAGCCGCATCCGGCGGAAGCTCCAGTTGTCGCCGATGCCCAGGTTGTTACTCGTTATGTACTTATCCATTAAACCATTCTACTGCATGTGCTAGTAATTATTAGACAAACACGATTAGAAATTAACGAATGAAGGTTATTAGGATTATACTTTGTTTCAAATCATAAGTCATTTTGGCATATTTACATTTAGTAGTGTGCACTTAGATACTATATCTAAGTACATATTACTAACTATGTATCTAAATATGCCAAAACGACATACAATTCGGGATGGAGGGAGTATAGTTAACAAAAATTCTCATATTTGCTATATCATATTCTTACATTCTAGATTTTCACAATGATTAATAAAATTCAGGTAACCTAAGGGTTGCCATTGTTTCCCTCAAAAAAACATTCTAGCTAGCACATCCTTTTATGTGAGTAGTTTATATTATATTTATACCATCTAGCTAGGTAGGTTTGGAAGAGGTTCCTTGAGATTACTGGGCCGTTAATTTGGCAAGTTGTTGTTTACATATATATGTTCATGTATATGTTGGCCTTGGCAGGTCCCGCCGCGTTCATGGAAGGAGTGGTTATCGGAGAGTTGGGTGTCAATGACGTCGACGTCCATAGGAGCAAGGTCGTCATGCTGCCTTGTGCTTGGGATTGCTGGTGTGGTCTTGGCCTTGCTCGTGCTGATGCTGCTCCGACTCCTTAATCCGCACATAGTTGGCCCGACGACGTTGGTCTTCGATAATAATGTCACGGCGGCCCTGGACGTGGTGAACCACCCTCAGTGGCCTGCCATGAAGAATAGTGTTAGCGTGATCCTCCAGAGTGCCAAGGAAGACACAATCATCTCCTTCTTCGAGGATGCTAAGCAGAGTGACATGAGCCAAAAAATAGACCAATACCTCTACATGGTACGTCGTCGTACTGCACACATATATATGATCTTGATGCTCCGCCCGGCTCGATCTGCCGCTAAGATCTAATATATAGACTCTGGTCGATGCATGGATCTGCAGGCTATTCTGTACGCCGCTGCCTTACGCGCCAGGTACAGCAGCACTGCAGCTTCCGTTCCCGAGAAGGAGGTGAGGAATCACGCGCAGGTGTACCTCCAAGGCATGCTCAACAGGATCAACAAGAACGACGCGCTACCTGCCCTGCAAGTTGATTCCGAGCATAATATCACCACAGCAATGAGCCAGCAGCTATACTCGGTACAACCCATTCCACAGCAAAACTTTTCCTCGTCGATCGATCGATCTTAATTTTTGTTATTATATATATATACCGTACGTCAGTCATTCTTTAATTATCTTGCTCAGCCGTCACTTGTCATTAACTGATGTTTCTTGTCTCAGACCATTGTGCAAGCCCAAGTTCTAGTGACTAAGCATCGTCCTCCGTATGATAATGCGACTATTATCACGAATATGAATGAGACTATTAACGAGCATCAACAAAAGATTACGGAACAGAATAATCACATCGCCACGCTGAATACAGAGATCGAGACGCTGAATACTGAGAAGGCCACGATGAGTACAGAGATCGTCACGCTGAAGATCGAGATTGAGAAGATGCAAAACTGTTGTCAACTGGCCAAACGGTGCGAGCAGCATGTCAAAGAACTGGGCGGCTCGGTTGACTATTTCGAAGACTACGTCACGAAGACCACATATTCTTTTGAATTTGAGCGCAAGGAACTTTCGGCACACCAAGCTGTTGAACATGGGCGTCAGAAGATCAAAGAGCTGCAGGGAGCTGTTGAACATAATAAGGTCGACGGACTATATTGATTTCACCAAGTTAATTTCAACGAGTCCAGCTGCTTAATTGAGCTGGCATTATATATTGGCAACGTACTCCTATGCATGCATGTATTTCCGTCCATTATTCCTTTCCCTTATTTCGTGCTAGCTAGCTATATACGTCTAGCTAACTAGCTAGTTATTAATTTCATTTCTTTTCCTACTAAATAATGATTTGTATTTTTGTTTTCATTCCATAATCAAATATAATAAAGCATGGGAGTCTATTGTATGTGGTTACATGTTCTGACTTTTATCTTACATCCACTACGTACGTACGTGCAAATGGCAACAAGAATATTTTTCTTTTGAGTAGAGCAAATTGGCAATAGTACTAGTTTTACAAGAGGCATTAATATATACTAATAACACGTATACGATGGCCAGCTACCAAGTCAACCAACCATAAATATAATGTACAGTAATTAACTTCGGAACTGCTCATCTTGCATCAACACATCACATCATTATTAGCATAGCAGAAGCTTCTACTGTTTGAATAACTCCTGCAACATGTACACTTTTCTGTTTTTAGTTTGTTAGCGTGTCAAATGGATCACGTTGATGAGTCTGTTAGTGATCAACGTGGTCGATCTCGCGGTTGACGTGCGCACGGATCGCGCGTAGAGCGCGGCACGACCCAGGGCTGTGGAATGGCACAGCCTGCGCACGACCGTACGTGTCGTTGCCGAGCCGGCAACCTCAAGCAGAAGTGTTGACGCGGCCAACGCACCGAAATATGCGCTAGAACGTGCGGATCCGCAACGGATCAAACACCTGCAGCAGGCCCAGACAAAACCGGTAAAACCGGTTTGGGAATCCGGTGAAACCGGTTTCCTAGGGTTTGCTGCGTCGACCTACGAACGCCGGCCCGGGAGGGACCCCGTCAGGGCTGGCGCGCCTAGGGTTATTCTGAGATCGGCAGGCCACTCAGAACGCCGTCAAACGCCGTAGAGACGAAGCACGAACAGCAGTAGGGGTTGGAAAAGTTAGGGTTCGGAAATGATAAAAAGTAAAGGTAATTTGTATTTGATCGATCGGATAAACCCTCAATCGGCCATGGCCCTTTATATTTATAGGGTGGGGAGGTCTTGCCCCGCAAGAAAAGTCCTATTACAACTCGGATCTACAAATAGAGTCCAAACCTACTAGGACTCGGTGAAAACCGGTTCCACCGGTTTGCCCTGTCGGACAGGCAACAGGAACCCAAACCGGTTCCACCGGTCTCTGAATCCGGTTCCACCGGTTCTTGCCATTATGCTGTCTTGTGCCAATTTTAATCATCAACATATGCCCCCTGTTTTTTGGTAAAGCTTGCGTACCAGAAAACATTTTAGCACAAGAAAATACTCCTGAGGGCGATGTTTAAACAGAATCCATCGGCCCTTTTTATTCTAAGGGCGATATTAAAACTATCGGCCATCTCTTGCAAAATCTTCAATTGGTTTTATCGTGACACAGAATAAAACCATTTCGTGTAGACCGTATAAACCCACAATGTGAAATGTCTACACCTGTTAAGCATTTAAAGTCACCGTGCACACCTTTTATAGAACCATCAGCTGTAACATAAGCCGATGTATCACCATGTACAATCTCTAGCTTATTGTCTATCCATTGTATCAAGAATTGATGCAAACTAGAAGGTACACACTGGTTCGCATGTATCCAATCACGTCCCAAAATTAAACTAAATTTACCTTGGGTCTCCACGACGAAAAATGCGACGATCAATGTGTTGCTTCCAATGGTAAGATCCATAGAAATAATCCCTTTAGTACTTATCGGATCATCTCCTCCCACTCCAGCTAAAGCCATATCAGTCTGGATCAACTCATCATCTGAACACCCCAATTTCTTGAATAAAGCATAAGGCATCAAATTGACAACTGCTCCACTGTCAACTAGCATACGAGAAATTGGTCTTCCTTTGATATAACCCTTCATATATAAAGCTTTCAGATGATCATCAATATCTTTGGACTTCTGAAAAATAGCTTCTTCTGACCCAAAATTAAAATAAGCCATCTCCTCCTCCGAAGGCAAATATACTCCATCAAGATTAATATTCATATGTTCAGAGGATAGCTCATAATCCAAAAACTGTTCATCGTCCTTATTCTGGGAATCTGATGACAACTTCTTATCATAATGAATTGCATCAGGAGCAAAAATATTAGGAATCAGAGGAACCTGCATTGTATCAACCAAATCTCCTTGAGCCGTCGTGGAAACCGGTTCTACCGGATTTGAAATCGGTTCCACCGGTTTTGCTGCTGAGCAAACACCAGGCTTGATCTTCCACTCCTTCTGAGGAATCATTGGTCTATCCTTGCTAGAGTTTTCATTCTTCTGCTTCTCCAATTCCTTCTCTTTATTCTCCTGAAAACGAAGCCGCTGCAATTTCCTCTTTTGTGTGTGAGTTAAACCTGGAGGACACCACCTTGGCAAGAAATATTTAGAAGTATCATTATCAATTCTATTTTTCTCACCATGGACAGCAGCAACATTCTCCTGGACCGATGCTTCAACTTTATTATTAATTACATTTGGCCTTTTGCCATCATCCTTTGAAATTGTTTCAATACCCTCAACCTGTGTGACATTATTATCAGTAGTCTTTCCCAGATCATCATCCATTCTTTGCACCTCCACTTTCTTCTTCTTGACACGATAGATCTGTTTTGGAGGAGCTGCCTGTTTTCCCTGGAAAAACTGGTGCAACCGGTTTGGCAATCCGGTGCCACCGGATTTGCTCTGCTGACCTTGACCAGATTGACAGTATGTCAAACGGTCACATGTGGAATGTAACATCTCATCATAAATTGGCTTGGCAAATGCATCACATCCTGTATAAAAAGGTGAATACAACATAGGATGATATGGCCACCACGTATTATTAAAATCACATGCCGGATATGGAAAATTAGAAGAAGTTGGAGGAATCCATGACATGTCTTGATGTGAGTTACGAAGAGGATGCAATTTGACAAAATCACCCTGCTGTCTTGTAGCTCCCTTCTGAAATAAAGCATGTCTCTCATGACGTATAGGTGACCATGTTCCTTTTTTGCCCAGCCGATCACTAGTAACGGCCTTTTGATTTTCATACTTGGATAATAACTCATCAAAGGTTAATTTCTTCTTTCCACATCTCTCCTGACCTTTTTCCAAGTCTATTTTTGAAATTTCAATCTCGGGGCACTTTGGTTTAACCGCTTTGGAATAGTGCTGTCTAAAACCGGTAATACCGGTTTCAAGAACCGGTGAAACCGGTTTTGTCTGCACAGCAGACTCAAACGGTTTTTGCGAGGATGCTTGCCCCCCGAGTTCAGAAGTCCTTGCAGTGATCTTGAAAATTTCTCTACCATCAGGAGTCTTTTCAGACACTACATCTCTGATCACCTGTTTTCCTTTCAAATTTTTAGACTTCTCCTCACCGATGACGACATTTTTTCCCTTGGTTGATTTAGCTTGATGTGGCCGAACCAAAACCTTGGGTTGCTGTACATCAATGGTGTGGACAGAAAGAGAAACATTATCCGCTGGCATTTCATGATAATCCAATCGTTCTTGATTTATGGCCGATTGTACTTGCCAACGGAAAATATTGCAATCAACAGTGGCATGCAAAAAAGAATTATGAAGTTTACAATATGCACGCCCTTTCAATTCTTCAGGTGGAGGTATAATGTGAGACATCTTGATGTTTCCATGTTTTAACAATTCATCAAATATACGATCACATTTAGAAACATCAAAGCTAAATCTCATTTGTTCTTGCCGATCCTTAGGAATCAGCTTAAGAGATGAACATGCGTATGCTTTATCTTCTGAAGGCCAAACAAATTCAGCAACATAATCATTTTTTCTCTCATCGTCCAAACCATTATTTTTCACATGTAAACTAGACTAATGAGTTCCAAAAGTATCTTTATTATTTTTCATTCGGTTCTCAATAACTAAAGCTCTTATTTGCACTTGATTAACCGAATGACATTCAAAGCTTTCTAGTCTCTCTTTAATCATAGATCTTAAGCCATCGAAAGCAATATCAGCAAGATCTTTATCAGAAATTGACAAATCATAACAACGATTTTTTATTTCTTTGAATCTCCTAATATATTCAGAAACAGATTCATCCTCCTGTTGTTTAACCGATGCTAAATCTGTCAATTTTAATTCTTGATGCATTGTAGCAACATGTGGTACTGACTGAGTAACATGAGGCATATAATTTAATGGGATACAATGCATTGTTTCAGACTGTCCAGGAGATGCCACCCCAAAACCGGTGGTACCGGTTTCAAGAACCAGTGGTACCGGTTTTGCCGTATTCGGGAGCTGAAGTGATCTTGGCACCGTTTGCTCTGGAGAAAAGTTTATCGGCATATTATACTGTAAATTTTCAGAAAATTCCTCTAGTACAGCCGATGAACTAGTCTGAATTCTCTCATGTTGCTCAATATGAGGAATATCATAAAGAACAAGATTACTAACAAAATTCCCCTTTTCTAATCGATCCAATCTTTTTGATAATGTAGATAAAAGATCTAATCATTTTTGTACAGAATCAAAAGTAATCGCAGGTTGATCAATCAGAGTAGATGGTGAGTTGCTTACAGTGGGTATTACCTCAACCTTTCGATTATCAATTTTGAATGCGGGCATCACAAAGTCTTGTGTTCTTGATACTGTGCCCTGGCGATCTTTCTTCAGCCCCATCAGAAATTGATTCTTGAAAAATTCTTGAGCTGCTTCAGACTTCTGACGCTCCTCTTCGTCAAGCTCCTCTATGGAGAGCTTCAAATCTGAAACAGAGCCCATCTGGCTAGGGTTAGGTAGATCGGTTATAGAAACCAAGATCTCTTTCCCCAGCGGAGTCGCCAAAAATGTGTTGACGCTTTTTATGGCCAACACACCGAAATATGCGCTAGAACGCACGGATCCGTAAGGGATCAAACACCTGCAGCAGGCCCAGACAAAACCGGTAAAACCGGTTTGGGAATCCGGTGAAACCGGTTTCCTAGGGTTTGCTGTGTCGACCTACGAACGCCGGCCCGGGAGGGACCCCGTCAGGGCTGGCGCGCCTAGGGTTATTCTGAGATCGGCAGGCCACTCAGAACGCCGTCAAACGCCGTAGAGACGAAGCACGAACAGCAGAAGGGGTTGGAAAAGTTAGGGTTCGGAAAGGATAAAAAGTAAAGGTAATTTGTATTTGATCGATTGGATAAACCCTCAATCAGCCATGGCCCTTTATATTTATAGGGTGGGGAGGTCTTGTCCCGCAAGAAAAGTCCTATTACAACTCGGATCTACAAATAGAGTCCAAATCTACTAGGACTCGGTGAAAACCGGTTCCCTAAACCGGTTCCACCGGTTTGCCCTGTCGGACAGGCAACAGGAACCCAAACCGGTTCCACCGGTCTCTGAATCCGGTTCCACCGGTTCTTGCCATCATGCTGTCTTGTGCCAATTTTAATCGTCAACAAGAAGCAGTCGGAAGATAGATCCCGCACCCCTCCGAGCCGCCACCATCGACGTTCGCCATCTCGTCGCCCGCGCGCTCGGGACGCTAGGCAGCGCGACGTGGTGATCAAGCGAGTCGTCGAGAAGACGGTGGCCGCGTCGTCCTAACCGATGCTCACCCGAACCAATTACCAGGAATGGTCGTTGGTGATGATGGTGAACCTCCAGACATGTGGGACCGAACAGGGCGACCAGGGGGGGTGAATGAGAGCCTTTGAAAATTCTCGACGAGAACAAGGCCTATGTCCCGATTGCCACCCGAAGCACCTCTCTTCTAGTTGTCGAGATGACATGAGTTAACTAGTGACAAGCTCATCCTAGGAACGACCAGGAAACTCAACGCAATGCGGAAGCAACACATAATGCACGGCTCGAAACAACTACTACCGTCAGTCAATAATGTCGTCTGCTTTTTTTTTTGCAATTCTTTCCTAAGTAAACAACTACTTTACGAAGCACACAGCCTTTGCATACTAGCCTTCTCTTGGTAACAGTACAGACGCAAGTCTACTTTGAACATCAGCCATCTAGATAATTTTTATTTTGTCACTGCAGGAAGAGGAAGGACATGGAATGAGTCATGTCTGCCAACTTCTTCCTACATCTTAATTATATACATAACTTCCCGCCCAACCATTTTGCTTTCTTCTAAATATCCGATGGTTCCACAAGAAAGGCTTCTGTCCTGCTTATTGCTTGTCAACCAAATTGAAGGCCATTTTGTTTTGGATTTGGTGGGGTATAGGATGTATCGCCTATTGCTTCGAGTCGTCTGTTGCTTGTGTCTAAGCTATAGTGTTTTAAACTTTGAGGATGTCTCAACCTTCCATATTATCCTGTGATATTCATGCATGTGTGACTAGTATTTGAATCCGTTGGCTTGTTTTTTTGTGCTCCATTTTGTGTTGGCGATATGTACCTGCAATTCTGATTAATTTGGCTGCAAAGATTAAGTTTCTGATATCTGCAACTGCAAAGAGTTGGGTAAAATTTAAAGCAACGAAACAAGTGACGCAGGCCACAGGAGAAGCACACAAACTCTCATGTGCAAACATGTTTTACCGGCAATCGAGCTTGTTCTGTTGAGCTTTTATGTTGTTTCAGATGACTAGGTTGGTACCGTACGTTGCTACGGGCAATACAAATTATAAATAGATAGCATAATAATCTTACCAGTAATCAATCAATTCAATAGACAATGTAAGTTGCACTTGATTACGTATGGCAGACCAAAGTATATGCAACACATCTAATATTTCACAAAGCATTCAAGGTATCTCATATACACTCTTCTTACAATTACAAAATAATTGGATCTCATTAGAAGTCTCATGTATGCAAAATATCTTGCAGCTTGCAAGTGCAACAAATCGTGCCCTATCATTTGCACGTCTTGTTTTTCTTTTTTTTTTTCGACATAGGGTCTTTGACCCCAGCCTTTCACAGGAGGCCATGCAATGCAGGAGCTGGGGTTCGAGCCCCGTCCAGACGACTCTCCATTTCGAGCCTCGACCGACTGCACTACGTGTGGTTCCTTTACACGTCTTGTTTTGATTTGTTTTTTTTTGTTAACACTAATCTTTGCTCTACTGTCGTGGCAACATTATTTTTGTCAGAGCAACATTTTTTATCATATTTGATTTATAACATCTGTTTACAAAGTTTTAAGGTTTTTTAAAACCATCTTAGTGTAAACAATGCACTTGACAATTAAAATATGGCTTTTTAGAATAGTTTTTATTTAAAAGCTACAATAGCTATGATGTCAAATCAAAACAGAATGGGTCGCTAACTTGCTATATATTCATAGAATATATTTAAAAAGCTTCAAGAATTTGAAAAACCACCGCTGGTGTAAATAACTCACGTGACAATTTAAATATAGCTTTCTAATTAAAAAAATATACTTAAATTCTACAATCGCTATGGTGCTACATCAATACAAAATGGATATCTATTTATTTGTATATAAATAACTTGCATCGTAAATGAATACAACTTTCTGGGAATAATTTCAATTAGAAAACTACAATATGTATGGTGCTAGATCAAAGTAAGCTTTCTGCCAAAATTTTTTATTTAAAAGATAAATTTGCTATGATGCAAGATGAAAGTAAAATATGTCAATTATTGATTTATAACATATATTTACAAACTAGGTCTAAATATTTTGTGATGCCAAAGTGAAATGATCACTTTTGATTTATAGATATGTTTATAGCTCGTGAGTGTAAGCAGCTCATATGACAATTTAAATATAGTGTTTTATTAAAAAATCATTTTAATGCATCGATAGTTACGATGCCAAATCAAAACAAAATGGCTAGTGTTATATCATTTATTAAAAAAAACAGAATTCTGCATGTGTTTTATTTAGTTTTGATTGGTACTTTGTGGGCACGTGGTTTCGAACCCACGATGGGAAGAAGCACCAGGAAAAGGAACCCATGATGTGAAGAAACACAGGAGGAAAAGAACGTGTGGGAGGGGGCGCCGCGAATCGCACGCGTTTATTAGCAATAGAGATATAAATTTGCTATAATGCCATATAAAAGTAAAAAAGGTCAGCTATTGATTTATAACATATGTGTCTATAAAAGTTTTAATTTTTTTAAAGCATCTCAATGTAAACAACTCATTTAAATGTTTAAATAGAGTTTTTTGGAAGGATCTTTATTTAAAATCTATATTTTCTGTGAGTCCATATATTAAAATAAAATCAAGCACTTTTGCTTTATCGCATATATTTATAAAGTTTCAAAATATTTGAAAATCTATTTTTTCGTCAAAAATTCTTTTTTAAATCAATAATCGTACGATGCAAAATCAAACTAAAGTGGATCGCTATTGATTTATAACATTTAAAAGTTAAATTTTAGAAATCCACGATGCAACAAAGCACGAGAAAAAAGAACAGCGTGGAAGGGGGCGCGCCTGCTAGCTGGGCGGTTTCTTCGGTGGTTCCAATTCCAACCCGCGTTGCATGCAGCACGATCGACGGTACGAGTCGCGCGCCGCGGGATGGATCATTTGCATGCAACAAAGCGCACGACTCGCGTACACGTCTCGGCCTGCTCTGCGCTGCACCTGCATATCCATCATCCATCCATCCATCCATATATGCAGCTGAGATTCCCCTTCGTTCCCAATCTGTCTCGAGACTAAGCTCTGTGGCCATGTCGTCCGTCGCCGCCGCCGCCGCCTTCCCCAGCTGGGTAATTCTGGAGCCCTTCGTCTTCCGCAGGGACGACGATGAGTCCTTCCCCGACGCCACCAAGGCGCCCATCAGGGCATCCGCCACCACATCCTGGGGAGCCCCCTTCCGCGTGGCCTTCTCCCTCGCGGAGCCCCCGCTCGTGTCCCGCCTCTACGCGCAGCTGCCGGGCTTCCCAGACCCCAGGAAACAGACGCCCCTGGCCATCCTGGCGACCCACCGCCATCTCGCCCTGCTTCGCGTCGCTACCGAGACGGCCGCGCGAGTCACAGTGCAGGACTTCTTCATCTACAGCGCCGCCGCCGACGGCGACCCTTGCTCGCTGCTCAAAGCTCTCCCCCCCTTGCACCGAGCCGGACTTGAACATGGATTACAGCCGCCGCGACAGCCGCCTACCTCGTCGACGTCGTCTTCCTCCTCCTCCTCCCCAGGAGAAGGGCGCCCCAGCCAAGCGGCGCCTGCTGACGGTCAGATCCATGGGCATCCTGTGCCGAGCTGGCGAACAAGAAGACGAGTTCGCCGTGGCAGAGCTGTTGCTCTTCAAGCCCAGCCGCTCTAAGGTCTATGCTGACATCTGCTTGCTGCGCTCCTCCACATCGGCTGCACCCCCGGGAGATCAGCTTGGCGGCCAATGGAGCTCCATGCGTGTACCCATCGTCCTCCACAGCGACGGCGACCCCGATGACGACGACACCTGGCAGCTCTGCCTGTGGCAGACCGACGCCGTCGTCCCCGTCGACCGCCGCTGGCTGTGCTGGGTCGACTACTACCGAGGCATGCTCTTCTGCGACGTGTTCGGCGACCCCGCCCCGACCGTCTCCTTCCTCCGCTTCCCTCTGGACAGCTTCCCTGACAACTCCTTAATTGTGGCTCACTTTCAGGTTTCAGCAATTGTTCTGGCCTGGAGCTTTTGCCGGCAACTGAGGTAAGCAGTTGATGCCGGCAACTCCTTAATTGTGGCTCACTTCCATGTTTGAGATGCAGTCATGCAGAACCTGGCTGTCCTTCTTTTTCAGACCTGCTGAATCCAAGCAGCTGGAGTCTCGGCGCAATCGGTTAACTTGAGTCTCAAAATTACATCTGAGTTTCACTCAAATTTTAGTTAACTGAAGTTAGCAAAAGGTGGACAGTTGAGAGGTATTCCGGATACAGCAACAGGCGCTGACGGTGTAGCAGCGTCAGGCAACATTGGAATATTCAGATACCAGTTATTAGCCGCCAATCAAGATGGTTTAGTACATTCTTTCAGATAACAACGTACTGCTAATAGTACACACTACTGCAACGAGTTGTGTTGGATCAGCCTGTTCGGTTGGCTGGTGGCTGGTGGCTGGTGCTGATTTATTGTGAGACTGAAGTACTGCTGGCTGGCTGGTGGCTGGTGGCTGGTGCTGATTTGTTGTGAGACTGAAGTACTGCTACCTGTCAAGATTGTGACGGATTTCTGTTCAACAGGACGAGATCAGAACAATCATATATAGCGTTAGCTGCTTGTCCATCAAAGAGCAGAGTATTACAGTCTTCATACACACGGTCATCAGAGTAATCTGTAGGTGGGGTTCTATGTCAAACAAACGATTAGCAAGCATATGTTGTGTCTGTACCAGTAATCCTCTTGTTTTTGTTGAAATGTTTCTTTTTTGAAGGAAATTTCTTTGAAATATTATTGACTGCGGAAGAATGATTACTATTCTTTTTTGTGGGGATGAAAGGGACACAGATGAGGTTACCTAAGAGCGTTTAGTCTCGCTTTTGAGGGAGGAAGAGCTTAAGTGGTATGAGAGGGCTAAAGTCAAAACACTTTTTGAAGGTGATGCTAATACAAGGTTTTTTCACCTTGTGGCCAATGGCAAACACCGTAAACAACATATATATAGACTTGAAGATGACCAAGGTGTTGTTGTTAGTGTTAACCAGCTCAAGAGCCACATTACTAATTATTATAAAAATCTGTTTGGGACCCCAGATCAGACGGAAATCACCTTGATGGAGGATCAGATTCTTGATATTCCACAAGTATCCCCTGAGGAAAATGAGATCCTCATTGCCGACTTCACTGAATATGAGGTGAGAGAGGCAATCTTCCAAATGGAGCATAATAAGGCTCCTGGACCAGATGGATTCCCGGCTGAATTCTATCAAGTGTTTTGGGGGGTGATCAAAGAGGACCTATTGGCTCTGTTTCATGAGTTCCACAAGGAGACTCTAGATCTCTTTAGCCTCAATTTTGGGATCATTACTTTAATTCCAAAAATTGAGAACGCCACTAAGATTCAGCAATATAGACCCATTTGTGTCCTTAACGTTAGTTTCAAGATTTTTACAAAAGTTGGAACTAACAGGCTGAATAAAGTGGCAAAGACCATGGTGAGCCCAACACAAACTGCCTTCATGCCTGGTAGAAATATTATGGAGGGTGTCGTTATTCTACACGAGACCATCCATGAACTTCATACCAAAAAATCCAATGGAGTTATTTTTAAGATCGACTTTGAAAAGGCCTATGATAAAGTTAAGTGGTCCTTTCTCCAACAAACTTTACGCATGAAAGGTTTCTCACCTAAGTGGTGCAGATGGATTCAAAACATGGTTACGGGAGGGAGTGTGGGAATCAAAGTTAATGATGACATTGGCCCATACTTCCAAACGAAACGGGGGCTCAGACAAGGTGATCCTATGTCACCCATCTTATTTAACATTGTCGCTGATATGCTAGCTCTACTTATTAATAGAGCGAAAGCGGATGGACAAATAAGAGGGGTTATACCCCATCTAGTCGATGATGGTCTGTCTATTTTACAATATGCAGACGACACCATTATCTTTCTAGACCATGACCTTGAGCAAGCAAAAAATCTTAAGCTCCTTTTATGTGCTTTTGAGCAGCTATCAGGACTGAAGATTAATTTCCACAAGAGTGAAATCTTCTGCTATGGTGCAGCCAAAGAGATGGAGCCTTTCTATACTTCTCTCTTTGGATGTAATTCGGGGGCTTACCCTTTCAGGTATTTAGGTATCCCGATGCACCATAGACAACTCCTAAATTCTGAATGGAGTAAAGTTGAAGAACGCTTTCAGCAAAAGCTCTCGTGTTGGAAAGCAAAATACCTATCCTATGGGGGGAGATTGGTTCTGCTTAACTCTGTGCTAAGTAGTCTTCCAATGTTCATGATGTCCTTCTTTGATATCCCTAAGGGAGTTCTTAAAAACCTCGATCATTTCAGATCAAGATTTTTCTGGCAAGGCTCTACTAAAAAACACAAATACAGGCTTGCTAGATGGGACATCTTGTGCCGTCCCAAGGATCAGGGTGGCCTTGGGATCTTGAATTTACAGCTTCAAAACAAATGCCTTTTGGCTAAATGGTTAGTTAACCTCTTGAATACCAATGGGACCTGGCAATCTTTGCTAAGGAATAAATATTTGAGAACCAAGACCCTGACGCAAGTATCATCCAAACCAAATGACTCTCACTTTTGGAGAGGCCTCATGCATATTAAAGATGAGGTTCTTGCTAAAGGTTCTTTCGTTATTAAAGATGGAACCAGCACAAGATTTTGGGATGATACCTGGATAGGTGATAAGCCACTCAAGGATACATACCCAGCCTTATATCATATAGCGCGAGATAGGCCGCAGGACCATGACACTGACTCACATGCTTGGCTTCACATACATATTAATTTGAAGATATTCCACACAACAAAGTAACTCGTCGATACATTCATTCAGGTATACATACATATGTATGCAGGAGGCACTTGTTCTGAGCTGCCAAATTCTTGATTCCTAGCCCGTCCTGCATTCTTGTTTGGCACACGAGTTCCCATGCGAGCAGGCACTGGGCACCAGAGATAGCTTCCTCGCCGCTCCAGAGGAAAGCACGCCATCTTTTGTCGAGGGCGTCCAAAACTCCTTGAGGCAGTAGCATTGCTGACATAGCATAGGTGTGGCTTGCCATCCACTAAGGTAGCGATCTACCTTCCCAATTAGTGGAGTGAACGTCGTGAGCCGTAGTTTTTCATTGGACAGCGGTAGTCCCAGATATGTCTGTGGGAAGGAGCCAGTTTCACACCCAAGAATCCCGCTCAGCTCTGCCGTCATCGCCGCACTTACATGCATTGGCACCAGTGTGCTCTTGGTGTAGTTGATTGTCAGTCCAGTAGAAGCCGAGAAGGAATCCAGAAGCACCTTGATTTGTTGCAGTTCAGCGGTGTTGGCCCTTAGGAGAATCAGAGTGTCGTCCGCGTATTGCAGCACTGGACAAGGGAGGCCTGCCGCAGCTGGGTGGTGTACGACAATTAGGAACAAGTAGGGGGAGAGGGGATCGCCTTGACGTAACCCTCGCTTGCATCTGAACCACGGGCCAGGGCTTCCATTAACTAGTACAGCCGACTTGGATGAGGAGAGTAGGGAGGAGATCCAGGTACACCACTGATCAGGGAAGCCATGAGACACCATGATCTTGAGGAGGCTGTCCCAATTCACCGAGTCGAAAGCTTTAGCGAAATCCAACTTGAGAACCAGGGTAGGTAGCTTCCTCTTGTGACAACATTGCACGAGCTCAACTGCATATATGAAGTTCTCTGATATTGAGCGCCCCCTAATGAAACCGGTCTGGTCGACATCGATCAGCTTGGGGATGTCAAGTTGGAGCCGGGACGTCAGCATCTTGGAGAGGAGTTTGGTGGAGCAGTTCTGTAGGCAGATCGGGCGGTAGTCCCCCAGCTGTTCTGCTGTTGGTTTCTTCGGGATCATGACCACAAAGGACCGGTTCACATTGTCCAGGTCTGCTGTGCCATTTTGGAAGGCCAAAACAAAGTCCATTACTTTCTCTGAGGTTGTGTCCCAAGTAGCCGTGTAGAAACCAGGCCCGAAGCCGTCTGGCCCTGGGGAGCTAGAGCGGTTCATTGATCGGACCACGGCTTTGGCTTCTGCTTCTGTGAAAGGGGCAATTAGCCGTTCTGGGGAGATCACTGGGGAGCTGTCGTAGAGCTGATCAACATCAAAACTCCACGAGGTCGCCACATTGGTACCCAGGAGACATCGGAGGTGATTGGTTAGTACCTGGACCTTGTCCTCATGGAAGGTCACTGTGCACCCGTTCGCTGTCAGGGACCTTATCTGGTTGCTGCGTAGGCGTTGGCTGGCATGAGCGTGGAAATATTCTGTGTTGGAGTCGCTCTCACAGATCGCCCGTCGCTTCCCGCGCTGTTTCCAGTATGCCGCGCGTTCTCGGATGGAGAGGGCGAGGCGATCAGGGCATTCTTGCCGCAGAACCTGCTCCCCTGCGGACAGGTCACGGTATTCTTCCAACACATCAAATAGATAAATGACAAACTTGAAGTTTAGGTGGAGAGCTAGAGGCGCACGCTTACCCCATGCCCAAACCTTCACCGCACCGCGGACCGCCTTGAGCGCTTTCATGAGCGAGCCAGCAGCTTCAGAAGTGCCAGTGCTAGGCCAGGCGGGGAGCACAGACGGGAGGAAATTGGGGTGGTGCAACCAGGCATTCTCGAAGCGGAAGATGTTGGGACGCGGAATGGCGGTCGACATGGTAAAGAGGATTGGAGTGTGGTCAGATGTCGGCTTGGGGAGAGACTTGAGGAAGGAGTTGGGGAACACTGTGCTCAATCCATTGTTGATGAACACACGGTCTAGCCGTGCCATAGTGGGGGACGCGCGGTGATTTGACCAGGTAAAGAGCCGGTCAAGGAGAGGGATGTCGATGAGCCCCAGCGAACTGATCGTGTCATTAAAACGATCGGCGAGGTGTTGATGAACAGCGCCGTTGCTGAATTGAATATGGACTAGAAAGGGTGGAAATTTAGGAGGAAACACCTCAGATTTCTAGAGTAGAGCAGTCTAGTGATCTAGAACGTGAGCTGCAGATGGGCAGTGGCCGTAGCACGGCACCAAGCAGCGTCAGTTGCTTCCTTCCGGCCGTAGCGCGTGGGTAGGACTGGCCGGTGAGGTGACGAGCAGCCAAGCACGGGCGCAGGCGCAGCTGCACAGGACTGAAACATGCCGCGACTCCGAGCAGCGCAGGGCCGGCTGGCGCGCGTGGGCTAGTTGTCGCGAGATTGGGTGAGGAGGAACGGACGAGCTTTGCAGGCTGCTTCTGCTTTGCCCTATTCGTTGGATGGGCCGTTAGTTTTTGGGCCAAAACTAAAAGGGGCAGTGGGGAATTCTGGGCCACGACTAGGGCCATGGCTTGGGTGGCCCTAGGCGCAGGTCCACCCCTGTGACACCCGGTACCAGTGGCCGCTTCTCTAGTGATCCTTATGACGCTATGATCGTACCCATCGATTCTCGCTCTCAATCTCCTACATATCGGGAAGGACGACAGTAAAAAATGAAAGCAAACATAACCATGCATGCTGTGGCGTTTGTAGCTTCATCAGTACAGATTGTGAGTTGCAGCCACAAATCATCAATATACAAGAGGATCTGATATCCATCGACGATGCTCGATCACACAAATAAAGCTAAGCTAGCTAGCACTAGTGAGCGAACGAAGAGTGACAGCACACCACACGCAAGAGTGCAATGACATCCTATTTTCAATCTGTTCTGTCAAATCAATATCAAATAGCGTACGTTTTGCCAACAAGCATTTTTGCTTTCAGCCCTGGCCTAATCAGCTAGTAGCTCTCTTGGGAAAATTGAATATGATTTGTAACCGCGCCAAAAAAAAAATCAGCAACATTATTAGTGAGTCACTAACATACTTATAACATAGAAAGTTAAGTGTATATGCTTTCAGCCCTGGCCTAATCGTGTACCTAGTATTATGCTAATTATACTGTGAAACTCCTATTTGTTTCGCAAGACCCAGTTTCAACACGAGAACCAATGCACTAGACATCACCAAATTATGCATTGGAAGAGAGTAATGTCCTCATGATAATTAAACAATAACTATGATTGGTAGAGAAGAGAGAGAATAGTTGAGTGAGTATTAATTATGGACCCACATGAAGAAACTATGCATTGAGGGTTATGATTTCTAAACGTAGTCTCTTGCTTATTTGGCAACATAGACACTATCTATGGACACTATGGGTCGCGGATGGCCTAATCGTGTGCTCCCTCCGTCCAAAAAATGAAGTCATTTTAGAAATTTTATGATAGGTTAACAAGAAACAAAATGACCTTGAACGCCCTTAATTATTAGCCATATTTGGCACAAATTAATTGTTGCATGCGCATGTACATACTAAATATAATAAACAATTTTTTAGACAAATTTTGAATCCTAGAAATAACTTTTTTTTTGGAATGGATGGAGTACTCTCGTACTAAGGTTACTCCCAATGGAGTGTTTCAATTTTGTGTTTCCAAGACAGCCACATAAGCAAATGGGTATTATAATGTCAAATGAAACTTCCATCCCCAATGCTTAGTTTTCATAGGCATGTGATGATAATTAATTACTGTACGATGATTGGGTAGATGTTCACAAGAATAAACCTCATTGGCTACAATGGATGATGGGTGATTCCCAAGAATTGGAAAGATTGCACATATAGTTTCATCTAGCTGAAACTAGTTTACTCTCTTCCCTTATTAAATAGATGTCATGTCACCACTTTTGCTTATGTGGTAGCTCATTTATTGAAAATGAAACTCTCATTGTGAGTAGCCTAAGCTAATTATGTTAGCACACATGGCATATTAGAGGTTAGCCACTGATTGGATTATGACCAGGTAGCGATCGATATGATCTTATTATCTCCTCAAGATTTCCACTCACCAGATCAATCAAAAACCGCAAGATGCAGTGCACCTAGAGTAGCACACCATCGTGGGCCCCTGAATTTGGCAGCTCAGAACAAGTGCCTCCTACTGAAGCTTCTGCATCGACTCCAAAGCCCCGGTGATTCAGCTTGGGCACGTTGGATCAACGGGCGCATCAACATGGTCACCCTGCAGGGCGACGTCGCCGGCGTACACTGCCATGACCTCGCCGAACTCGCCCCCATGTACAGGGCTATCACCATTTGCAAGGTAAACAACGGTCAGAACACCTCCTTCTGGCTGGATCGGTGGCTGTCCATGGGGAGACTGGCAGAGCATTTCCCACTGCTGTTCAACCACGCTGCTGATCCAGAGGTCTCAGTGGCGGGCATCGTCAACGACGGCCTGGACAGACATCTTGCGCCCCGCGTCGCCCGAGCAGCACAGAATGAACTACGGGAAGCCAGGACACTGATCCAACAAGTTCGCCTCAATGGTGAGGATGACTGCCGCTCGTCCCCCCTGGCCGACGATGAACAGGTCCTGCGAGCTAAGCCCGTGTACCACCTGCTGATGTCTGCCACCGGCCGCTCCCGTTGCAGCTTCTACGATTTTGTCTGGAAGAACAGGGCGCCTTCGCGTGTACAATACTTCAGCTGGCTCCTGGTGCAAGAACGTATTCAGTGCCGAACCAACCTTGTAAAGAAGCAGGTGCTGGACTCCGCGGAATGCGAACTGTGTCAGCACGCAGAGGAAGCCTGCGACCATCTGATCCTTCACTGCCCATTTGCTTCGCTTATCTGGAGTACCTTAGGGATCAACAGTTCCTGCTGCTCGGTTCGCGAGCTATGGAAGCTTGACAGACCGGCAGCCTTGCCTGCAAAACACTTCGATGTACTGCTGCTGCTAATCAGCTAGAATCTGTGGAAACATAGGAACACGCTGGTGTTCCAGGGCGAGACGGCCTCCAGCGACAAAATGTGGAGAGCATGCCAAGAGGACGCAAGACTCTGGAGCTGCAGGTGGTCTGTCGAGGATAGGCCAATTGCAGATGCATGGTGCCAAATGATGCGCCCAATGTAACAAACTAGTGAACTTTAACTTCTCCTTTTTACTTTTAGTGCTGAAAAGCATGCTGTACAAGGCTTTTTGGTTGCCCAAACCCCTTTGAATGAATCAGGTGGGGATGCTCCCCCCCCCCACCCCCCGGTTGACCCTCAAAAAAAATATTCAATTCAGCAATTGGAACATCATATTGAAAGTTGAATAAATTTTTCATGAAATTTCAGACCTAGATTGGATTTTAGTGGCAACAAGCAGTCATGTATCCTATCTGTGTAGTTGTTTTATACTTGTGTAGCCACCAGATTAATGTTGCTCTGATTCGTTTCGTGTGCTCTGACATACTAGCTGCTCTGATATCAGATATGAAGAAATTCAGACAAGCAATGGGGAATTTTTGCAGAGGCGCGGAGCAACAACCATCAATGATTGAGCTTATTTTGATCTTACAATCTGCAACTAAACCTGCAGATGAACGGTGGTTGACATATGGATGCAGTGCTTCACATTTGCAAAAACTTGTAGCTCGTGTCTTAGAGCCAAGACTTGCAGTGCATCTGGTTGTGAGAGAACTTGGAGTTTACTTGAGCACATGCATTCGGAAGAAGAGACAGACGAGCATCAAATGATGGATGATTGTCTATGTCCATTACAATCCAAAGCTTCAGCAAAGGTGCATCTCTTTTTGGTCCTGTCTTTGTTTCTTGTTTCGTTACTGCATATGCTACTTTGTGTTGCATGTATGTTAGAAACCTTGTGCATTTTACATACAAGATCAATTATACTGATAAATAATAAACCCATGATCTGACTATAAACCAATCGATCTCCGGTCCAGTGTTTTATTTTTTATGTATATATATGGTAGTTTTGGTCGTTCAATTTTGGCCCTAGTCTTGACCAAAAGCTGGGTCCGCCACTGCCGGGTGAGAACGCTCATCGGTACTGGTTTTACCGAGCATCCGGTACTAATGACTTTGAGTCATTGGTCCCGGCTCCTCACCACCCGGTACCAATGCAAATTTTCATGAATAAAAAAAATCTGCCGTGCTCCAGAGAAGCTCCGTGCTCCAGCTTTTCCAGAAGCTCCGGCTTCTCCATCGTTACACATGCATGCTCAAACAAATTTCACAAACATTCATACATCCACTGACATTCAATCACAAGATTTGGATATGAACCAATATTCATACATCCACTAACATTCATACACATGTTTCTTCACATTTCAATAGCAGAACAACACTGAGACATGGTTCTTCAGATATGAACCAACCAAAAAGAATCATGAGATTTGGAAACAAAATCAATCGCAAAATTTGAAAAAAAATGAAAGAAAATCCTCCCCTGCTCGCGCCGGTGGCGATGGTGCCCGCGCCCTCCCCTGCTCGGGAGCCGGCGGCCCGCTCCCTCCCCTGCTCGGGAGCAGACGGCAGCGGCCCGCGCCCTCCCCATTCGGGAGCCGGGGGCAGCGGCCCCGCCCTTCCCCGCTCGGGAGCTGGTAGCGGCCCCACCCTCCCCCGCTCGGCCGCCGACGGCGGCCCGCGCGCTCGCGCGGCCGCCAAGCCTGGCCCGATCGCGTGCCCCTGCCCCTGCACCGTGGAGAGAGAAAGAGAGGTAGATATTTTGGACTTGGGAGGAAGAAGCGAGAAGCCGGTAGATTAATAGCAGGAGCCAGAACAACATCGGTACCGGGTGGTGTTACCACCCGGTACCAAAAGTACTTCTGGGGCATCTGAATCTAGACCCGGTACCAATGCATGCATTGGTAGCGGGTTCTAAAAATCCGGTATCTATGCGCTGGACCGAAGGCCCGTTTTCTAGTAGTGTATATAGCAGCAGATTTGTGGCTGCAAGTCACAAGCTGTACTGATGAAGGTGCGAGGCCACATGGCTATGTTTTCTTTCGTTGCTGATGTCCTTCGTTTGTTCTCAAAGGAGAATTTTACACTACTCATTGATATATAGATGCGACAGAGTCATGGTCTAATACAGAGGCAGACCAGTACTAGATACTTTTTTTTGCGAAACACCAGCATATATATGCTCACACAGACATGCAGACTCATCCATATTAATACATGTATGCAAACCATATCTTCGTGAGCACATATGAAAGAAAGATTGTACCGGTTGTTCTGATATTATGATTGAAGAAATCACCACTGTCACCTCGCTATTGACGGGCACGTCGACGACCACTAAAATAACAGCGCAAGTTAATTCTAGAATAAATACAGGAAAATGCGAGCATCCACGCCGAGTTGAGG
>CM014270.1:1107923-1123307 GCA_004135705.1 Alloteropsis semialata | reverse complement strand
CAGATTTATACTTTAAAAGATAAATCCATGTGAATTTGCTATAATCATCAATAAAGCTCACATAGTACTTATAGCGCCCAACAGAATCAGGAGCAGGCCCCCAAACATCAGAAAACACAAGTTCTAAAGGATTAGATGAAACACTCGTAGATTTTGGATAGGGTAGCTGATGACTTTTTGCTTGCTGGCAAGCATCATACACAGAGTTTTTATTGGACTCAAAACAATGAGGAAGATTGTAATTTCTAACAACTTTTTCTACTACTGGAACTGCAGGATGACCAAGACGACTATGCCATCGCTCAAGGGATGGTTTATTAACTCCAAAGGCCTGCTTTGCGGCTGGTGATGATGGAAGAGGGTATAGACCTCTTTGACAAGGTCCCCTAAGCAGAATGCTCCTCGTGTCCCGATCCTTTATGCAAAAGAAATCAGGGTGAAACTCAAGAAACACATTATTATCAGTGGCTAAGTGATGAACAGAAACAAGGTTTTTATGTGTAGAAGGAACATGAAGGATATTGGAAAGATTCAAATCACGAGTAGGGGTATGAATAGTAGAATGACCAATATGACTAATATGCATACCTGCACCGCTAGCGGTGTGGATCTGATCAGCACCATTGTACCTCTCACGAGTTGCTAGCTTCTCTAGTTCAGCAGTAACATGATCAGTAGCACCCGTGTCGGTGTACCAATTAGTGTCGATGTTGTAGGAAGTAGAGGTGGCTGCAGCGACGTGGCGTTCATCAGGAACATAGGCATCATCGAACCTGTGCCAGCAGCGATCTGCTGTGTGGCCCTCCTTGAAGCACACCTGGCACCTGGGACGAGAAGAAGAGCCGCCGCTGTTGCTGTTGCCGCCGCGGCCGCGCCCATTGTTGGTGGAGCGCGAGTTGTTGGTGCTGTTCCCGCCGCCATTGCCGGTTTGGGAGAAACCACCACGGCCTCCAGTGCGCCTGTTGGGCCCGCGGCCACGGACGTTGCCGCGACCGCGATTCCCGCCACGACCGCGGTTCGCCAGATTGGCCGACGAACCAGAGCCGCCGCCGCCGCTGATGAGATCCATCCTCGTCTCGAACGCGAGGAGCTGCGAGAAGAGTTCGTCCACCCCGACGCCATCCGGTCGTGACACCAGCGCCGACACGATGGGGTTGAAGAACTTATCAAGGCCCGTCAGAATGTAGTCGACGAGCTCATCTTCACTGATCGGTCTCCCGGCGGCAGACATCTCATCGCCAAGAGCCCTCATCTTGCCCACATATTCTGCAACAGATTGATTACCTTTTTGTGCTGTCGCAAGGGCAAGACGAGTGTTGAGGGCACGCGCCTTGGTGCGCGACGCAAACATTGCTTCGATCGCAGTCCACAGCTCTGCTGCAGTTTCCTTCGCCGAAACTTGGGGTAGAACCTCCCTGGTCAATGACGAGAGAACAAAACCCAGGACTTGTTGATCAGTAGCATACCATTCTTCGTATGCAGGGTTGGAGACCTTGGCCGGCTTCTCTCCCGCCTTGCCATCGATCTCGGCTTCAGGAGCCTTGGAGACACCGGTGAGATGCCCCACGAGGCGCGCCCCGCGGACGGCTGCGAGGACTTGCGCCTTCCACATTGCGTGGTTTTGCTTCGACAGCTTCTCAGTGATCACAATGCCGACGAGGGGATTCATTGGAGCAAAGGAAGAGGAAGAAGACATGGTTTGGTGGTGGTTTAGGCTCTGATTACCATGAAAGATAACAGAGGCGCTAGGATAGATGGTGGAATCGCCGTGAGCCTCCTGGCCGGCGGGTTGCGTGTTAATATAGGCGAGAAACCTCCTCTCGCGTGGATTACAATGATCGTAGCACAAGTATCGGATGACCAGCTGTTGGTTGGTTGAGATACAACAGAAGCTATCTAAACTAGGTACAAGATTACAACAAACTAACAACCACAGCTGGTCATACCGATCAGGTCACTACGTGAGTTACATGATGAACATATACTCTATCTAACAGTAGAGTCATCAGTCTCAGCCATAGGTTGTATTTTCTTCCTTTTTTTTCAGTGCATGACATGTGACATATGTTTTTTTGGTACTGTCCAATGCTTTTGCAATCAATAATATGGTACTCCAACAAGGCCAAACATTCATTGATTGGAAATTAAACTCAGAAGAACCACATAACATACTGGACATATGCACACGAAAACTGCTCTACCGATGTGTCCGATAAATTTGCAAAAGCAACCATCATCTGATTGATAGAATGTTTGTCTTTATCCCAGATCATATAAAGGTTGTAGATTCCAATGACTTTAGATCCAACCTTTGAGTCCGAGATCCTCCTACTGCAACCAAAGATGGGTATTAAAAATTTTAGAACTGTACTAGTGTTGTACGTGCCGTGTCTTATACACCAAGTACCTAAGGTCCTCTGGCTTACATGGTTAGGGGCTGAGGGACACTTCCTGAGGTTCTGGTTCGACTCCCGATAGGAGCGAATTTCAGACTGAGGTTAAAAAAATCTCCTCGCCTATCCCAATTCCCAAAGCACGTCGAAAGGTCTCGGCCCGCACTCATACGGGGAACAGAGCCTCCGTGTGTGGGTCAGGGGTTCAGGGGTTTACTTGGCCTGCATGAGAGGTCTTCTCTTATTCAATGCTCGGGGTTTCTTCCTCTGCAGGTCGAGTTTTTTATACACCAAGCTACAATGGCTAGATATATTCCCCCTTCCCCTCAATCCACTAATGCAGTGGGTGCTTTCCCATCTCTCCGTGCAAATGGAGAGCAAGATATTATACGAGTGTACACTAGCCAATTTGCGGATGATGAAAGCAATTTTAGGCTTTGGAGACATCGGCAATAAGTTGGCACGAGTCATGAGAGCTTCCTAGTCATTGGAGTAGCAACAAGGTTCTGATGATACGTAGAGCTGCACATTGATCTCGAGTATACGTAGCCAGAAACTTGAAATTTGGTGTCCATGTGTGTCGTATAGTATTAATTTAGACCATATACATGATGGCGGCCATGTAAGAGAGCCCACCTCCAAAAGGTTTAAAGATAATCAGATCCGAATAATGTTTCATGACCCTCATTTCATTTTGTGAAGGAATCACTACAACAAATATCTCATTTTATAACATTTCATTTTTGTCACAGAAACCCATTTTTTCGTCATATTTCATAATCTATGACACTCGCGTGACGAAAATTCGTTCGTCATCTATACCCCGTAATAAAAGGCATTCAATGACGAAACACATTTTTTCGTCATAAAATTTTATGACGAATCTTCTAGCGTCACTAACTTATGACGATAGTTTTCGTCATTAAAGACCTATAAAATGTCACAAAATCTTGTACGCGGATGATGTGGCAGTGACGTGGAGCTGACATGGCAGCAACTTTGTGACGATTTGATTCATCACAAAATATTCTATGACCCAAAAAGGCCCATCAATGAGCAGTCTATTCGTGGGCTAAACCCAATTATAAACCCATTTTATTTCAATATTTGTGGGCCAAGCCCAATTACAAGCCCATTTTTATTCAGGATTATTTTCATTAACACAGCCCATTTTTAATTTCACAGCCCATAGATTATCATATTAATAACAGCCCAATACATTCATTGGCACAGATATAAAAGATCTATGTAACAGATTCATAGTCACCTTTTTACAAATCTAGAACATTTAGCACAAGTCATCACTGAGAAAATTACACAGTATACAGCAATGAATTCCCAAAATCTGACACAGGCGCAAGTTTTCCTACATCACTAACTATTTGTTGGTGAGGATAACCTCCCTTTGTAGTGCTCCTGTGTCTTGGTTTCAAAATCATCAGGCGCATCCACGTTGACCTTAGGATTAGCAACCTGCAGTGAAGCATGCCAAAGAAAAGAATCAGTAGCCAATAGACATGGGTCTGATGTTGCAAGTGCAAAGCAATTGTAACTGTGTCAGATGAAGTACCAACTTAGCAGAAATTTATATCCTTCACTTGGAAAAACAAAAGATCAAATAATAGAGACTAACTACATGTCAAGCGTTACTATTTGTCCATTCCTAGGCAATGTCATTACAATCATATAACTTGTACAACCGAAACCTTTTCAAACTAAAACCAACATCATGGTAGAATACTTGTTACACTGATATTAAGACACCATGACAGAAATAAATAGAAAGGTAAGTATTATCCAATCAATATCACAATGTCAGTTTTTTGTATAAAAAAAGGCAAGAAAGGACTACTGCTCTTATGAGTTGCCACATACATGACCATTTTATTTGAAGAACTACAGATGACAGTACACTAACTTTAACAGGCAATAGTGGACTTTAACAGGCTACAGTTTGATTCAGTATTAGCATTAAATCCATTCTTTCATAAGCATGGACACAGATGAACCATATAGATATGATAATTTTAACAAGGATATCATGTCCATATTGATAATACATGTTACGAGGAATCCATAAGAACCAGGAAGACATCAGTTACAATCATAGATTACGCAGCTAAGGCGAAACTTAAAAGAACAACAAGACTTGGGAGAAAATGGCCCTTTATCCAAACAAGAAGCAGGCAAAATCAGTAGGGTTTGTACTGACTATATATTGAGTAGCTAACAGTCAATATAGGCAGCACATTGCCAAATTATTTCTCCCAAACATTTTCCAGACTGTACAAACTAGCACTGGAGATTGTAGACACAGCCACACAGGTCACTGATGAGTTAGGGAGGGGAATGGTTAATGTATACGCAAGGTAGCTGGATATGGGAGTTGACAATATAAACTGTTTATAAAGATCAATTAATAGATATGATTTCACATCCTGTCCTATTTATGGTACACGAGATCTGTATTTCTGAAACAGTTTCAAAAGTAAATTAGTTTCATCATAATTCTTTTCTGCAGCAGTGAATTAAACAAAGTTGTTTCTCTTTAAGCTTCTGAAACTGAACAACAAACAGGTGAAGAAAAATCAAAGCAA
Source organism: Alloteropsis semialata (assembly GCA_004135705.1). Classification (NCBI taxonomy): domain Eukaryota; kingdom Viridiplantae; phylum Streptophyta; class Magnoliopsida; order Poales; family Poaceae; genus Alloteropsis; species Alloteropsis semialata. The sequence goes on along the minus strand of CM014270.1, from coordinate 1,118,317 downwards.
GCAGCCAAGCCCTATACTAAAATCAAGGGCCTTGAACTGACTACGACAAGATCGACACATATCAGCCAAGCATTCATTCATTCATTCAGATAGGAAAGGAATCGAGGCGATGCAGGGATGCAAACCTAGGAGATTCTGATGGGATCCGGAGTTCTTGGCTTGGGGAAAACCAATCTGTGGACGAGGCGGCCGTGATGTCGCCAGCGTAATCCGGCAGCTTGATGGTGGCGCAGAAGAGGCTGTAGAGGTATCCATTGTGCTGCCACCTCCTCGCTGCCGCCGGACTCACCAATCTAGGGTGCGGTGATGCTGCGCGTCGATCTTCTCGTGAGTGAAACAGAGGAAGCATAAATCAACAAGGGCCCGGTCGCCCGGAAAAATTAGAAAACAAATCCCCATCTCAGCTCTACGGTGAAGACAGAGGACAAAAAAAATCTGCGCAAGATTGAATTTGGAAATCATCATGGACATCATGGACGAGGTACAGATGGATACAAACTCAAACACGGAGATGCAGTCCTCCTCGTGTTACTGGAGAGTGGAGACTTCAGCAGACCACGAAAGGAGATGCTGCTGCTGCCTACTACTGGTGGAGAAGCAAGCTACGGACCTGCGGCCTACGGTCCACGGCGCGAAGGCGCGGATAAGACCGAGAGCAGCAGGGCCGCAAGAGGAGTCGGGGTCGGGGACCTCGCCTGCGGAGTTGAGGTGCTCGAGGAGGCCGGCCTCCACGTCGACCCCCGACGATTTCTCCGCCATGGCGCAAGGAGGTGGTAGCGATTGCGGTGGTGGCGCTGCCGGGAAGGGGAGAGGGAGGGAGGGAGAGGAGCAGCGCTTGAGGGAGGCGAAGAAGGCGGATGCGACGCTGGTCCTGACCCAGGTCGCCCTGCTCTCCATGGCCGCGCTGGCAATGGATCCGAGGAGGAGATGGAGAAGAGGAGAAGAGAGGTGGTCGCGGAGATGCGGCCGGCGGGTGGTGGCGGAGGGGGAAGAGCCGAGGGACAAGAGTTAGGGTTTTCCACGGACGGCCGGCGTTTTATACATCCATGGATGCACGTGAGTCGTTGGTTTGGAGATGGACGATCCGGATGAATTGGGCCGTGCAAACCGAGCCCAAAAACAGCCCAGAAATAGATCTTTGGGCCCGTTTAAGCAAATTTAACATTTATTTTCTTTTGATGGTAGAAATGTATTAAATTCTAAGACACTAAAAATGATTTCAAATGAGAAAGTTGTCAATACAATAGTTGTAGAACTATTCGAGATCTATAACTATTGTTTTGGTCACTTCCCCATCCGAGTTCGATTGAATTATTTAAATATGAAATTTCAAAAGTTGAGAAATTCACATATTTTTTTACAGTAATAAATGATTTCAAATGAAAAAGTCATGAATACCAAAATTGTATAACTCATCAAGATCTACAAACTTTATTTAGTTCATTAATCTATGTGACAAAGTTTGAATAATCCAAATTTTGAATTTCAAAATTTGATAACTAAAAGCAAGATTTTGGAACACTAAATGATTTCAGCGGAAAAAGTCATGAATACCAAAGTTTCATAACTCATCAAGATCTACAATCTTTATTTAGGTTATTTTTTCATTTGAGAAAGTGGTACTATACATTGGTCATTAATCCTAGATTCACTCACATAGTTTAAGAAACTATGTTAGAGACTTGTCAAATTTGTACTACATGTTATTACCACTTTTGAAAATGACAAAATGACCTAAATAAAGATTGTAGATCTTGATAAGATATGAAGCTTTGGTATTCATCACTTTTCCATTTGACATCATTTAGTGTAAAAAAATCGGGCTTGTATTTGTCATTTTTTGAAATTCAAAAATTGGATTGTTCAAACAGACTCACACGAGAAGATTTTTCAAAATAATAGCATTAATAAGTTTCATAACTTGAATGAGCATGATTTTAGAAATTTTTAGAAAAAAAATCATCAAATTTGGAGTAGCCATGAAGGAGAAATACTAGATACAAGTTTAAATTCTGAATTAAAAAAAGAAATACGAACTGTGCGTTCCTAAGCCAAACGATGTGTTTAAGTTTCCATAACAATAACTAGACATATAGGCCAAAAGTTCCAACAATAACAACAAAAGATGGGTGGCGCAGTGGTTTGACGTCCGCTTCCTCAAGCAAAGGTCGCAGGTTCGATTCCCACTTCCCCCTTGTTTCTATTTTTGCTACAGCGCAGGGGAGGCGCGGCCGGCCCAGGAGCTCCGCGGCCCAGGCGGCGTGACCGGCCCAGGCGCTCCAGGGCCCAGGAGGCACGGCCCACCAGGCGTGCTGGGTGAGTGCGCAGGGGAGGCGCGGCCGGCCCAGGTGCTCCGCGGCCCAGTGGTAAGCCTGCTGCGTCTTAGTGCTTGAGGTCTCGTGAGTCCTCTTGCCCCACTATTTTTTGTTTCGGATTATACAAACACATACTATAAATAGAGACATTACAAGTTTCTTGCAGATATCAATGTTTGGTGCAGTGGCTAGTCGCACTTCTCAACACCGTGAGACCAAAGTTCGAACCATCTGTGCCACTGGTTTTTTTGGAATTAAAACTTTTTTCTATTTTTCCAATTTTTAGAGCAAAAACGATTTTTTTTCCAAATAAAAACACGAGATGCTCTTTTAAAAAACTAGAGCTAAGAATTTTTTTTCTTTAACCCATAATGGACTGAGATCCTAAGGGATAAACACGAGATGCTCTTTTAAAAAACTAGAGCTAAGAATTATTTATTTATTTTTGCTTCAAAAAATTATGACGTTTAAGTGTTGCCTTAATGACAAAATGAAATTCGTTACGATTTTTGGCATTGGACTAGTTTACGACGATTTCTAGTTAGTCTTAGTGACGAAACCTCATTTTTGTCATTAAGTTATGCTGCCTCATACAGAACGTCATAAAACCGACCATCATAACGACGAATAGACGTAATGTCATGAGATATTTGTCACAAAAGGTGATATTTGTTGTAGTGAATAATTGGGATGCTCCATGAACCAACAAAATTAGACTTATAAATATTAATTGAATGCAAGAGCTAACAGCATCGCGTATAATGATGGAGTAGGAACTCAATACACAGTCTGCATAAGAACATACTCTTACCGGATTTTCCTTTTTCGTGAAACAAAAAATTTTGAGAACAAGATCCTGCAGCTACTTTCCAATGGGTCAACGAACCCTAGAAGAGACCTAAGTTATTTGAAACATAGAATGTTAATGAAACCTAGCCCCCAAAAATGTGCATAAGACCCTTCGAAATCTGGGCAGAATAAGTGTGAGATAAACTCGCATAGGTTTGTGCAATCTCTTGAGGAAAAATATACTGATGGGTGATTCTATCACACCAGCCTTAGCGCAATCAGTTATTAGGGACTTTTCAACCGAAGGCTGCACAGTACAGTAACTTTTGTCACCAGTACTCAAAATACAGTTTGAATCTCAGGATAAGAAAAATTACAGACAAAATGAACAACAATATCAATTCATTTGCAACATAAGAAGCCCAAACCACTCTCAGGTGTATATGCAGTGAAATTTTTATTTACAGGGTTAATAATACGTTAAATCTATTTGACGACCGGTTGCGCGGAGCGCTCGTGCGCGCCACCGCGCGCCGCCTCCGGCCGTCCGGTTAGGGTTAGGGTTTGGGTTCTGGTGAGGGGGGATTTGGCCTGGTGGACCTAAAAGGTGGTGGGGGTGGCTGCTGGCCCGGCGGTGGTGATTGTCGCCGGGCGGCAATGGTGCCGCTGGACGGGACGGTGGGAGATGGCCGGTGGGCGGGGTGGGCGGCAGGCCATTGAAGGACGAGGAGGGAGGGAGGCGGAGTCAGGAGGGAGGGAAGAGGAGGACGTACAGCGGCAGGAGGAGCTTCGGCCGCCGGAGGCGACTGCGGTGGCGGCGTCCACGGCGGGTCACGCGCTCCCGTCCGCACAACCTGTTGCGGGATATCCCGGTCCTAATAATACAACAAAGAGTTAAATTCATCACAACTGCAAATATATAAATATTGTACCATGCTACTAGATAAGTGCAAGGAGCTATCGATTATACATGTAAAATAAGACTATGCAAATCAAGTTGTAAGCGTCCTAACTCTGCCTGTCGATGTCATCTACATTTATTTTTCTATATATGAAGAGTAAGATATTTCCACAGGCTATATATTAAATTTTAAGTTTATTTTGTACAAGGACATACTAATTAGTAAACAAGTATTCCATGTCACGGGTACGTATTCAAGTCAGTTCATACATGCCTGACAAAATCCACATGGCAAAAGTTAAATTTTAGATAAGCGTGTAGGGACCATGGGCTCAAGAGATGGTTGCAGCATTATCAATCACATTATAAAATGTCCTTTCTCGATCTTGGTGAATTCCCATATGCGGGCGGATCACTTTGGGGTCTGCGACTTAGTCTGCGATCACTTTGGGGTCTGTTCTCACGGCAAACCTTTGAGCTCCCAAAGGCTTTGTTTTTTGCAACCCAAGTAGAAGGGCTTCAGTTCAGCTAAGTTATTGGTCCTTCTGTCATCGAGGCTGCAGAATTCCAACCTTGCCGCATATCGCATTTTGCTTCCCAAAGGTGATGGATGCTACAAGTGCTTTGGTATCGGCTCCACTACTACAGCAGGAGCATCACAGGCGGTTCGGTTGCCCACATCACAGGCGGTTTTCAAAAGTGGCGCTGGTTAAGTAGCGCTGATAATCGCATTTTCACAGTCGGTTTTTAACCGGCTGTGAAAACTGATTTTCACAGCCGGTTTACGTCATGAACCGGCTGTGAAAATAGTTTCACAGCCGGTTTTGGACCTTCAAAACCCGCTTCGTCAGGCGCTACCACAGCCGGTTTTCATCCAAAAAACCGGCTGTGAAAGTGTATTTTCACAGCCGGTTTTCTTCTAAACAAAACCGGCTGTGAAAGGGCATTTTCACAGCCGGTTTTCGTCCAACCAAAACCGGCTGTGAAAATGTATTTTCACAGCCGGTTTTCTTCTAAACAAAACCGGCTGTGAAAGGGCATTTTCACAGCCGGTTTTCTTCCAACCAAAACCGGCTGTGAAAGGGCATTTTCACAGCCGGTTTTTTGGGCAAAAAACCGGCTGTGACAGGGATTTTTCACAGCCGGTTTTTGCTCAAAAAACCGGCTGTGATGCCCTTTTTCACAGCCAGTTTTTGTTATTTTCACGGCCGGTTTAAACCGGCTGTAATAACTATTTTTAGTAAAAAAATAATAATTACGCATAATCTGCGGCAAGCACAATATTGCAATATATATCAATCCAGCAAAAACAAACAACAATACATCAACTCCGAATAATAATATTACAGTCTCACATTTTAGTCCAAACATATCGAGTCCATACATATAGAGTCCTTACATAAACCATACATATATCAAAGTCCATACATGAAACCATACATATCAAAGTCCATACACCTAGTCCTAAATCACACAGAACTCACCACCTGGTGTCACAACATGGTCTAAAATAAATCCACATAGTTGTTCCTGAAGTGCCCAAATCTCAATAAGAAGCAACTCAGAAGTATGGAGACTACAATTCTGCACACAACACCATAATAGCAATGTAGTTAGTGACAAAATATCAATGAATAATAAGAATTTTGTTTCTTATACTAAATATTCTGAAATGTATGTCAACTAAAATTAATTTCTTTTTATGATGATGAGTGTGTGTATTGGCTTATTGGGAATTTCATATAACTTTATTATTAACAAAGCTGAGGGTGGTTGATCAATGGTAAATAAAACGAAGTTAAGAATTTTGAAACTAGTTTTGAAGACAAATTTAGCCATTTTTAAATACTTAAAGAGAAGTGGACATTCAAATTTTAGACATGTTGACTACAAGTTATCCAAAACAACATTCTATTAGGGTTTCGATTTTCCAGAGAGGGAGAAAGATGTTGAAATCATACTAGCTAGAGGAAATTATAAGTTGTTGTTATTTCCTTGTTAGATGCCACAATCTTTCTTTGTAGTTACAGACTTACAGTACCATTATGAAGGTTTTCAAATTTTCAAGTCTCAAAATATTCAGAGATGTACATACAAGTGGGCATTTCTAGAAATGCAAGACATAGAGGGATAGTTGATGGTAAGAATATCTATAATTGTTTGTTATCAAGAACGGGCACAAAAATAAATAGGACAATGACAATGAATATGAAAAGTAAAACAATCGTTGCGTACCTGATCTGCTTGTTCTCCGAACTCATCATTAGTTGCGCATAGCATATAATGCATCACATAGAAGCCACATAGATTGTTTCCAGGCGGCTGCCTAAGAATCCATTTCTTTTCAATGATATCAAATTTTTTTGTAAATGGCCTAAATATAATGCCCCTTTCTTCCTGTACTTGGCAAAAGCACTGCATACATTACGAAGAATTGGTAACATTAGATGGTAGATTATCTAAAATACATATACACATTGAAAAGAAGAAAATGGTTGTCCTGACTTACGTGTTGAGGAGGTTGATGAGAGGTTGGATGTTCTCAAGCTTCCTCCGTTTCGAGTCATAAACCTTAATAGTGCTCTGATCAAGGCATATGTCGATGAGAACATGGTGAAATCTGCATTTAGGATAAAACCAAATAAATCATTTCTAAAATTGACCAAAGAAAGTAGTGATTTGAAGACACTTACTTGCAATTGTATGAAAGAAGTATGCGCTTCTTGTCCTGCATCTTGAGCATAGCATGCACCAAGTAGGTTAAGCAGTGAGGCTTTTAATCTCTTCCTCATTAATAGCTTGAGGGTCTAAGAATCCTACGTCTGTCGTGCCTTCTTCCTTCAACTTGTGTGCCACCATGCTACAAAATGAGAAACTTATTAGACAAGGTTTATTCATTCTATAAGTTGTAGGAAAAAGATAGTTTAGACACTTACAGAGAAAATAAACTCATGATTGAACAATCTAAGGCATTCTGCTGGTACAACTCATATAGCGACTCGAAATAAACCCAGAGTATTGCCTCTTTTGACTTGGACGCTGGCTTATGAAAATGTTCTTCCTTGTATCTCGCCCCAAACGCCTCACCACTCTGACCTTTGTACCATTCATGCAAATTCCGCATTCGCGTGGGTAAATGAGGTATTTGCCAGGGTTCCACAAGATCCTCGCCCGGTTGGAACGGCCATATAGGCGGCGGAGGTGTAAGCTTACCATCCTCTTCCAACTGTATAAGGTCTTCCTGTGTGAGGTTGTTTGCTTCTAAAAACTCTTCCCTTGCCTTCTTATTTTCCAGGAAGTTTTGATCGCTTAATTTTCGGTTGGATTGTTTACATATAGTGCGCCCGAAGTCTGATGGAGGCTTCCAGTTATTCCCTGTCTGTGGAACCATTGCTAATTTGTAGAAGTGAAGTACCGCCTCAATGGGTGGTGGCGCTTGTTCCTTTTCTTGCATTAGCGATGTTATACTCGCATTCACTTGCTTTTTCCTAGTGTCTTGGTTAGATTTGGTTGGCCTTTGCTCTTGCTCTTCCTCTTGCCCACATGGTGTATTAGCATACACTGGATTCTTAGAACATAACATAGCAGACTGCATGCTCTTTTCCCTTGTGCTCGGTGGCGTGCTCACCCTTGAACATCGGCCCTGAGAAACACGTTTTTTGGGCTTGGGGCTTGCTGATCGACTTTCAGATCCTTCTGGCTGTGGGAGTGCATCATTGTCAAGAACAGGTGACAATGGACGTTCATCCGACTCACAGTCTGATTCTTCAGACTCGTCGTCAAATGAGATATAGCGCTTACGCCAAGCCACGAAGCAACCAATGTTGTCCCCAATTTTCTTCTTATCATCCTGCCCGGGGATATCTAGCTCCACTCTACGGAACCTTTTCTTAACAATGGCATCAATGGTGACTTTGGCGTATCCATCCGGCAATGGACGGCAATGCAATTGAACCCCTTCGCCCGTAGGCCATGCCTGCCCAACCGCAACCTTGGTCTTCCAGAATTTGTCCTGGACATATAGCTTGCATTGTCTTGGTTCTGTGATCGCATCCACTGGGAAAGACAGGCCTGCATCTTCCGCAGGAAGCCCGACACTTCCGCAACTACTACGGTGCACGACAGGGCTAGTGTGAATATCACCGCCTTGTTCCGGAAGCGAACCTTGGTGCCGAGCCTGCTCGCTGAATTCCTTCCGAAGCTTCTGGGTTACTTGTTGAGTTACTTGTTCGGTTACTTGCTGGCGGACTTGTTCGGTCACTTGTTCGGCAACTTCCTGGCGAATGGCTTGTATCATAGAATTCTATTGGGACTCTCGTGCTGCCTTGCTCCTTTTATGGCTTCTGTATGTGCTTGCATCGTCTACGAAGGCAAGGCCCCAGGGAACAACTCCGGTGCCTCTCGTGCGTCCAGGGTGCTCTTTGTTTCCTAGAGCACGTGTAAGCACGTCATTCTCTCTATTCGGAATAAAGAGTCCGCCCTCAACTTCACTTTGGGCTTGCTTTATTTTACTAGCTATTTCCCTGGATTCTTGTGTGCGGTAACTAAGGGAGCCATCAGGGTTGTAATAAGCACCACGAGCAAGTAGGTACCTCACGGCACGCTCATCCCAACCATCTGTCTCAAGCGTTGCACCAGAGCTTGTCACCGCTTCAGCCATCTCCTCCCAGTCGTTTATTTTCCTAAGGTACCCACGAGACCCACAATTATGGTGGCAGGTATTCTTAGAGGAATTAACTGTATTTTTTGAGCAGGTGTCTTGTACCTTAGGCCTCTCATAGTACTTACAGAAACGTTCCCAATACTGCTCCTGGTTCGGATAGTGTTTCCAGTTAGGCACCCGACCTTCCTTCCTCATCTTATTTAGTACCGTCCTAAAATTATTTGCTGACTTGCCCATCGTTTGCAGTACTCTGCGCTTTGCAAGTGCCTCTGAGTTTGGATCAGGGAAAATGAAATGTTCTTTCATCTTATTCCAACATAGTTCCTTTATCGGATTAGGAGGTTGCATGTCCGTTTCCTTTGAATTCCAGCCATGATATATGATCGGAACGTAATCCTTCACTATGCGCCCTGCGGCAGTCTTGTAAGGCCCTATAATCTTCTGTGGTGAGACTGGCTCCCCGGTGATATCTACACGGGTGATTATCATTCGGCCTGTTGGCATCTTGTTCGGGCCTCTCTTGCCTCGGACTTTCGGTTCTTCCGACATCTCTGCCTCAGTCTGAACTAGCTCCGGCCAATACTAAACACTATTAATATCCAACGATGCACCTAATAATTAGGTTACTCACGTACACAATGACATGAATTACCTCATTTTGTTCATTTTGTTCAACGTCAATTTGGTCGAGGTTGAGGTACGCGGAAGGGCTCCCTTCGGCACCATTAGTAGCCCCTTCGTCATTGTGCAATTCATTCTCGGCCTGTCTCGCTCGACGAGACGTGAATCGGTCAAATCGACCCATGATCTGCGTACATGAGTATGGCTATGGTACTTAGATTGGGGCGGTCTGCCACAAAGGTTGGCCGCTGACCATTACTTAACCTGTTTCAGTTACTTAATTCCAACAATATCATTGAACAATTGTAGTCCAGACTCTAGGACAGTGAAAAGATTATGGAGAACAAGCACTTGGATGAGATATGGCATGATAGGCATAAGCTATAGAGAATAACTAATGTCATTGGAAATTTGGGCAGCATTTCCTCTAGAATTTGAGTTAAAGGGACCACCATTCCACACAATCCATGACACACATGAGATTCTAATCCATAACATCCATGAGATATATATGTCAAGCACATAAGTCCATCTAATGATCAATCATACGTTAGTAAGGTAAACAAACTGCATACTACATATTCAAACTGCCCTCCGTCATTATTTCATTTCTTTGTGACAATCAATTTTAGGTTTGAAATACTATTGTCCTTGAAATAAGGAAACTTGGATTATATATATACTATTGTCCTTGAAATATGATAACTGATTTCATGATATTGTCAAACTAAGAGAGAGATCTATTGGAATTACCAAGACTCGTCAAAAAGGCCATGGAAAATAAATGTTGGAGTGAAAGTGAGGGATGAAACACACACATTTAGATAGGTGGACATGTGCAAGTGGGAAAGGGTGATCCCGAGACACAAATGAAGTTCTCGTTATCGGATTGCACATGGTTGGAAGATTTGAGTATGGATTTATCTTCAAGGCACCTGGGAATTTATGGAACAAAAAGAAGCTATGAGCATCTTTATTATTTTTTCTATCTTCTTTTTCTTTCCTTTTCTTTTCATTCTTCTCTTTTTCTCTCTTTTTTCTTTCTTTTTCCTTTCTCTTTTGCTCCACATCATTTTTTTTGCTCCTCAGGACTTTTGCAACATAA
>CM014270.1:1087837-1106343 GCA_004135705.1 Alloteropsis semialata | reverse complement strand
CTGACAAGATCTCTCTGCGATGGAGTCATGCATTGAAATAATGGCTCATGGAAAAAATCCAACAATTTTCGGAGAAGGTTTAGCCATTTCCGTATTTTTTTTTGCAAACAAATGCCCAGAAATTCATTTAAAGCATGGAAAATCATTAACGTTGTTGAAAAAAGCCGAAACTCGTCCGGGGCAACTTATATGCGTCCTAACACCTATGAAAAATGATAGACCTTGTATATGAGCATACAAAGTTGTCTCGGTGCAGAAACGTGAAAGAATACGCTAAGTCCTATAGAAGTGTGTCGAGTATGTTTGAGATTGTGAACAATGTGCAGTATCGGCTTCTCAAAATGGCAAGATCTCTGTGCGATGGAGTCATGCATTGAAATAATGGCTCATGGAAAAAATCCAACAATTTTCGGAGAAGGTTTAGCCATTTCCGTATTTGTTTCTCAAAAAAATGCCCAGAAATTCAAATAAAGCATAGAAAATCATTAACGTTGTCAAAAAAAGCCGAAACTCCTCCGGGGCAACTTATATGCGTCCTAACACCTATGGAAAATGATAGACCTTGTATATGAGCATACAAAGTTGTCTCGGCGCAGAAACGTGAAAAAATACGCTAAGTCCTATAGAAGTGTGTCGAGTAGGTTTGAGATTGTGAACAATGTGCAGTATCGGCTTCTCAAAATGGCAAGATCTCTCTGCGATGGAGTCATGCATTGAAATAATGGCTCATGGAAAAAATCCAACAATGTTTATTCATAGGAAAACAAGTTTTATTCACAAAACCACCCCCATACCCCCTGCAAAAGAACCATTGGAGAGTTAGGTTTCAGACAGTTTGATGGGAAAAGTAAAAAAAAAGCTTTTTCCATACTACATAAGTGCAGAGCAAACAACTAAAAAATGCTTGTTCAATAGTTGAGTAAATGCTTAACAGATCTTGAAATGTTGCTTAATTGTTGAAAATAGAAAGACAACAATGTATTATGTGTACACCTAGTGTGGTTATCAAGGTGGATTAGTACCTACACATGACATGGCTGGAGAGCATGTACATACTATGAAAAATTAGAGACAAAAGTTATGCATTAGGTCCAAGAAACAAAATCTGTTGTATTAATTTGCTGATATATGGGTGCGCCATTTTCACAGCCGGTTTTTAAGAAATGCCCAGAAATTCAAATAAAGCATGGAAAATCATTAACGTTGTCGAAAAAAGCCGAAACTCCTCCGGGGCAACTTATATGCGTCCTAACACCTATGAAAAATGATAGACCTTGTATATGAGCACACAAAGTTGTCTCGGTGCAGAAACGTGAAAGAATACGCTAAGTCCTATAGAAGTGCGTCGAGTATGTTTGAGATTGTGATCAATGTGCAGTACCGGGTTCTCAAACTGACAAGATCTCTCTGCGATGGAGTCATGCATTAAAATAATGGCTCATGGAAAAAATCCAACATTTTTCGGAGCAGGTTTAGGTATTTTCGTATTTTTTATGGAAAAAAATGCCCAAAAATTCATTTAAAGCACGGAAAAACATTAACGTTGTCGAAAAAAGCCGAAACTCCTCCAGGGCTCCTTGTATGCGTCCTAACACCTATTAAAAATGATAGACCTTGTATATGAGCATAGAAAGTTTTCTCGGTGCAGAAACGTGAAAGAATACGCTAAGTCCTATAGAAGTGTGTCGAGTATGTTTGAGATTGTGAACAATGTGCAGTACCGGGTTCTCAAACTGACAAGATCTCTCTGCGATGGATTCATGCATTAAAATAATGGCTCATGGAAAAAATCCAACATTTTTTGGAGAAGGTTTAGGTATTTCCGTATTTTTTCTCAAAAAATGCCCAGAAATTCATTTAAAGCATAGAAAATCATTAACGTTGTCGAAAAAAGCCGAAACTCCTCCAGGGCTCCTTATATGCGTCCTAACACCTATTAAAAATGATAGACCTTGTATATGAGCATACAAAGTTGTCTCGGCGCAGAAACGTGAACGAATACGCTAAGTCCTATAGAAGTGTGTCGAGTATGTTTGAGATTGTGAACAATGTGCAGTATCGGCTTCTCAAAATGGCAAGATCTCTCTGTGATGGAGTCATGCATTGAAATAATGGCTCATGGAAAAAATCCAACAATTTTCGGAGAAGGTTTAGCCATTTCCGTATTTTTTTCTCAAAAAAATGCCCAGAAATTCAAATAAAGCATAGAAAATCATTAACGTTGTCGAAAAAAGCCGAAACTCCTCCGGGGCAACTTATATGCGTCCTAACACCTATGGAAAATGATAGACCTTGTATATGAGCATACAAAGTTGTCTCGGCGCAGAAACGTGAAAAAATACGCTAAGTCCTATAGAAGTGTGTCGAGTAGGTTTGAGATTGTGAACAATGTGCAGTATCGGCTTCTCAAAATGGCAAGATCTCTCTGCGATGGAGTCATGCATTGAAATAATGGCTCATGGAAAAAATCCAACAATTTTTATTCATAGGAAAACAAGTTTTATTCACAAAACCACCCCCATACCCCCTGCAAAAGAACCATTGGAGAGTTAGGTTTCAGACAGTTTGATGGGAAAAGTAAAAAAAAAAAGCTTTTTCCATACTACATAAGTGCAGAGCAAACAACTAAAAAATGCTTGTTCAATAGTTGAGTAAATGCTTAACAGATCTTGAAATGTTGCTTAATTGTTGAAAATAGAAAGACAACAATGTATTATGTGTACACCTAGTGTGGTTATCAAGGTGGATTAGTACCTACACATGACATGGCTGGAGAGCATGTACATACTATGAAAAATTAGAGACAAAAGTTATGCATTAGGTCCAAGAAACAAAATCTGTTGTATTAATTTGCTGATATATGGGTGCGCCATTTTCACAGTCGGCTAAAGAAAACCGGCTGTGAAAATGCATTATCACAGCCGGTTTTTCTTAAAAACCGGCTGTGAAAAAAGCCTGCAAATGTCAGGTTTTCTCAGGTATAAAACCGGCTGTGATAGGTGGTTTTCACAGCCGGTTTTTTAGCCGAACCGGCTGTGAAAACCTAGCCCTTTTCACAGCCGGTTCGGCTAAAAAACCGGCTGTGAAAACCACCTATCACAGCCGGTTTTTCCTTTCCCAGCCGCAGCACTAGAAAAACCGACTGTGAAAATATTTTCTGTGCCACTTTCAAAAAACCGGCTGTGAAAATAGTGACTTGAAAAATGGTTTATGTAGCAGTGTGGATCCAGCACATACCGGGCATCCGGCCAATGGCGCGCGAAGACGCATGTGCAGTCCGGGTGCATGCAGATGCAGTGCCGGGCCGCGCGCCGGGATGGTCCGGCCATGCCCCATTGCCCATGCTAGCCGCCGGCGGCCGGCCCAGCTGCTAGCCAAGAGACAACGTTAAATTGATGAGCCCGGCCGGGCGTCTGCTAGCTATTCATCTCATGCAGACGCAGGCATCCTCTCCTTGTCGTTGCACTACTCACTGCTAGCTGCTAGCTGCTGCCTGATGAGTCATGCATGCATGCATTATTTCTTCTGAGTACTTAATAAAAAAGTGTTGCCATGCATTAAAATTGAAGGACGGGCATGGATGGATGATCGATCCAAGGACCGACTAGGAGATGGATGATCACCTTATGTCCTTATCCCATTATATTCATTCATTCCTTCCTTCTCAATCGTGCGTGGTGTGCCATATCTGATGCGATCCACATATATAGCAGCCAGCAGCGACGACGACCAAGACATACCCATCGACAGCGAGGCTCATTTTTTGTCATATACCCAACACACTCGAATCTCACGCAACCACCATTGACATGCATCCACCACACACCACAGGATCTATCGTCGGACCTGTTGCTAGTCAAGCTCGTGCAAATGTGCAATGCTGGCAGGCTGCCTCTGCCCGGTCTCCACACCGCAAGTCCGCAATGCTGCATGCGCATGCGCTTGTTCTTTTCCTCATTGCAACAACAAAATATCTTGATTTCCTAGTGTAGCATGATGGGAACATGTGATAAGTGGGGTACATATATGCATGATTGATTGCCCACTTTATCTTCTCGAATAATATAACACTCAGATTCAAAACAAAAATAATGGATCACAACTTTTTTAAAACTTTTTTTGGTGTACCACATAAAGCTCTGGAGTAGGATAAGTACGTGCTTCAAAAGATATACGTGTAGCACGCAGAATTCATTCAATTTCAACTTTTTTTGTACCGTGTACCAAAGCTACAGTACACGATAGGTGTTTGAATATATGTGTACCTAGCACAATTCATTCAATTTGCAAAAGACAATAATACGCATGTAGTAGTACCTACCAAGCCATCATCGCTGATTTAATAACACTAATTTGTCCCACAGTAACACTAACAATGTGCTTACATGCATGCATGCAAGTAAAACAAACAATGATTTTATTTTATGTGGGTGATGCCCAACGGGCAGGTAATAAACCCTAAAACAAGCTAGCTAGCTACTAGAATCAATCCAAAGGAAAGCTAGCTGCGTAGCACCGCACGCAGGCACGGCCAGCTAATTAGTCGTCGCACATGCATGGTTTGTCAGCAGCAGCTACAAAATTTCCATCTTCGTCGTCGGCCCTCCCAATCCCATCAACAACCAGTACTGAATTATTGATGATACTGATATATAGATGGTTCTGCATGTATACCAAAATTCAGATCTTGGCAGCATGCATGCATGCATATGCTCTCTGCTATAGTCTATACTGATATATAGATGCATGGCTTGATGGTGCTTGCCGTTCATTTTCACCCACGTACTGTTATTAATTCAGTTCCCATGCATGAGCATATACTATATGCATGGAGATCGTAATTAATAATCTCCTCGATTGGAAATTAAAGGACGTACGCCATTAAAATCGAAAGGAAACATAACCATCATGTGGCGTTGTACCAGCTTCACCAGTACAGCTTGTGAGTTTCGTTGCAGCTAGCCACAAATCATCTGCATACAGAGGACGGACGATCTGGTGTCCATCCACGATTTGATGCACGAGTTGGAGTGCCCACGCAAGGCACAACACAAAAGGGTGCGTTACAACCTCCGATCCTATCCCTAACGATCGTGTGCTGGACCCTCTGATTGGCTACCTATTTTGACCATATCGTTGCTTGATCCATCAGGTTAGTACACAGTCCGTATAATGTGTCGACGTCGTCTCCAATTCGTCTCCTTGAATCTGCTGTTCCATCCGTAAAATCAATGTCAATAGCCTACCTTCTCTGCCACCAACTAATATCTTTGCCATTGGCGCTTGCTTTTCAAACACCATCATTATCACCTACCTATCTTGGGAAAATAATCAATATGGTTTTAATAAATCCCCAAAAAGTATTCAACATTAGTGAGTCACTAGTTAACCTACTTAGTTAACATTGAAAGTTAAGTATGGTTTCAGAGCCCTGGCCTAATCATGTACCTAGCTTGTATTATGCGAACTGAGCATTCATCGTTAGATCTCTAGCTTGTGGTGAAACCTACCCACGGCTGCTTACATTTTTCTGTATTTATTCTAAAATTAATTTGCGCTATTATTTCAATGGTCATCGACGTGCCCGTCGATAGCAAGGCACGTGTAGTGATTTCGTCAATCATAAGATCGAAACAACAACCGGTAAGTCTTTTTTTTTTCAGATGTGCTCATAATATGGTCTGCATACATGTATTAATATGGGTGAGTGTGCATACGTGTGTGAGCGTCATCTGTGTGTGTGCGTACCGGTGTTTCGCAAGAAAAAAGTACCTAATAGTATTATGCTAATTATACTATGAAATTTGTATACATATACTACGCTCTAGCATATGGAAAAGAAAAACACGATCCACATAAAGATATGTTGAGCCTAAATTGTCACAGTAAAAAGAAAAGATGGTTGATCAAGTTGAACACCAAGCTCCGCAAGCAAAAGGATTCCAAGTTTCCAACGGTATTATCTCTACAGTTGCATCAGGCATAGATTTAAATTCTGCATCTACTATATTATTAGACCATGACTCTGTCGCATGCATGCTAGCTCTCTCACAAAGCTATCACGATCGAGTGAACACATAGCATGTGTGTGTGCGTTGCTAGCTCCTGCAGTTCGTTTCCACCCATGCATCGACGATCTGAGATCTCATAAATGAAGCTAAGCGCGCTAGCTAGCACGAGTGACAGCACACCAGGCATTAGGCAAGAGTGCAACGACATCCTATTTTAATCAAGAGAAAATTCCTTCTATGCCATCCAAAATTATACTCATCCCTTCTATACCACTAGGAATATAGTGATCCCTTCTATGCCATCAGTTTTAATTTTCAATCCCTTTAGGTGCCATTGCCGTTACTTTTGCTCACGTTTGATAGTTACGGCGTTAAAACATGTAAAACCTCTACCTATTCTCTCGCCTAGTCACGCGACGTCTCGCCGTGGTCACCTCCGGCCTAGCCGCACCTTCCCTTCGTCTCTCTCACAGGGTGCACATAGCCGCAGCCCCGCCCACGCCGCCACTTTCTGGCTGAGCCAAGATGCTAGCTAGGGCCGAGGCACCCCGTGCCCCGACGCTCCAACTCCAGTTGCCTGCAGCTGCAGACGCAAGAGCGGCGCGCCGCCAGCATCATTGCGCCGAGCATGCAAGTCCTTGCCCGAGCCGTGGCAACAGCTGCGGCGGCCGGTGGCAAGCCGTCGCCTGCGAGGCCAGCGCCACGAAGGCTAAACTGAGTCACCAACCAAACCAAGCGCACGGGCCGGCATTGGGCAGCTGCTGGTGGTGCTGCGTCGACGAGGATGCAGACGAGCCGGCGCTACCGAGGCCGCGACGTCGCCGGTCTCTGCATCTCGCTCCAGTTGATCGGCATCCGATCCCGTGGAGACCACAGCCGACAGCTCCGTGTGTGGCACTCTGGCGCAAGTCGTCGACTGGTGCCGGGCTGCCGGCACCCGTTCGTAAACGGCAGAGCATGAAGATGAGCTCAGCTGGGAGATTGTTCCAAGGAAGCACGCCTCAACGCATAATATCGGGCTCGTCTTCATCCAAATCAAGTTTGCATGTTGTTAATCGAAGGCAACAAAACATCATCTCACCTTATACCCACTGGCATTTTGGCCGATGAGAAGCTTTCAATTTCTTGATTGTGGTTTGATTACGTGTTCTGATTGGTCACGTCACGTCACATGAGATTTTGATGGGCTTGTGCGCCGATGCCAGACACGGAGAAGAACGTCGATTGGTCATGTGACGGTAGGATTTAACGGAACCAAACGGCAATGGCACGTAGGGGATGAAAAATTTAAACTGATGGCATAGAAGAGATCGTTATATTTTCAGTGGCATAGAAGGGATCGTTATAATTTTGGATGGCATAGAAGGAATTTTCTCTTTAATCAATCTGTTGCGTCAAATCAATATCAATATAGCGTATGTTTTGATAACAAGCATTTCTGCTTTCAGCCCTGGCCTAATCAGCTAGCCACTACAAGAGTGGTTATCTTTCCCAACAGTGTCTTCTCACAAGTGGCCAACAGTTTTAGTATATTTGGTTATCTAATCATAAAATTGCAGGCAATGGTGTTGTCGGGGATTAGGTTGTTGGCAAATTGCAAAAATTATATGAAAAGCTAGTCACTACAGTTAGAAAAATGATGGCCATTTGCAAAAATTACTAGTGGATACCAACACTGCTGGCCACTTAAAAAATATTGTAGGGAAAGATGACAAGTCTTGTGGTGAGCTCTCTTGGAAAAAAAATGAATATGGTTTTTACCCGCAAAAAAAAAAAACCAGCAACATTATTAGTGAGTCGCTAGCGCACTTATTCGTAACAAATAAGTATATGTGCTTTCAGTCCGGTACTGATCGTGTGCCTAGTATATATTATGGTAAATATACTGTGGAATTTCTATTTGCTTCGCTTTGGCATGGAAAAAGAGGATTTGCATAAAGATATATATGTCTCGCCTGAAAATTGTCCCCACAAAATAAGTTGGTTTTGATCCAGTTGAACACCATGCTCCACGAGCAAAGCATCTTGTTTGCCTCCGAAGTAAAGCTGAATGTCGTCCTTTTTTTCCCCAAGTAAAGCATCATAAGCTTTTTTTTCAGAAAAGAATTTTATAAAACACCATTGTCCTTCCGTCCCCAAGAGTTAAATATCATTTTTAAACGGCAAAATTCAACATTAGTGAGTCATTAACGCACTACTAATCCAGCCCTGGCTTCCACACATGGCAGATTATTATTAGAGGTTAGGCACTGATTGGATTATGACCAGCTAGCGATCGATATGATCTAATCTTATCTCCTCCAGATTTCAGCGGGCCCACTCGCCAGATCAATCAAAAAACCGCGAGAAATGCAGTGCATCTAGAGTAGCTCACCGTCGTAGTCGTAGCTAGGTGATGACGCGATGCACGTTTTTCCACAGGGGGTGGGCCCCTGCCACCTCAGCATCCGTTCCCCGTCTTCTTGGGTTGGGTTGGGATCTGTCAGTCTCGTCCTCCTGGGCCCGCGTGGCAGTGGGTGGTGCTCGTTGCCGGCGAGCTCACCGGGAGGTGGCGGCACCGCGCGCCTCGCCGCTATTTAACCAGCACAAATCAGTTTGGAGAGCAGCAAAAGATTCAGATTTCGGAGTGAGCAAGCCACACTCCACTCCTGCAGTCCACTTCACTTCACTCCCAGCTAGCCATGGATCCCACAAAGGTGAGCACAATCCAGGCATCTCCTCGCTCTCTTCTAATAATTGATGATGATTTGTACATAGTCATATACTATATCAGTGGAGCTAAGCTGTAATTAATTAGCAAAGGGATTAGTTGAAAGAGTACACACTGAATCGAACATGCATAGATGATGAGTACATACATACATAAATATATATATACTCCTTATATAGGATAGCTGAGAGGAGCAGAGATAATAATTAATGAACAACGTAACGTGCGTGCAGTTCCGGCCGTCGAGCAGCCACGACACGACGGTGACGACGACGAACGCCGGCGCGCCGGTGTGGAACGACAACGAGGCGCTGACGGTGGGGCCCCGCGGCCCGATCCTGCTGGAGGACTACCACCTGATCGAGAAGGTGGCCCACTTCGCCCGCGAGCGCATCCCGGAGCGCGTGGTCCACGCCCGCGGCGCCTCCGCCAAGGGCTTCTTCGAGTGCACCCACGACGTGTCGTCGCTGACCTGCGCCGACTTCCTCCGCTCGCCGGGGACGCGGACCCCCGTGATCGTGCGGTTCTCGACGGTGATCCACGAGCGCGGCAGCCCGGAGACGATCCGGGACCCGCGCGGGTTCGCCGTCAAGTTCTACACGCGGGAGGGCAACTGGGACCTGCTGGGCAACAACTTCCCCGTCTTCTTCATCCGCGACGGCATCAAGTTCCCCGACGTCATCCACGCCTTCAAGCCCAACCCGAGGTCGCACGTCCAGGAGTACTGGCGCGTCTTCGACTTCCTCTCGCACCTCCCGGAGAGCCTCCACACCTTCTTCTTCCTCTTCGACGACGTCGGCGTGCCCACCGACTACCGCCACATGGAAGGTTTCGGCGTCAACACCTACACCTTCATCAACGCCGCCGGCAAGGCCCACTACGTCAAGTTCCACTGGAAGCCCACCTGCGGCGTGCGCTGCATCCTCACCGACGAGGAGGCGGCGCTCGTCGGCGGCCGCAACCACAGCCACGCCACGCAGGACCTCTACGACTCCATCGCCGCCGGCAACTACCCCGAGTGGAAGCTCTTCGTGCAGGTGATGGACCCTGACACGGAGGACCGGTACGACTTCGACCCTCTGGACGACACCAAGACATGGCCGGAGGATCTGCTGCCGCTGCAGCCGGTGGGGCGGCTGGTGCTGGACCGGAACATCGACAACTTCTTCAACGAGAACGAGCAGCTGGCGTTCGGCCCCGGGCTGGTGGTGCCCGGGATCTACTACTCCGACGACAAGATGCTGCAGTGCCGGGTGTTCGCCTACGCCGACACGCAGCGCTACAGGCTGGGGCCCAACTACCTGATGCTCCCCGTCAACGCGCCGCGCTGCGCGCACCACAACAACCACTACGACGGCGCCATGAACTTCATGCACCGCGACGAGGAGGTCGACTACTACCCGTCCAGGCACGCGCCGCTCCGCCAGGCGCCGCCGACGCCGCTGCCGCCGAGGCCGGTGGTGGGGAAGAGGGAGAAGGCCACCATCCGCAAGCCCAACGACTTCCAGCAGCCCGGGGAGAGGTACCGCTCATGGGACGCCGACAGGCAGGAGAGGTTCGTGCGCAGGTTCGCCGACTCGCTGGGACACCCGAAGGTCAGCCAGGAGCTCAGATCCATCTGGATCGACCTCCTCTCCAAGGTACCTTAGTAGTAACATTCTTCGATCAATTCCTTGTGATCGATTCACAGTATATATCTCTATCTGGTGGTGATATATGGAACGAATATGTATATATGCTAATCTTCTGATCATGTGCATAGTGCGATGCGTCGCTGGGGATGAAGATCGCCACACGCCTGAATGTGAAGCCAAGCATGTGAGTCAGTGTCATGGTCCTGCGGCCTGCCGGCCACCTGCACCACCGCGCCACCTCGACGTGGACAAGTTGTTGTTGAGTCCTTGCTTTCCTTGTCGAGCAATAAGACAAAGACGAGCCAGGCCAAATGGCTCTCTGTATGTCACATGCATGCATGTATCCTACTACATACATATATATGTATGTATACCTGAATGAATGTATCGACGAGTTACTTTCTTGTGGAATCTTCTTCAAATTAATGGGTGCAACGCTAGCTGCAATTAACTGATGTATGTAATATCAAGTTCAGAGATGCACAAGCGCATCGTCCTTCCTAGCAGTACCTTTCAGCACAACTCAACCTTAGTGAGATCTACTTGTACTGATGGAGGTCAACATGAACAGGAATTGACATGCATGGTTATCTTCTTCTCCTCTGCTCCCACTTCTGTTCATGAAACGCAAATCTGTATAAAAAGATGCACGCAATGGCTCATCAAATCCTTGTAACCTCATCTGTGTCCCTTTCATCCCCACAAAAAAGAATAGTAATCATTCTTCCGCAGTCAATAATATTTCAAAGAAATTTCCTTCAAAAAAGAAACATTTCAACAAAAACAAGAGGATTACTGGTACAGACACAACATATGCTTGCTAATCGTTTGTTTGACATAGAACCCCACCTACAGATTACTCTGATGACCGTGTGTATGAAGACTGTAATACTCTGCTCTTTGATGGACAAGCAGCTAACGCTATATATGATTGTTCTGATCTCGTCCTGTTGAACAGAAATCCGTCACAATCTTGACAGGTAGAGGCACCTATACAACAATGCCGAAATGTCTACTTTTGCCGAAATCCAACACAACTCGTTGCAGTAGTGTGTACTATTAGCAGTACGTTGTTATCTGAAAGAATGTACTAAACCATCTTGATTGGCGGCTAATAACTGGTATCTGAGTATTCCAATGTTGCCTGACGCTGCTACATCGTCAGCGCCTGTTGCTGTATCCGGAATACCTCTCAACTGTCCACCTTTTGCTAACTTCAGTTAACTAAAATTTGAGTGAAACTCAGATGTAATTTTGAGACTCAAGTTAACCGATTGCGCCGAGACTCCAGCTGCTTGGATTCAGCAGGTCTGAAAAAGAAGGACAGCCAGGTTCTGCATGACTGCATCTCAAACATGGAAGTGAGCCACAATTAAGGAGTTGCCGGCATCAACTGCTTACCTCAGTTGCCGGCAAAAGCTCCAGGCCAGAACAACTGCTGAAACCTGAAAGTGAGCCACAATTAAGGAGTTGTGCGTCTGCTCCGGGGCAACATGAAACCCAAATCGGATTAATCAAAGTCCAGTCGCCAGTTTCGTTCATGCTTCGTACCCGACTATTTTCAGCTATCAGAAACTGAATCTCTGATCAGGCCAGGACTTGCCAAATCAGAATTGCGAGAACATAGTATGTCGCCAACACCAAAACAGAGCACAGAGATCTACCGAGCAGATTCAAATACTAGTTGCATCACAGGATCGTAAATAGCATCAGGTTGACAATGCATTCCCTCAAGTTTATTAGAAACAGGCAGTAAGCAACGACAGACGATGACACTGCATAGATAGATCACTAAACTCTGCAAATTTCCACACCGACCTAAAACGAAAGACAGATCCCCTAACGGAGGTACTTGGGGAACTCACAGAGGAGGAAGGGCATGGGACAGCTTGACCTTTTCTTCGTCAGGTCAGCGTCCACAGTTCCAACGTCGTCCAACCCATTGGTGTACCGAGAAACGGACTCCACGGTCCAGGTGTTCATGTCGATGGCGACCAGCCACATCTTCTTCATCACGTACACGTAGTCGCTGACAAGGAAGTCACCACATGTGGCCTGTCCATGTTCACCTGAGGGAACATGAGAGCCTCGCGCGGGAGGCGATCAGGGGGGTTGGCAGACCAGAGCTCATCGGAGGTCACCGTGCAGTCCTTGCTCCACACCATGCCGCCGCCGCCGCCGCCGCCGCCTAACCTGAGGGTGTGGCAGGTGACGGTGAAGCCAGCACGGGGCTTGAGTGCGCCGTAGCCAATGCCGTCGTCGCGGTCGACGCTGACGAACTTGAGCGCGTGGCCGGCGTCGACGGCGGACACGCCACGGTACAGCCAGCTGGACGCGATGCTGCGATTGTGGGTGTCAGGGAAGCTGTCCAGAGGGAAGCGGAGGAAGGAGACGGTCGGGGCGGGGTCTCTGAACACGTCGCAGAAGAGCATGCCTCGGTAGTAGTCGACCCAGCACAGCCAGCGGCGGTCGACGGGGATGACGGCGTCGGTCTGCCACAGGCAGAGCTGCCAGGTGTCGTCGTCATCGGGGTCGCCGTCGCTGTGGAGGACGATGGGTACACGCATGGAGCTCCATTGGCCGCCAAGCTGATCTCCCGGGGGTGCAGCCGATGTGCAGGAGCGTAGCAAGCAGATGTCAGCATAGACCTTAGTGCGGCTGGGCTTGAAGAGCAACAGCTCTGCCACGGCGAACTCGTCTTCTTGCTCGCCAGCTCGGTGATAGATCTAGCTAATCAACTAGCAGTAGAACGGATTGGATATAACAGAGATAAATAGAGTAATGGGGTTCCTATGCATGAACTAGAAGGGAAAACAGTAACGAAAAACAGAGGGTTAATGATCTGACCATCGGCGGTGGCGGCGGGATTTGCGGCGGCGTTTGCCATGGCGATGGCGGTGTCGTCGCAGGAAGAAGAAGAGTTCGTCGTGGTGCTTCCCGCCGCTGCTGCGCAACTCCGATCGGTGGAGCTAGGGTTTGTCGGGGTGGAGTTTGTGGCTGCGGCGAACCTCGTGACAAGAGCCTGCCAGCCCCCACCCCTCTTAATATAGCGCAGTGCGACGGGGGCCCACTAACCATTAGGGTTAGGCGCCCCCGATCAGGGCGCGATTAAGGGGTTAATGGGCTGCCGTTGGGCCAGCCCACTTGAGATCAATCTAACATTCTCCCCCTTGATCTCTTCTATCGCCTTGTGCTTTTCCAACTCACCCCATCACAAATCAGAGTATTGAGCATGTTCCGTCATCACAGTCATTACCGTTAGACTCGACAGCCACAAACCCTTTTCTGTTTAGAGATGAATTCTTGCCTTGGGCCCCTTGCTATCCAGGTATCACAGGCTTTCCCTTAAACCCATGCCGGCTACATGTCCTCTGAACACGTTGGGCGGTAAGCCTTTCGTAAGCGGATCCGCTAGCATCTTTTCTGTGCTTATATGTTCTAGACTGATGGCGTGATCCCGGATTTTATCCTTCACAACATAATACTTGATGTCAATGTGCTTGGCGGCATTGCTAGACTTATTGTTGTGAGCGTATAATACAGCTGGCTCGTTGTCACAATACAACTTTAGTGGTTTGTTGATGCTATCAACCACCTTCAAACCGGGTATAAATTTCTTAAGCCAGTTCACCTGCCCTGATGCTTCATAACAAGCAATAAACTCAGCATACATCGTCGATGACGCAGTGTTAATTGTTTGTTTCTGGCTTTTCCACGAAATAGCTCCTTGAGCAAGAGTAAATATATACCCTGACGTGGACTTTCTTTCATCTCCTGCATAGTCAGAATCTGAATACCCTACTATCTGTAGGTCATCAGTTCTTCTATATGTCAACATTAGACCTTTTGTACCTTGCAAATATCTTAAGGCTTTCTTTATCAAATTCCAGTGTTCCATACCAGGATTACTTTGATATCTGCCAAGCAACCCGGTTACAAATGCTAGATCTGGGCGTGTGTACACTTGCGCATACTGTAGACTTCCTACAGCTGAAGCGTATGGAACAGCTTTCATGCGATCGCTTTCAAACTTATTCTTGGGACACTGATGCGCCCCATACTTGTCACCTTTGACTATAGGAGCAGGTGAAGGACTGCACTTATGCATATTGAATTTCTTCAGAACTTTCTCTATATATGCTTCTTGGGACAATCCCAATACCCCTTTGCTTCTATCTCGGTGAATCTTTATGCCCAAAACAAATGAGGCTTCACCTAAGTCTTTCATATCAAAATTTGAGGACAAAAACTTCTTGGTTTCCTGCAGCAGACCAACATCACTGCTTGCCAGTAGAATGTCATCCACATACAGTATTAGGAAAATGTATTTCCCATTCTTAAACTTTGCATACACGCAATTGTCCTCAACATTCTCTTTAAACCCAAATCTTTTGATTGTCTGATCAAACTTTAGATTCCATTGCCTAGATGCTTGCTTTAGGCCATAGATAGACTTCTTTAGACGACATCCCATTCTTTCTTTACCTTTCTCGACAAAACCTTTCGGTTGTGCCATATAAACTCTTTCTTCTAAGTCTCCATTTAGGAATGCTGTCTTTACATCCATTTGATGCAATTCTAAATCAAAATGTGCTACCAAGGCCATTATGATTCTGAAAGAATCCTTGCTCGAGACGGGAGAAAATGTCTCATTATAATCTATCCCTTCTCTTTGGGTAAAACCCTTCGCCACAAGTCGCGCCTTATATCTTTCTACATTCCCTTTGGAGTCACGTTTCACCTTGTAGACCCATTTGCAGCCTACTGTTTTGGCTCCATTAGGAATTTCTTCTAGCTCCCAGACTTTGTTTGCACTCATGGATCTCAACTCATCTTCCATGGCTTCTTGCCACTTAGATGCTTCAGCACTTCTCATGGCTTCTTCAAATGAAGCGGGATCACCCTCCATCTGAACTTCTTCGCATTCATAGACTATGTAGTCATCTGAAATTGGAGATTTTCTAACTCTTTGCGGTCTGCCAGAAGGCTCCGCAGCTGGCACTTCCTCTACTTGTGGTTGTTCATTTTGAGGCTGCTGTTGCTCCACCACTGGCTCAACCGGCTCCTGAAGGACAGGTTCCGGGTTACCAGGTAAAGGCAAAGGAACAGCAGGTGCTGGCTCTATTGTAGGGCCGGCGACAACAGGTAGTGTGAAATAGGGCTCTTGCTCTATCGAGATGGGCACAAACACCCGTTTTTCCTCAAGGTCAATTTTTCGCACTACCTTGCTCCCCCTGATCATCTCTTCCTCTAGGAATCTAGCGTGTCTCGTTTCCACAAACTTTGTGTGCCCACTAGAGCAGTAGAAACGATAACCTTTCGATTTTTCTGGGTAGCCAATAAGATGGCAACTGACTGTCTTGGGGTCTAGCTTTCCTATGTTTGGGTTAAATACTTTGGCTTCAGCAGGACTCCCCCACACACGCAAATGGTTGAGTGAAGGTTTTCTCCCTGTCCATAACTCATACGGTGTTTTCATCACCGACTTGCTTGGAACTCTATTGAGAACATGAATGGCGGTTTTTAAGGCCTCCATCCACAGACTCAATGGTAATGTGGAATAGCTCATCATGCTGCGCACCATATCCATCAAGGTACGATTACGCCTTTCTGCTACTCCATTTTGCTGAGGCTCGCCCGGCATTGAATACTGGGCTACTATGCCATTTTCCTGTAGGAACCTTGCAAAAGGTCCAGGAACTTGTCCATAAGGGGTATGTCGACCGTAGTACTCCCCTCCACGATCGGATCTTACTACCTTTATTTTTCTTTCGAGTTGATTTTCTACTTCAGCTTTAAATATCTTAAACTTGTCTAACGCTTCCGAACGTTCTTTGATTGGATAAATATATCCATAACGAGAGTAGTCATCTGTGAATGTGATGAATGAATCAAAACCATCCACAGACTTTACTGGAAAAGGTCCACAGATGTCCGTGTGGATCAATTCCAAAACTCCCCCGCTTCGCTTAGCTCCTTTCTTTATAATCTTTGCAAACTTGCCTTTGATGCAATCAACGCATTGCTCTAACTCTGAAAATTCTAGTGGTGGGAGGATTGATTCTTTAACTAAGCGTTCTATTCTCCCCCTCGAAATATGGCCTAAACGACAGTGCCATAATTTCGATGAGGAATCAATTCTCTTTCTTTTCTTGCTTGCATCTAATGATAATACTTTCTCATGCTTATTGCTTACATCATTCACATTCTCAGACATAGATAATAAATAAAGTTTGTCTTGTCGGAAGGCAAGACCCACACATTTATTATTAAACTGTAGCTTACACTCATTCTTAGAAAAGTGGCAATCAATACCATAGTCTGACAAACATGAAACTGATATCAAATTTCTAGCTAATGAGGGAACATAAAGGACATCATGTAACTGAAGCTTGAAGCCACTAGCTAGAACTAGAGAAAGATTTCCTATGGCTTCAACTTCTGCTTCAACGCCAGTGGCCACCTTAATTTGTCTTTCTCTTCTTTGAAGGGTTCTCCCTCCATGGAATCCCTGCAAAGAGTTAGCAACATGAACAGTTGCACCTGAGTCAATCCACCATGTGGAACTGTCATAACTTATGTATAAGGACTCATCAACAAATGTAATAATGTCCTCACCTTTCTCTAGGCAGTGCCTCATGAACTTAGGGCAGTCATGCTTCCAATGCCCAGTTTCTTCACACCACTTGCACTGATCTTTGTTCAAATCCTTCTGCTGGGCGGCTGGTCTAGAGGGTGCTCTGAACTGTGAAGAGTTGCCTCCCTTATACTGAGAAGTAGAGGCATCTGAAGCTTTCTTGTTGAAGAATTGCTTCTTGTTCTGTTGCTTGCCCTTCACATAATTGAGAGTATCCTCTCCTTTTGCTTTCTTTAGCCTTTCTTCTTCTTGTACACACATGGCAATGGCCTTTTGTAGGTCCCACTCCTCTGACTTTGTGTTGTAATTAACAACAAATGTCTCATACTCTTTAGGGAGTGAGTTCAGAGCCAAGTGAATGAGGAACCCATCTGGCAGTGGCATCTTCAGCTTGTCTAACTTGGATGCCATAGTACCCATGCTCAGAATGTGATCTCTCACACTTCCACCAGTAAATCTCATCGTTGTGAGTTTCTGAATCAGGTTGGAAGCATGAGCTTTGGTTGAACCAGTAAACTGGCTCTTCACTTTCTCTAGATATTCTGTAGCTGTGTCACACTCTGGGATGGCACCCCTTAAGCTTCTGTAATTGTCTTTCTGATGATAATTTTGCACTTGCGGTTTGATTTGTCCCACTTGTGCTTGTCTAGGTCATACTTTGCTCTTATGGGAGTATGATCCCACTGCCGAGTAGCAAAATCTGCCTCGGACTCATTCTCAGCCCTCACGGGCTCTTCTGGCTCAGTGGGTTGTGGCTCAGTGAGAGCCAAATCTATCTCTGCAAGTGCTAGCGCTGAATCAAGCTCCTCACGCCATTGAACATAATTCTGGCCAGTTAACTTGGGGATTGCACTGATTAAGTGTATAGCATTTGCTGTTTGCTCTGAAATGAAAACATGACACATTTGTGAGAACATAATAATCATAATAATTGCATATCTTAATTTAACGTTGGTCAAAATCAAGACATACAAATAACTTGCTTCACTTATTCTAATCACCGTTGGGCAGAAAAGAATAAATACTGCTAAAACTTGGATCAGTAATATTGCTATTATTAACGTTGGTCAAAAAAATAACAACAGTACCGAAATACTTGTGCTGAAAAATCTAGGCTTCTCAAATTAAATATCCCGTTGGTTCAATTTAATAAGAGAATAACAATAATAACTTGCGCAGCGGAATAATAAAAAATAACTTGCTATTTTCAGAAACATAACTTGCTGATCTTGCTCTCTAAATAATAAACACGTTGGTGTAAATTAATAGTCTAACTGCTGCTGAAAAATTCTAAAACTTTCTCTGTTTGCTAAAACTGGCCCGTAAAACGCGGCCTGCTAGCTCTTCCACTCGCTCGGCCCAGCACTTGCTCCCGCAGCGCGGCCCAGCGCGCGCTTGAGCGGCCCGCCAGCGGCCCGGCATTGCTCTCCCGCTCGGCTCGCGTCTTCCGGCCCGCTTTCGCTCGCTTGCGCGCGGCCCGCTTGCTCGGCTCCGGTGTTCGGCCCATTCGAAAT
>CM014270.1:1051684-1076493 GCA_004135705.1 Alloteropsis semialata | reverse complement strand
GAAGAGTGGAGAGACAAAGCGTACCACAGTGCCAAAATCTACAAGGACAGAACCAAGAGATGGCACGACAAGAGGATCAAGGTGAAGGAGTTCCACCCCGGGGATAAGGTATTGCTCTTTAATTCTAGGGTGAAGCTCTTTGGGCATGGAAAACTGCGAAGCAAATGGGAAGGACCATTCGTTGTGGTGGAGACTTCGTTGCATGGGGCAATCACACTCCAAGATGATGAAGATAACCTCTTCAAGGTAAATGGTCAACGTTTAAAAGTTTTCTTTGAACCTGATAAAGTAGATGAGGAATTTGACGTGATCAATTTGGTCATGGATGATTCCCATTTATAATCACACCTTATGTTAAATCCTTAACCCCTAGCACGTAAATGCACATATTATGGGGGTTTAGTGGACCTGTCACGTAGTGCACAAAGAAGAAGAGGGCGACCGGGCTCAAGGCCAGGTCGGCCGACCTGACCAGGTCGGCCAACTTGAACCTAAGCCCGATCGGCCCTATCCTTTGCCAACGTTCTACTCTAACGTCTTTGAAGCCGTTCTGCGGTGGACGAGCGATTCTAACTCTGATTGATCCGAGAAGAGGGTTAGCCTATCTTTAAAAATTTCACCCATCCTCTTCTTCCCTCTCATCTGAGTTCTTCCTCGCCCCCATTCTGAAATCACCAAGCCACACCTCCCAATTCTTCTTCAATGGCCGGGAAAAGCCACCCCAAATCCCGATCAACCTTTGATCTGGATGGAGAGCCCACTCCGGCCAACCAATTAGTGCCCACCAACCTGGAGCAAGCCATGGCCGTAGTTGTTACCCCTCTGGCCAGCATCCCGCCGGAGGAGGACGCGAGAGGCCGCACCAGGGGGTCGGCCGATGTGCTTGGTCGGCCGACCAGCCCTGGTGGCCCCTCACGTTCTCAATCGGCGGCGCGATCTCAGTCCCCGAGAAGGATCCAGAGGCGTGATGCACGGGCATCAAGCCCGTACAGAAGGCCGACTACGGGGCAATTGACCCTAAAGAAGACGCCGGCGGCCGCTCCAATCAAGGGGGATGGACTCCCCAAGCTTCAACCAGGGGAGAAGCTGAAGGAGGTGGTCAGGAACAAGTGGAAGGACATCGTGGCGTATCATTATACGTCCGATGTGTCCATCTACTCTCCTGCCAGCACCCCAGAACCACGTTTCCGGGTCTTCGGAGAAAGGAAACCCGGTAGTGGCTATGGGAAGGGGCTGTTCCCTCCCCTCAGACCTGAGGAGAGGAAGGAGTTGGAGGAGTCGGTGGAATCTTCACCCGCTGGCAAGATCAAGAGGCACATCAAGCCTCCTCCAATTCGCAGGCCTGGGGGCCAATTTGAGAGTGATGATGAAGAGAAGGCCCCCAAGGCTCCCTCCAATGCTGAGTTACTAGAGTTGATTAATCAACTCGGTCGTGACCATGCAAAGCTGAAGAAGAAGTTCGCTGAAGAGCGACTTGAGCGCATAAGTATTCATGACGACTTTGATATGCTTCGCAAATCAACAGCCGTGAAACTTAAGCGCTATGCCAAGGCTGCTGGGGATGAAAATCTCTATAATGCACCCTAGATTCCCTAGGCTTTGGATTAGGATAGGCACATTAGTTTCCCTTCTATTCATTTATTTCATTTATTTCTTTTGATTATCTTGTAATGTGCCTCTGAATTGATGAATAAAATAAAGTGTTTAGCATATTAGGATTGTGTTTTCTTTGTTGTTTCCACTTGTTTTGAGTGAAAGGTACAAGTGTGGGGGAAAACGCAACGGGAAACAGAGCGATCCAACGCGAAACAGAGAACATCAGAACGCAACAGAGCAGCACGAGAGAGATCAGAACCAGGGGAATCACCCCCAGGTCGCCCGACCCCACCAGGTCGGCCGACCTGGTCTGGGTCCCACCTGGCCTCTGCTTCTTCCTGCACACTGGTTTGGTCATCCTAAACTCTGTTTCAGCTGAATTGTTGCAGAACCTGATCCTGGAATTTAAAAACTTAGTAAAATCAACCCTGTTGCACCTTACCATCACATGAAAATTCATATTAACATACATATATTTTATTCCCTGTACCTTTTGGCTTGTGGAAATCCTCATATTTATAGGATCTCATGTCATCTAAGTAATTGCATTTTGAGATATGGCTTTGATATAAAAGATGCCTTTACTATCTAAGTACTTGGAATTTATGAAAAGTTTTAAAATTGTTTACCTTGCTATGCTCCTCATGGGTTTGAGAGTCAAACACCTACAAATATGATCAAACTGTACCTTTGAGCTTTGAGTTATTTCAAGTATTGTGACCCTTATTAGAGGTATTTTATGTTTTTAAAGTCAAGATCATGTACACTCCACCATAAAAGCTAAGTCCTTACACTGAGGATGAAGCAAAATATGCCTTTGTCTCATGGTCATGAAGTAAATACTCCTAAAAATCGACTCTTCTTTCCAGAATTAAAATAGAAAGAAGATATGGGCTAAATGCATAGGAAAATAAAGAGAAGAAAAAGACTTATGCTAAAAAGAGCATTGAGTAGAAAAAAGAAGAAGAAGAGAGTGCAATAGCCCATATCCAAAAGAAAGAAAAAGGGAAGAAGGGTCAAAATAAAGGAGTATCATTACATGTCCACTTCATATCACACACTTGCACATCTTGACTTGATTACATGACTTGTCTCTGATTTGGCTCCAATCCTTGGAATGACAACATAAGTGAAAAAAGGTATGTATCTTGAGAGCTCCACTTATGAAGTTTTTTTTTGGAGAGTATGAGTGTTGTGCAACTACCATGAGTATCCAGAGAGAAAATCTTTGAGGAGCAAGGCATAGGTTTTCTTTGAAAAAAATTCAAAAAAATCCAAGTACTAGAGAAGTAAAGTGTATCATGTCATGGATAGGCTGTTCCTTCCTGCAATTATTCAAGAAGACATGATTAGCCACTTATATAACTTCACTAAGCCTGAATGTTTGGGAATAACCTATATGTCTGTTAATGATCTCCATGATGAAGCTTAGACTTTACTCGAGGGCGAGTAAAGGATAAGTGGGGGAGCTTGTTGGCGGTTCTTAATGACAGATTATTATTGCCAACAAAGATATAAAAAGTGTTAAAACAAATAGACATAGGGTGATTTACTAATGAATTCCACGAGTTTTGGTGTGTATGTACTTACAGGAATAAAGTGGAGCAAGGAAGGCTAAAGTGGGCCTAGGGCCAGGTCGCCCGACCTATCCTGGTCGGCCGACCTGGGACTAGACCCAATGAGGTCCAGCCTTAGCCCAACAGCAAAAGCACACTCAGGAGTGATCAAGAACGTTGAGATCAAGTCGGTGGGAATAAAGAGATGGGATTGGGCCACGTGGCATTCACATGGATTCATGGGCCCACATCCCCAACTAAACTGACACATTTTCACCATTACCCACCAGAAACCGACCAAAGGACCCACTGGGAAGTGACCCTGACAGAGTGGGGCCGAGGGGCCACAGCCCTAGGTCGGCCGACCTAGCCAGGTCGGCCGACCTGGCCGCGCGTCCAAACCGCCACCGCCTTCAGGAGCAACTGTAAACCGTCTCCAGGAGTTCATCTGTGCCGTGCATCATCAAGGACGGTGCATCGGATGGTCGGCCGATCCCCCTTAGTCGGCCGACCTGGGCCCACCTCCGGACCGCCTCAACCGCTGCACACCGACTCTAAACCGCCTCTCCAAGCTATAAATAGCTGGACTCGGGGCAGGGCTAATCATCATCGAGCTGAAGTGAAGATCCAAGGCGAAGCCCTCCTCATATCCAGAGTAGAAATAGGGAGAGAGTGAGGGAGAGTCTGGAGGAGTCCTGGCGTGTCGGCGACCCTCCACCTGTACCTCGACGGATGCGAGCTGCTCAGTAAGTATCCGGGATTCAACTAGTAATTAAGACTGAGTTATAGATAAGTCAATTTCTCTATTGTGCTTGTGGATTCGTTGCTTTGTTTATATAAAGTATTTTAATCTCTGATCAAGGTTAGGATAGCTGATATTATCTTAGGCGTGGTGCTTAGGTGTATATCTGCCCTCGTTTGCCTCGTAGCCCCACGGATTAGTAGAGGTAGGCGGCAGGTGGTGACAGCCCTGTCCGTCCTTTGTAATCCTCCACGTACGGGTACGGCGTAGAGCTGTTGGCCGGCAATTTCCTAGAAGCCTAGGATACCCCGGTGCCTAAAGCAAGCATAGGAGAATTCTCTTAACTATCATCAGAACCTTAATACTAAGTTATCCTCTTTACCCAGCCTTTATATACACTCGATCGATCCGGCTCAGCTTTAGTGATTAGATACTCGTTTACGTTCCCCGTGGATTCGATACCTGGTTTACTCACGGGTGAAAGCTACTTCGACAGCCGTGCGCTTGCGGACTTTCTGTTTGCCACCGCTGGTGTCAACATAGTGCAATGTTTGTTTATGCTTCAGAAAGGTTGATTGAACTAGATATATGCATTATTTAAAGATCTTATGCCATCGTAGATCATGTGTGTGAGCATATCTTCTGCAGTTCTGCTACAGCATACACTTGCCAGAAGTTAGTGGGTTGCAAAGTTTGTTCTTGCTTAAAATAATAATCTGCACGTAGCAAATTAGTTCAATATCTGGTCATATGAACCATCCATAAATGTAGATATATGTATAGCCAGTTTGTCACGTATACTTGTGATAGAATTTGCTGATATCCAACAATTCTGCTATATTATATGTTTGTTTATTAATACATCATTTTGGATTGGTGACCCGATTGTTGGGAATTAGCTTAATGTTGGGACTGCAGACAAAAAGACGGGTTAAAACTATCCTTGCATGAGAGTCTTAGAAGTTCTCACTTTAGTACTCAGTTGTCAAATGAGCCGCACTTGAGTCACTACACTTCTACTACTAAATACATATTTTGACGTTGAGTTAAATAATTTATTTATGATCCAAATTTGTAAATATTAGAGTGGTGCTTTAGTTAGTTCACTAACTAATAGGGCTAATTCTGATCTTTGTTTTGGTCATGCAGCCTTCACCTAGCATATTAAAAGGCATTCAACAATCTTTTATCTCACACCTCACTCTGGTGTTAGGAAATGATGAACTTGCAGCCCAGTGCTTGCTGTTGCATCTTCTATCCAGAGTATGTTGTATTACTAACCAACTGCTCTAATTATAAGAATGTTTTAAAACGTTTGGTTTAAATCTAAGAATTAAACCACTGTGCTTCGCTTTATTTACATGATTATTGCAAAGGCAATTAATATTCAATTAATAAATTACTGCTCCTTAGTCTCCATGCAGCTTCGCAATAGGATGAATGTGGTTACTGTTGGCAGACTCTCCTTGAATTTCATTGGCTTTAACAGGGAGTTAACTTGAGAGTTGGAGATGGTATTTGGCCACAGTTAGGTCTCTTCGTCAGTCCACTGAACCTGAGACTTACTAGGTAAACACCCCTAACTGATTTATAGGATGTTAGTCAATTCCTCAACTTTGTGAATATGGCATTATATTATTTTGTCCATGGAAGTCTTTATCCTCTAATGCAGGTTCATTGTTAGGATCTTGGTGCTTGAAAAAAGTAGTACGTATATTATTTTGTTTGGTATTTCTTCTACTCCCTCCGTCCAAAAATAAATGACGTTTTAGCTTTTCTAGATGCACTCGTTTTGATATGTATCTAGACATACACTATGTCCAGATACATAACAAAATGAGTGTATTTAGAAAAGCTAAAACGTCATTTATTTTGGGATGGAGGGAGTATTATTGTAACATCTGAATGTTCTACATCTAAACTTTAGAAAGATACTACAATCTAAACTTAGGCAACCAGAGTTGTGGTATTTCTAGGCATCAACCAAACACTGCCGATGCCTCTGTTTGTGACTACCTCAACGCATTGTGTGTGTGCGCGCGCGCGCGCGCAGGAGGAAATGGTGGGGCATTTTTTATTGAAAGGAGGGATATGGTGTAGCACTGCAGCTGCAGTGAGCCAATGAGGTGCCTCACGGATTGAAATGGGTCTTGACAGCCTTCCCTCCAATTTAGGACTTGATAGCTAGGTTTCACTTCTTGTACATGAGTTTTAGTTAAAAAAAAACAATATGCTCTTGATTTGTTGTAACTATTATTTTTGCAAATATACTGTTCTTTCAGATGTATCATATTTTGGCCCTAGATCCATTTCAAAAAGGCACATCTGATTGGATTTTTTTTATTTTGCATTTATCATTTTTTTGCTCGCATGTCCGATTCAGAGCCAAACTCCATTGTCGTGTAATATACTGCTCCAAACAATTACGCTTTAAAAACTAGGCAAAATTGCATAAATATACTCGTAAGTCGTTTGAAGTTTGATCATTCGTCTTATTCAGAATATTATGTGTATTTATTTTGTCTACTGAAGCCGATTTAGCTCACAAACTTGTCATTAGACATTAGTTTGTGTATTGTACTGATGTTTATCTGAGACTGATTCTAACAAAGGGAGCAGACACCATATCACTTCTACCGTATCATTTTAAAATGATTGACAAAATAGGATGAGCCAATATAGAATAAGCCTTATATGTGGAGACTATGGCACGAATATGGTAGGATTTTCCAAAGTGCATCTTAGGCAGTTCAGCTGATTTGGAATTTGAATAATTTGAGATCTATAAGAAGTTGATATGAGATGTCTTGAAACGGTAAACATCTAGCATGGTGAATAATAACTTGGACGCTACATGGAGATGACAAACTTGTAGTGCCAAAATATATCAGTTCCTAGGACCCGAATAATACAATATATACTGACAAGCAGCAGCATGCATGAAACTTTATGATTCGATCATAGTTAGTAACAACCATACAACTTTGGCAATGATAAAGTGATGCTACCTATACTGGCAAAGCAAAGACATTCACAAAAACTTTATAATTCACCCATATACATAGAAGTATATAACATATCATTCCACATGGTTCATCTAGAAATAAAAAGTATTTGGATACAGAACAAGATTTATTCTAATCGATGGTACTTTAGTCAGTCTATTGAATGTTGGACCCTGATCCTCAGCAATTTCGAATCACTCATCCCAGCAATTGAACCTGCAGCACCACGACACAATGAAACCATGTATCATGTATATAAAAAGCATGACACCATAGTAGTCTGTAGTATTTGGAAAGGAAATAAATCTGTGGTATAACAGTAGCAGTACTCGTATTCTAGTAGCAGTAGTGTAGTATTCCACCATCACAAGTGCTGCCTACTTGATAACTGAAAAGTAATGTCAAAACTAACCAAGGTTAACTGACAAGATTAACTAACCATGGTTAATTGACAAGATTAACTGATTACTATCTAGTTAACATGTATGAAATACATACCATGCCTTTACATGATTTTGTGGCAACATTATTTCTGCCTCTGTTATTTTCAGAAGGGAGAGTTTCAGTTGCTGCCAGAATTTGATATTTCTAGTTTTGGGATTCAGAAACTAAGTTGTGAACCATGAATACACACGATGTCATCACTTGGAGTCTGTAGCTCGGACAAACAGTGTAGAGCACAAATACACACGATGAGTTGGTTTAGTGATAATAAAGCACGAGTGAGAAAAAACACACTTAAATGTGCGTGCAATTTTGATTAAGTGGCATATCATGTAGGGCGATGTACCTGCAGAAGAAACGCGGGTTTTGTGTATCAAGCATGTACGCCTAGATGGGCTGTAGGCATACACACTCTTTCGTTTCATCTTGTTAATAACCAATTCAGCAATTTCTGCAGCACCATTGCCTTCCATGTCCGCAGCTACCGTTGATGATGTGGCAATCTCATCATCGACACTCATTTGTTAGTTTAATAAACTACGACATAAGTGAGGAGAAAATGACAGCACTACATGCTAATATAGCTGCAAGCACTCATTGTAATCAATATTTTTTTTTATTTATAACCGTGTGTGTGTGTATGTGTATATATATATGTATATATATATATATATATATATATATATATATATATACACACACACACACACACACACACACACACAAAACAAACAACAAAGTAGAAACATAATATAATAAGTACTTTCTGTATGCCCATACTGTTCCATACATAATAAAAACACAAGATACCAAACACATAGTGAAATAAAAGGAACATGATGACAGGTATCATTCCCATCAGGAACATGAGCTCGGTGACAAAAAAATCATATAAGTAACATGTCAATAACACAGGATTGTCCACAATTTTGAGTAGCAATGGTAAACTTTCATTATTCACCAGGCAATGAACAGGTGACATGATCAATAACTAATAACAACCTGATGCATTTACCATGCTATGGATTGTAATATATGAAGGGATGTGCGATTTCAAAAATAATGACATTAGAAAATTTGCAGTAATATATAGAGGAATTTTAGAGCAGATCATACAGTAATCCTCAAAGTGGGATGAATATCTAGCAATATGCTAGTTTGTATGGTGTGTTGTGTACATGCTACCATTATGACCAAAAGAAAAATCAAAAACTAACAATTTGCCAACACAGCAAGAACTACCATGGTTGCGAGATATGGTTTGCAAATATAGACATTCTGTTCAAATAAAAAAGACATTGGTTGTCAGTATGGCACTTGGTTTATAAACACAAAATGTAGCCCATCACAAGAATGATTGATAGTTGTATGAATGCTAAATATAGCTTGTGCTAAAGAAGTAAGCTTAGAAAGATAAACTGGTTCTGAAACCGTACTAAGAAATTGTGTGCTTAACAAGTAAGTTTACAGAGATAAACTGGATGTGCTGATGGCAGGATTAAATTGATGTAAAAATACTGAAAACGAGAGTTTAGTCGGCTGGGCACAAAATGTGAGCAAATAGAAAATGTAAGTTTAATGATTACAGGTAATATGATAGGTAAATGCTGCCTAGAATTTCTATAACATAAACAAGCTGCACAATTGACAGAGATCCAGTGATGAATGTATAGTTGGCGCAAATGTACATAAGAGAGAATGTATAGTTGGCGCAAATGTACATAAGAGAGAGCTAAGAACTAACTCTTATATGTGATG
Organism: Alloteropsis semialata; assembly: GCA_004135705.1. Classification (NCBI taxonomy): domain Eukaryota; kingdom Viridiplantae; phylum Streptophyta; class Magnoliopsida; order Poales; family Poaceae; genus Alloteropsis; species Alloteropsis semialata. The sequence continues at coordinate 1,067,392 of CM014270.1, read as the reverse complement.
GCTCAAGTGCATGCTTACATGCTCACAATCTGATTTAACTGTAACTGCATCGAATACAAATAACTGCATCGAAATTGCATTGAATACACAACTGAATTCCTTTGACATACCAGACACTTTAAGTATCTACATCTTGGCAATCAGGTTGACCTATTAGGAGATCAAGTAGGAATTAGTTAAATTATAAATCTGGCACACTCATACACAAGGTCGTGTGTTGGACGACGAGCAGCAGAAGAACTAGGCAAAAAGAAAGGATTCTGCTGCATTGTGGATAAAAACGAGAAAAGAGAACAAAAATATAGGGGTAATCTGAGATTGAGATGAGAGATTAAGAGCGAGAGAGCAGACAAAGGAACAACGGATCTAGATAATTCAGAAACAAAGATACAATAATCTAAAGCTTGTAAGTTAAGAAGAAAAGCATGTCAAAAAGGAACGAGCCTGCCTTTAGCTCAAAAAAAATTATTCAAAGCAGTTACCTCGAGCGGCTTGAGGAGATCCACGGCGCCTGCGCAACCAATTCGCTGCGTGTGGAGCGCTCCACCCCGCAATCCCGCATCAGAGCGGGCACTGGACAGCCGGCGGCCGCAGAGGACGAGGCGACACATCGACGGTGGTGGAGGAGGGGGGAACTCGCCGGAGAAGAAGGAATGGCGGCATCCGAGGGGCACATCGACGCATCGACGGAGACCCGTGGAAGGGCACCGGAGGGGGAAAATGAAAAGGTATATCGCGTCGGACATATACGGCGCCGATAGCTTGAATACACATCGAAATACAAACTGAAAAGGCACGCAGCACGAATCTTAAAGCATAAACCAACGCCTCAGATAATGGCTACTGAGAACATATTGTATTTTCGTAGGTGGATGCCCTTCATGAGAAAGAAGACCACCTGCGCAGCGGCAGTATAGATGAGTGGATGGAGGTAACTAGCATGCCGCCGGCGCTGCCATGTGCCCACCGCTGTGCTACTGCTTCTACACCGCCGCCGCTCTTGCCACTGATGCTCATGCTGCTGCAACTCCACCCTCTATTTCTCGCTATAGGTGGACAGGTGGCCTACGTAGCTGGCTGCCGAGCCCGCCCGGTTTGATAACAAGAAATTAAGAAAAAAGTAGGAAGAAGTTGGCAGACATGACTCATTCCATGTCCTTGCTCTACCTGCAGTGACAAAGTAAAAATAATCTAAGATGGATGATGTTCAAAGTAGACTTGCCTCTGTGCTGTTACCAAGAGAAGGCTAGCATGCAAAGGCTGTGCTTCGTAGAGTAGTTGTTTACTTAGGAAACAATTGCCAAAACAAAAAAAGCAGACGACATTATTGACTGACGGTAAAAAGTACTTTCCAACAGCATATGAAAGAAGTATATATATATATATATAGCACTACATATTGGCATCTCGTATCATCTTAAGCAAGCTTCAAAGTTGAAATGTTTCACAGCCTGCAGGTTACTACTATTCTGGTTGGAGAAAGAGGCTACACTACAGTGCAAGATTAAAGCGATGGACAACTAGCATTGCACCTAGCAATATTCGAGGCAATATGTGATGGATAAAAAGGGCAGCAGTGAATGATATTACCTTGATACATTGAGGAACTTGGGGAACTCACAAGGGAGGAAGGGCATGGGAGCCGTGGACTTTTCTCTGATCAACTCAGCGTCGTCAGTTTCAAGGCCCTCTATCCCATTGATATACTGAGAAAATGGCTCGACGATCTTGGTGCTCATGTCAATGGAGACCACCCACATCTTTTTTTTTTGAACGAACCGGCACAAGATAGTGCCTATTTCATTGATAGAGCAGAGTGGTTACAGGCCGGCGAGCCGGAAAAAGCCAAAAAACTATACAGGTATTCACAAGTGCGCAAGTAAAATCGCTAAATCCTTTGCCCCTGCAGTAGTCCAGAGTGACGCTTGGGTCTTAATGCGGTCAACAATCGCCGTAACCGAGGACTCATGCCTTCCGAAAACTCGGCCATTCCGCTCTAACCAAATTTCCCAACTGATCAGAAGAGCTAAAGACCGGATGGCCTTACGGGGTGTGCCGGGTATAGTTGTGATGTTTGTCCACTAGCTTAGCGTCGTCCTGCTCTGTGGCCATTCCGTTGGTTGTAGGTCAGGCTGTCCTACCCAGATTGCAATTTGGGCCCACACTCTCCTTGTGTAGCGGCAGTCAGCCAAAAGGTGATGGGCCGTCTCTCCTGTCTGTCGGCATAAAGGGCACGACGGGCTGTGATCCCATCCACGACGCGCTAGTCTGTCGGAAGTCCAAACTCGATTTTGCAGAATTAGCCATGCGAAAAATTTGCATTTAGGTGGTGCCCAAGTTTTCCAAACTGTGGCCAGCCTAGGCGCCCTCGTGCACCCAAAGAATTGGGCTTTGTATGCTGAAGCCGTTGTGTACTCTCCGTGCGCTGTAAGTTTCCAGACGATGGAATCCTCCTGGTCCGGTTGCAGTTCTGTCGCACTGATGAGGGTGTACAGGACTACGAACTCGCTGAAGTGGGCAGTCGTGAAACCTGTCCTGTGATTAAGGTCCCTGATCCAGTTTCTATTCCGCATTGCTTCCGCCACCGTTCGATTTTTCTTTCTTGATTTAGCAAAAAGAAGTGGTGCTATGTCCTTTGGCCGTCTTCCTTGTACCCAGCCATCCGACCAGAAGCGTGCTTTCCGGCCGTCGCCTAAGGATATGGTCGTGCAGGCTGCAAATAGCAACTTATCAGACTCGTCACAAGGCACCGGCGTCCCCATCCACGCCTTATCGTGGCTTGACCACTCCTGCCAGAGCCAACGGATGCGTAAGGCTCGCGCAAACTTGTCGAGGTCGAGCACCCCAAGGCCTCCGTATTCTTTTGGCAGTGTCGTTTTAATCCAGTTAACCTTGCATTTGCCGCCCGAGATCTCCTTATCCCCCGCCCATAAGAATCTCCGACGTATCTTATCAAGCTCTTCCAGGACTTCCCTCGACGGCTTGATTGCGGTCAGCAAGTAGACCGGCTGAGAGGAAAGGACCGACTTTGTGAGGCTGGCTCGGCCAGCCTGTGTGAGGTTTCTCCCATTCCAGACGGTAAGTTTCCCGGCAGCCTTGTCCAGAAGCGGTTGGAAGTCTATCCTCCGGAGACGTTTGGTAGACAGGGGAAGTCCCAAATACTTAATTGGGAAGGGTATTCTTGCTATTGGGAGGTTGGAGAGCACTCTGTCGAGGTCGATGTTGTCGCAGCTGATGGGTGTCACACTGGTCTTCTGTAAGTTCGTGCAGAGTCCAGTCGTTGCACCAAACCGTAGAAGTAGTTCTTTCAGATTCGTGACGTCGTGGCAAGTCGGTTTCACGAAGATAGCCACATCGTCGGCGTAGATGGATGCTCGGAAGCGTGCCACTCTACCATTCAGCTTACTGAGAAGCCCATGGTCAGTTGCTACCGCCAAAAGGCGATGTAGAGGGTCGATGGCCAGGACAAAGAGAAGCGGCGAAAGTGGGTCACTTTGCCTTAGACCGCGCCCATGTTGGATGGGGTCGAGAGGTATTCCGTTCAGCAGAACTCTCGAAGTGGAGGACGTTAAAAGTGCAGAGATCCAGTTCTGCCACCTTACAGGGAATCCCCTCTGCTGCATAAGTGAAATAAGATAATCCCATCGTACGGAGTCAAATGCTTTGGAGATGTCGAGTTTCAGGAGGAGTGCGGGAGTCTTGTTTCTATGGAATCGTCTTGCCAGGTTGCGGACATAAAGGAAGTTATCGTGTATGCTTCGTTTTTTAATGAAGGCGCTCTGGCATGGCGATATCAAAGCACTCATGTACGGCGCCAACCTCAGGGCCAGGATTTTCGTGATGATCTTGGCAATCGAATGGATAAGACTTATCGGGCGAAAGTCGCGGATTTCTTCAGCACCATCTTTTTTCGGCATCAGCAAGATGTTCGCCTTGTTCAAGAGGTTCAAATCCTGGCATCTGGAGTTGTATAGTGAGTAGATTGCAGCAGTGATGTCGTTCTTAACAATATGCCAGCATTTTTTGAAGAACAGGCCGGTGAATCCGTCAGGGCCTGGCGCCTTGTCTGATGGCACCTGCTTGATGGCTCGCCAGATCTCCTCTTCAGTGAACGGGATGTCCAGTGCCGAGAGGTCAACCCTATTTAGTTGTAACGCAGGCCAAGAGAAATCACATGTTCGTGCTGAGGGGGCGGCCATGATGTTTTCGAAGTGTTCTTGAATTATATGATATTTGTCGTCGTGCGAAAACGCCCAGCTATCGTTATTGCGCAGCCGCAGAATGAAGTTTTTTCTCCTCCGGCCATTAGCACGTAGGTGGAAGAATCGGGTGTTGGCATCTCCCTCTCTTATGTTTTTTTATCCTGGAGCATTGTTTTTTCCTTGCCCTCTCTATGATCAGCCAGCGCATTAACCGTTTTTTAAGCTTTGCCCGCAAGGAGAATTCGACATCAGACAGTTCCCTGAAATCTTGTGCCTCGTCTAGACGCAAAATGACTTCTCTGGCCATGTGAAGTTTGAGTTTGGCATCTGACAGCAGCGACTTGCTCCAAGATTTCAGCGCGAGTGAAGTGACGTGAAGCTTGTGACCAAGTCTGTGAAAAGGTTCCACATGCTGTGTCAGCGCATTCCAGCTCTGCTGGACGATGTCTAGAAAGCTCGGCAGCCGTGCCCAGAAGTTTTCAAATTTGAAAGGTGTAGGCCGTCTTGGCCCTGTCTGATTTGCGAGGAGTAGCGGGCAGTGGTCGGAGTGCGATGAGGAGAGGGCATGGAGGACGCAATTGTCGAAGGCTAGGTCCCAGTTTTGGTTGCAAAAAACCCGATCGAGGCGGACTAGCGTCGGGTGTCGTCTTTCGTTGCTCCATGTGAACTTGCGGTTTTGTAGATTGATCTCCTTGAGACCGCAGTAGTGAATGGTGCGACGAAAGGAGCTCATGAGTTGCCGATTAAGGTTTCGATTATTTTTATCTCGCGCCCTGTAAATCAGGTTGAAGTCCTCCAGAATCAGCCACTTCGCATCGTCCATCGGTTTTAGATGCCTCAAGTGCGCGAGGAAGTTGCCCTTTTCCGCTCTTCTCGAGGGTCCGTAGACCGTCGTGATTTTGAAGGTGGACATGCAATACCGCAGCGTTGCGTCCACGGAGAGCGAATATCGATCAATACTCACATTTGCCAGTTCGACTTCGTTGTCATTCCAGAGAAGGATAATTCCTCCTCTTGTGCCTAGTGCGGGTTTGTAGGCAAAGTGATTGAGGCGGTAGGCGCCTAAGTAGTTCGCCAGTGCCGCGTCAATTGCGGCCAGTTTAGTCTCTTACAGACACACAATTTGACAGGGGGTGGTTGCCACTGTCTCATGCACCGCGAGGCACTTGTCAGCATCGTTCAAGCCCCTGACGTTCCAGGAGAGAATTTCTACGTTTGTGCGCTGCATGAAGAATTTGACGCTCGCACCAGTTTGGGCCGTGAAGCAGTAGTGGCCGTTTTCGTGCTGAAATGGAAGGTTCGATGCTGCCCGAAGGTCGAAGCCAGCAGGGCGCAGATTGTCATTTGCTTAACAAGACGAGTTTGCCCGAAGGTCGAAGCCAGCAGGGCCGCAATAGTCCACCCGAAGGTTGCAGCCAGCAGGGTGCTAAGATGCATAATTAGGGGATACATAATGGTGTTTTGAGGCTCCGATGATGCCGACGCTCATGTTGCAGCAGATGTCGCCACTTCCTCCTGCAGCAGGTCCATTGCCTCCGCCCCTGCGTGCTGCAGTAGGGCGGCGTCTAGCTCTTCTTCATCATCATCCTCCAGTCCGAAGATGGCCGTCATAGCCGCGACGACGTGCTCTGGCAGAGGGCCATGGAACATGGCGACAAAGTCACGTAGAACCTCTTCAACGGGTACCATCTCGTCGTCCGAGATGCCAAGCTTGCGCCTCAGGTTTCTTTGAGCACGTTCAACCGCCGGCATTGCCGGTTTCCTGGCTAGCCGTGCGCTGCGTCTCACCGCTGTCATGTCGAAGGTGCGGCGTTTCCTTGGCTTGTGCGTCCCTGGTAGCGGCAGCAGAGGTGGAACCGGCACCTCAAACAGGGCATCAACGCTTCCCAGGGCGCTCTGCACATCCTGCTGCACCTGTTCAGCTTCGCCTTCGTGTTGTAGAGGAACAGCAAGGGCATCATGGGTGCCTGGACCCAGTCCTGGAGCGTCATCTTGCTCTTGGTGGAGGTGCAGCTCCAGGGCATCCAGGGCCCTCTCCACCTCGGCCACCGACGGCGGCCCCATCTTTAGAGCTCCTTTCAGGGTGCTAAACGCCCTAGGGACTATCACCAGAGTGATGTCGTCCATCGGATGCTCGGACCAGCCTGCATTCCCCGGCGAGTTGTCCACGCCAGCTCTGTCCACCAAGTGACACATCCTTTCGATGTAGTTGTGAGCATCAAGTGAAGCAGAAGCAGGGGGGAACGGCTGAACCTGGGCCGGAGGGTTGGTCCGGAGAGCCGCCGCGAACAGAGCTTGAAGCCCCACTGCCGGCACGTTATCGTCGTGGCGCCGTTGGGTGTAGTTGCGACGTGGCGGGGATCTGGAGCGTTCCCGGCGGAATGGTTCACCCCATAGGTCGATCTCCATGAAGCCCTGCCCCAGGCCAGGGTGCTCATAGTCTCCGCCGTCGTGGTCGTCGTCGCCGTCGCTGCGTCTTGGCGGCCAAGTGAAGCCGTCCGTACGGCAAGAGGTGCGGCCGGCTCCCTTGGCACGCCCCTCCCGCCGGTCGTCAGCGCGCTCGCCCCGTGCGCCGTNGCAAAGTCGTCTGATATTCAAATTGTCAGTGGTGATGCCAGACCCGCCAATGTGGAAGGTAGTTTTAGCACCTTCTCTCTCCGAAAAGGCTCTGAGCGTTCAAGCTTCTTCGACAGTGGTTCGGATAATCACCCAAGTGACACAGAGTTCACTGCTTTTGGTGTAGGGACAGGTAGCGATCCTCCTGAAGCCTTTGTGCAGCGATTGCGCCGAGATGGGCTTCGCTCAATGGATGATTTACCTGATTTAGTCCTGATGGTATTTTCGTTTTTGCCTTGTTTGCTTTTGTATTTGACTGATTTTGCTTTGTTGTTATTTTTAATCACCTTATGTTTACTTTCGTTTAGGTTTCGAGAATACTGTGAAAGGCTTTGATCTGGATGCTCTGGCTGGGACATGCATGACTGGCAATATGAAGGTATTATATTTTTCCTTCATTCTTCGTTATGTCTGCTAAGAGGTACGCTCTTTAACTTTGCTATCTTAATTCACATTCTATGATTGCGATGCACGAGTTTTTCTAGCGGCTTCCTCTTCGACTCTCCAATGTCGAAGATGAGAGGAAAGAGCTAGATTCTCTGCGCAAGGAGCGCGAAGAATGGGCTTTTTAGCGGTCTCAACTTGCTAAAATGAGGGATTCGCTTGAAACTGAGAAAGTCCAGCTTCGTACCGAGCGTGAATCCATTTCTTCTGAGGTATTGTCTCTTAAGAGCCAAATTGCCTCACTCGAAGCTGAGCGGACTCGCAATGCTGATACGATCGAGGGGCTTCACAATAAGCTAGTTGGAGATGCCGAGGTTGTCCACGCCTTAAAGAACCAGATTAAAAGCTTGGAAGGTCAAACATAGAAGTTATCTGCTGAAGCCGACAAGTACAAGCGGGATCTTCTGACAGCTACTGATATGAAGAATTCTCTTCATGATGAAGTTAATCGGCTTCGCAGTACTGTTAGTTGGCTTCGTTCTGAGAAAGAGAAGATTGAGCAGGATGTTTGGGCTAGGGGGCTTAAGATTCACCGCGAATATGATGCTGCACTTAACTTCTTCGGTGCAGAGCCCCTGCCCTTTCCTAGCCAAGAATTTGGCCTTGAGAAGCTCTTTGACTGGACTGATGACGAATTCAAGTTCCTCCCAGACATTTTGTCTAAGGTTGGGGATTATGCTGCTCAAACTTGCATAACAAACGCCGTCAAGATGATATCTGACGAAGGATGTTCGCATTATAAAGTATTTATGAAGAAAGACTATCGCTTTCCTGCTACCCAGAACCCTCTTGATAGAGAGGTTTTTAGCGAAGCCATCCTTGCTACCAAGATAGTATTTTGTAAGAAGTTCTGGGTTGCAACTGGCCGAGACTGTGCTCGTCGTGTTGCCCATTACCGCTTGGTCAAGGTTAGCTTTGTTTGTAGTTTTCTTTATTTCCTTTGCTTTCGGAGGACTTTTTCATTATACTAGTAAGGTGCACGTGCGGCACGCACGTGTTTAAAAAAATTAGGAAATTATAATTGTACAATAAAAAAATAGTAGAATTGATAACTATTGTTCGTTTCACATAATTGATAATTATTGTTCGTCAAACATATTAATAATTGTTCGTGGATATTATGAGATGTTGTTAGATCTTAAGTTTAAAAAAAAGGGAAAAGAACAAAACTTACATCTGTAAAACTGAATGAAACAAACAAAGTTAACTTTTATTAATTAAATTAAATACTATAAAGGATAAAAGATGTATTTTGATACTATTGTTTGATCTGCAAAATAGTAATATCAAAATTACGGAGCAATCCCACAGACGCACAGGTCTTCTTCATGTAACTGGCCGTTTGGATTGCGTCTCACGCCAGATCCACAGACGCACCTATCTAGAACAACAGAAGCTGGTTGCATTCGATGACCATTGATCATATACCCATACACATCTTTAATGGAACGTGCGATCCATATTGAATTTGACCCTGCTTCTATTTTGTTGATATCAATGGCGCGTGCTGACACAGCGATCTTAATTCCATCGTGTAGCCTGGCATCCATACGCAGTCCAGTCCTCACACCTAATCAAAACCACAACGCAGCACGAGGAATTTTGAGTTTTATTTCTACAGATACATCAATACTCACGTTCTATATAAAATTTATATTATTGAATAACCTTCAAGTGTGGTGATCCATGGATGTCGACCGGCTTCGATGAAAGTGATTGTGGAATGTTCAGATTCCTCTAAGCAATCTGGTAACATTGATCAAAATGACCTGATGAGTATCATTAAATTAAACCTTCACAAGGAACAATAGTGTTTAATTTTTTTTAAAAACTCTTACTGACTTCTATCACGATTGACAAGAACCCTGGTGGCCATTAAAAAACTGTTGCGCACATCAGCTTCGACGAACTGGTAGCATCTATGTCCCAGTGAAACGAACCAACTTCAATGCATGACCGTGCAAGCTCAGTACCTTCACAATATATAAACTGGACTCTACCGTGCAAAGAAAGGTGACAAGTGTAGGCACGGTCAGCATGGAGCAAATTTCTGCTCTCAACAACTCTAGACTGGATGGATTGAGGAACTAACTCGAACCAGTCCGCATGGGGTAGTCCATTCAAATCCTCCGCATCGCCAAAACGATCACTAAAGGCCTGGCGGGTGCGGAGAACCAGATCGTCCCCGTCATGTAGATCGAGGCCAGGCATGGTTGATTCCCGGGTGAGGACAATTGGACGCCGTACACGCTCAATCACGCCTCCTAAGCCGAACCACACATGGCTGATCGTGACAGCCATGTGGAGTACAAGTAGGTCAGACGGACTCTCGGACGCCGAACGAATCCAACCAAGACCCGTCATCCGTGAGGTGACGAGGTGCCTGGTTCGCATTGCCGCCAGGTTCTCCATGAACCTGCACCTCTACCTCCTCTATCAATGGCTATTGGCTATGTGTAGATGAGTCAACAAGTGGCAGCGTTGGTTGGTATATAAACACATGACACGATTTATATATGGTTCATCATAGTAGGCGATGGAAATGTTTATTTAGTTTCCATATATGGTTCATCGTTTGAGGAGATGGAAATGTTTATTTAGTTGCCATATGAGCCCCAGACTCAATCAGACCGATATATGTATCCAAAAATACAACACGCAATTTGTTTCGTATAGATGCACGTGCCACAGGCACGTTTACAAGAATAATAATACACATATATATGTTTCTTTAAAAGTAACCAATATTTTAAGTAGCGTTTTTTAACACGTTAACCAATATTGGATCTGTACAACACGAAATGTAGCCTGTAATTTATTGATTGAATGATTGAATAGGTAAACATACTACCAGTTAGATATATCTATCCAATCCAACATTGTTGTTGCTTACATGTCTATTCTCCTGTTGTTCGACGCTACTATGGTTAACCGCCTGATCAGATCTTGTATAAGGCCTTCATTCAGATTTCCTTCAACTATAGATCCATCGCGATCATCCCTCGATGTTATCAATGTTGGAGTACCTAAATCAATTAAAGAATTTTATAGTGTCAATTCTTTTGATATGAAAATATGCATAAAATGGGTCAATAAGACGCAGCGCCATTGCCCCGCCATGAAGAGGGGTCGCGTCGCCCGTCGTGTCGCCGAAAGCTGTCAGCACGTGCGCGGCTCGAGCACCCCTTGCGGTAGCTGACATAGGTCCACCCCTCCTCCGTCTCCCGCCTGGGCTGCCGAGGCCGGCCGTCGGAGTGAATGCGGCCGTCCGGAGCATCAGCGCGGCCGTTCGGAGCAGTAAAGCGCGGATCCGGACGCCAGCGTGGTGGATGTTGACGGATCTCCTGGAATGCTCCTCTTCTCACCGTCTCCGCGTAGGTGGGGGCCCGCCCCGAGGTCGCCGAGGCCGCGGTTTGCCCCCCGGGCGGCGGTCGGGGCCAATGCTGGCCGGATCTGGCCGCCGTCGCATCCGGTCCGCCGGATCTTGGAGGGGCTGTTCCGCCCGGGTCGCTGAAGAAATCAGCCCAGGAGGACGGGAGTTCGGTGGTGGTTGGGTGGGGGGGCGGTTGGGTGGGGCAGCGGAGGATCCGGGGCGGCGAGGCCGCCGGATCGAGCCACGACCGGCGGGTCGCCGGAGGGGGCGACCACCCACATCTTCTTGTTCACATATTTGAACTCGCTGAGAAGGAAGTGCACCACATGTGGCCTCTCAATGTCGACCTGAGGGAACATGAGAATGTCGCGCGGGAGCTGCTCGGGGAGGTTGGCGTCCCAGAGCTGACTGGAGGTGACCGTGTAGTCCTCCTCCCACGCCATGCCGCCGCCATTGCCGGTGAGTCCTAGAAAGAGGGTGTGGCAGGTGATGGTGAAGCCAGTGCCGGGTTTGAGCGCTGCAAAGGCAAGGCCATCATGGCGGGCGACATTGACGAACTTGAGCTCACGGCCGTGGCCGACGACGGACACACCACGTACGGTACAAGAATCTGCATGTATAGGTGCGAACGTTGGTGCGAGGGGGCTCGTCCAGAGGGAGCCTGAGGAAGGAGACGGTAGGGGTGGGCTCTTGGGACATGTCGCAGAAGAGGATGCCCCGGTAGTAGTCGATCCAGCACAGCCACTGGCGGAAGGGGACGACGGCGTCGGTTTGCCAGCAGCAGAGCTGCCAGACATCGCCGTCGGGGTCGCCGCCGCCGCTGCACTGGATGTCCACGCGCATGGAGCTCCATGTGCCGCCGACAAGGTGGTCTCCGTCGGCGGATGTGCAGGAGGAGCGTAGCAGGCAGATGTCGGCGAAGACCTTGGTGCGGCTGGGTTTGTAAAGAGTCAGCTCCGCCACCACGAAGCCGTCGTCTTCGCCTCCTCGGCAGCAGAGGCCCATGGAATCGACCGCAAGCAGGCGGGTCTTGCGGGGAGAAGCAGAAGCAAGAACACGAGGGAGGCGGTAGTCGGGGCGGATATAATCGAAGTACGGCTGGGTACAAGGGGGGAGAGCTTTGAGCGAGGAAGGGTTGTCGCCGGCGGCGGCGCTGTAGACGAAGAAGTTCTGCACTGTATGCTCTGTAGGTGTCTCGGTGGCGACGCGAAACAGGGCGAGATGGCGGTGGGTCGCCAGGATGGCCAAGGGATCCCCCACCATGGGATCTGGAAATCCCGGTACCGGCAGCTGCGCGTAGAGGCGGGAGATGCGCGGGGGCTCGGCGAGGGTGAAGGCGACGCGGAAGACTGCGCCCCAGGAGCCAGGAGGTGGTGGCGGAGGCCCTGACGGGCGCCTTGGTGGCGTCGGGGAAGGAGTCGTCGTCGTCCCTGCGGAACACGAAGGGCTCCAGCATCGCCCAGCTGGGGAAGGCGGCGGCGGACATGGCGATCGATCTGACCTGCCGAGTCGAGACAGACAGATTGAGAAATTAAATTAGCTAGGGCCAAGAGGGGAATAATCTCTGCGCCTTTTTTACCGACGGAGGAGGCGGCGATCCGGCATTCCGGCGGCTTACAGTTGTTATTGAGTCCTTTAATTTAATTTCCTTGTGGATCGATCGATCGAGCAGGGGCACGTTCCATATTAAATTTAATTTAATTTCCTTGTGGTAATACACTATTAATATAATATTAAATTTCCCATGCAAACTTAATTAGCATACACACAGGGGCACGTTCAAGGACAAGCTAGCGACACGTTCCCACGTCGATGACACTCAATTTTAAGCTCTGCACACACGTACCATTCATGCATCATAAAAATAGAGCGTGAGATACTTCCTAGGCCACAACACATTATAATGAAATAGCTCGCTCCGATCGATCCTTCATCCTTCAGTTTTGTTGACACCACCACACAAGACTTGCTTGTGGAACGTACCATCGAATATTTACAACTTAATTGAGCAGGAAGAGCTAACCAACACAGACGTGCAGATACGGCCGGCATATAGAAACATTAATTATATTGCTGTGTCATAGTAACTCGGAACAAATCGAATCAAACGGCCAGCTTTCTGTATCACTCGTATCTTTGCACTTGTAGAATATTCCATCTTCCGCTGAAAACCAAGCTTGTCTTGGCCTGCATGCAGGGAAATCGCCATGCATTGCATGGAAGTGACTGTTAACCCACTGGCAGAGCATCTAGTATTCTAGTATGTAGTTGACACAGTCTTATAGAGGTACGAATTTTGCAGGAAAATATAGTAATACAAGTACTATGTACGTAAATATAGTGCACTACTTTAATTATTAACTACGGGTATATATGTATGTTATTGGAATAGAATAATATACAGAAAGCCTGTACTACCCTTCTGCTGGATTACTACCGGTAAAATCCATTAAGTATATATAACTAGGTCATATATAGACGATAGTATATAAAAGCCCGCAGCAGCAATAGTAATCAATATAATTACCTTGGTAAACGGAGGTACTTGGAGAACTCACAGGGGAGGAAGGGCATGGGACAGATGGACCTTTCATAGGTCAAGTACTCGCCCTCAGTTCCAACGTCCTTCAACCCATTGGTGTACTGGGAAACGGACTCCACGGTGCTGGTGCTCATGTCGATGGCCACCAGCCACGTCTTCTTCATCGCGTACTTGAACTCGGTGGCAAGGAAGTGCACCACATGTGGCCTGCCCATGTCCACCTGGGGGAACATGAGGATGTGCCGCGGGAGGCGGTCGGGGGGGTTGGCGGCCCAGAGGTCGGTTGCCGGAGGTGGCCGTGAAGTCCTTGCTCCACACCGCGCCGCCTAGAGCTTCCTTGTTCCACGCCATTGTGGTGTCCAACATGAGGGTGTGGCAGGTGATGGCGTAGCCAGCACCGGGCCTGAGCGCCCCGTACCCAACGCCGTCGTTGCGGGCGACGTCGACGAACTTGAGCGCGCGGCCGCCGTCGTCGATGGCGGACACGCCGCGGTACAGCCAGCTGCATGCCCTGCTGCGGTTCCAAGTGTCAGGGAAGCTGTGCAAGGGGAACCGGAGGAAGGAGACGGTGGGGGCGGGGTCCCCGAACACGTCGCAGAAGAGCATGCCCCTGTAGTAGTCGACCCAGCACAGCCAGCGGCCGGCGGGGACGACGGCGTCGGTCTGCCAGCAGCAGAGCTGCCAGAGATCGTCGTCGGAGTTGTTGTCGCTGTGCAGGACGGGTACACGCAAGGAGCTCCATCTGGGAGCATCTGATTCTGATTTGAGCAGCAGGTAGATGTCAGCGAAGACCTTGGAGTGGCTGAGCTTGTAGAGCTCGAGCTGCGCCACCGCGAACTCGTGTTCGCCGCGGCACAACAGGCCCATGGATTTGACCGTCAGCAGTTGCCGCTTGTTGTCGGGAGAAGGACGGCCGGTGAGATCAGGAGGTAGGCTGCCGTCGGGGCGGGAGTAATCCATGTCCGGCTCGGTGCAGGCGGGGAGAAGTCTGAGCGAGCTATGGTTGTCGGTAGCGGATGCGCCGAAGATGAAGAAGTCCTGAACTAGACCCTCATCGAGGTAGGTGCCGACGCGAAGCAGGGCGAGGTGACGCCACGGTGGGTCGCTAGGATGTCCAAGGGAAACTGTTCCCTTGGGAAGTCTGGCAGATGCGCGTAGAGGCTGGAGATGAGCGGGGGCTCGGCGAGGGAGAAGGCGACGCCGAACGGGGCGTCCCAGGTGGTGACGCCGGTCGCCCTGATGGGCGCCGTGCTTTCGTCCGGGAAAGACGACTCCCTGTCCCTGCGGAAGACGACCGGCTCCAGCATCACCCAGCTGGGGAAAGCGGCGGCGGCGGACATGGCGATGGCGATGGCGACCTAGGTCGAGACACTAGAGCAGATGGGGAAATAAATAATCAGGGTGGGTGAGGACAATGCAGATCGGGGGATTTGTGAGGCGATGATGATCGGGATCGTCGTGCGCTGGTTGGACAGTGGATTGATGCAACAGCAAATGGAAGAAGGAAGCGGTGGCGTCCGTGCAGCTGCGGAATTATATATATTATTAATTATGGTAATATTCCAAGGTTCCTTGACAAGATATGTAAGGACTCCCTGGCACTGTCAAACTGCAACACGTTTATTGTTTGCTTATATTATTACTTTTGGTATATAAATAAATGATTATCGAGAATTTCACATTTGCCTAGATAAGCCCCTTCCCCTAACTTGTATAAGAAGCCAATCACGAGACCAGCCCTACAAACCTACTAGTACCACAACAGTGAACCAATCACGAGAGAACATAACTATAGCATAAACGAACGAAACACGTTCTGAACAGCCAGCCACAGTATATTTCTGTACAGAGAAACCTATGACATTCCTCCCAAAACGAAAAGAAAAAAAAATAAGAGCAAGCAAAAGCAAAGTAAAATGATCCTCAAACTATCTCCCGAGAAGAAAACTTTTTGTCCAGTCCCAAAAACACCAGGATACTATCTAATCAGCTAAACCCTATTTGTGCACGTCAAAATCGCCTCCTTCAACCGTTCTTTGTCCAGTGTCGTCTCCACCATCACCTGCGCACAACAGTAGTTTTGAATCTATGTTATGCTCAGGGAAAAAAAACGAAAGAAAAACAAACACTGTCGCCTCCAATCTACCGAGCAGTTATGTTCAGTTAAACCTGCTTGTGAGCCTAAAAGTCCATACCTCTTGCACATTGTTCCCATACCGCGCAAGGAGCTTGTATTTCAGACCAACAACAGGGGCCATGTAAACCTGGCAAAAGAAATCAATTTATTTAGAAGAATAGAAAGATTTCAGTGGAGGGGCTCCAAGAACCAAGTTCTTTACCTGAAAAGTTGGAGCTAACCCTGGGCTCTGGAAGAATCGTCCTTTATAGACGTCTCTTACGCCCCCTATTTTCCGCATCTCATCGATAAGGGCATCTACCTCAGGCCACTAGAAATAATTCAAGTTGTAGATCGCAGGGTAAGTCCAACTTTGCAGAACAAGTGCAATTGTTGAAGGAGAATGGAAACGTGA
>CM014270.1:1039562-1050737 GCA_004135705.1 Alloteropsis semialata | reverse complement strand
CCGGGGGGGCGAGGACCGCCGGCGGCGAGGGAGTCCGGAGCGCGGCCCGGGGGGGGGCGCGGCGAGGGTCCGGGTGACTGTGTGGCGTCCGGGTTCGGGGAAAAACGGTTAAGTGAAGTGGTCGGGTTCATAGACTTTGCCGAGTGCCCGTGATCTGGCACTCGGCAAAGCCCCTGGTTGCCGAGTGCCAGATCCAGGCACTCGGCAAAGATTGTTTTAAATTTTTTAAAACGTATTGCGTGGGAGCTCGCCTGGTGGGCCCTGGCCCTTTGCCGAGTGCCAACTCCCAGACACTCGGCAAATAGGCTCTTTGCCGAGTGCCTCTCAGCGGGCACTCGGCAAACACCCCTTCAAAATTTGAAAATATTGGAAATTTCGATTTTTGGTGCAACGAATATTGAAAAAAACATGTCAACTCCACTGTACAATGCATGTCTCATCATTGTAGAACAAAAGAACCATTATTTTATGTCATTATTCAACAAAATCCATGTATATCATTTTAGTTTCAATATACGTAATAAAAAAATTATAAAATCTGAAATTGATCCGAAAATTTACCAAAACTTGACACGATACATTTTAGGTAGTATATTGCCACTATAAAAAGTTTGGAAGTGAAACTCGAATTGTCATGTCACTCTGTGTCCAAATCATGAACGATCTATTAGAACTCAACGAAACTTCTTCGGAGATGTTCCGGTTGCAAGCATCGTATGTGAAAACTTTTGCAGAAGCTTCTATATTTTTTACCGCAGCCTCCACATAAGATATCATGAGCTCTCGACAAATCTCAGGATTTTCGGAGTTCATTAGAATTTTTTATAATTAAAAAACAATCCTACCACACGTACATCGTCGTGTTTCAAAAATATCTTTTGCCAAATTGACTTATTTCTCATTGATATTGTCTAAATAAGGACATACTAACATGAATATCATTTTTGCAATCACTCTGTTCCAAGATTTCAAACACCTGTAGTTCAAATTTTGAATTAAACAAAAAATTCAATTTAATGAAACAAAATCATTGAATATAGTAAACGAGCCGAAAAAAAATCCTAAATTGCAACATAGGGTACACTGTATCATACTTGAATCAACAAAAAAGGATTGAAAGCATTTACATGAAATATGGAGCCACGATTTGCCGAGTGCCATAAAATACACTCGGCAAAAGGGATCTTTGCCGAGTGCTAAACCTAGGGCACTCGGCAAAGCCCCCGACCGTTAGCCGCCGTCCAGACAGCGTGACGGCGGCTGCCTGACAAGTGGGGCCGGGCAGACCTTTGCCGAGTGCTCTTGGTCTGGCACTCGGCAAACAGGTCCACCGTTAGCCGCCATCCGGACCGCGCGACGGCGGCGGCCTGGCAGGTGGGCCATGTTGCGCTTTGCCGAGTGCCGGTTTGCGGACACTCGGCAAATCCGTCTTTGCCGTGTGTTCCGAGTTTGACACTCGGCAAAGCTTGGGTTTGCCGAGTGTAAACCTTTCGCCGAGTGTTTTGTTTCCTACACCCGGCATATCCCGTATTTGCCGAGTGCCCGAAATTTTGCACTCGGCGAAGGGTTGGGCACTCGGCAAATACGGGGTTTCCCGTAGTGTTTGCACTTGTAGAATATTCCATCTTCCGCTGAAAACCAAGCTTGTCTTGGCCTGCATGCAGGGAAATCGCCATGCATTGCATGGAAGTGACTGTTAACCCACTGGCAGAGCATCTAGTATTCTAGTATGTAGTTGACACAGTCTTATAGAGGTACGAATTTTGCAGGAATATATAGTAATACAAGTACTATGTACGTAAATATAGTGCACTACTTTAATTATTAACTACGGGTATATATGTATGTTATAGGAATAGAATAATATACAGAAAGCCTGTACTACCCTTCTGCTGGATTACTACCGGTAAAATACATTAAGTATATATAACTAGGTCATATATAGACGATAGTATATAAAAGCCAGCAGCAGCAATAGTAATCAATATAATTACCTTGGTAAACGGAGGTACTTGGAGAACTCAACAGGGGAGGAAGGGCATGGGACAGATGGACCTTTCATAGGTCAAGTACTCGCCCTCAGTTCCAACGTCCTTCAACCCATTGGTGTACTGGGAAACGGACTCCACGGTGCTGGTGCTCATGTCGATGGCCACCAGCCACGTCTTCTTCATCGCGTACTTGAACTCGGTGGCAAGGAAGTGCACCACATGTGGCCTGCCCATGTCCACCTGGGGGAACATGAGGATGTGCCGCGGGAGGCGGTCGGGGGGGTTGGCGGCCCAGAGGTCGGTTGCCGGAGGTGGCCGTGAAGTCCTTGCTCCACACCGCGCCGCCTAGAGCTTCCTTGTTCCACGCCATTGTGGTGTCCAACATGAGGGTGTGGCAGGTGATGGTGTAGCCAGCACCGGGCCTGAGCGCCCCGTACCCAACGCCGTCGTTGCGGGCGACGTCGACGAACTTGAGCGCGCGGCCGCCGTCGTCGATGGCGGACACGCCGCGGTACAGCCAGCTGCATGCCCTGCTGCGGTTCCAAGTGTCAGGGAAGCTGTGCAAGGGGAACCGGAGGAAGGAGACGGCAGGACGGGTACACGCAAGGAGCTCCATCTGGGAGCATCTGATTCTGATTTGAGCAGCAGATAGATGTCAGCGAAGACCTTGGAGTGGCTGAGCTTGTAGAGCTCGAGCTGCGCCACCGCGAACTCGTGTTCGCCGCGGCACAACAGGCCCATGAATTTGACCGTCAGCAGTTGCCGCTTGTTGTCGGGAGAAGGACGGCCGGTGAGATCAGGAGGTAGGCTGCCGTCGGGGCGGGAGTAATCCATGTCCGGCTCGGTGCAGGCGGGGAGAAGTCTGAGCGAGCTATGGTTGTCGGTAGCGGATGCGTCGAAGATGAAGAAGTCCTGAACTAGACCCTCATCGAGGTAGGTGCCGACGCGAAGCAGGGCGAGGTGACGCCACGGTGGGTCGCTAGGATGTCCAAGGGAAACTGTTCCCTTGGGAAGTCTGGCAGATCACCCAGGCTGGGGAAAGCGGCGGCGGCGGCGGACATGGCGATGGCGATGGCGACCTAGGTTGAGACACTAGAGCAGATGGGGAAATAAATAATCAGGGTGGGTGAGGACAATGCAGATCGGGGGATTTGTGAGGCGATGATGATCGGGATCGTCGTGCGCTGGTTGGACAGTGGATTGATGCAACAGCAAATGGAAGAAGGAAGCGGTGGCGTCCGTGCAGCTGCGGAATTATATATATTATTAATTATGGTAATATTCCAAGGTTCCTTGACAAGATATGTAAGGACTCCCTGGCACTGTCAAACTGCAACACGTTTATTGTTTGCTTATATTATTACTTTTGGTATATAAATAAATGATTATCGAGAATTTCACATTTGCCTAGATAAGCCCCTTCCCCTAACTTGTATAAGAAGCCAATCACGAGACCAGCCCTACAAACCTACTAGTACCACAACAGTGAACCAATCACGAGAGAACATAACTATAGCATAAACGAACGAAACACGTTCTGAACAGCCAGCCACTGTATATTTCTGTACAGAGAAACCTATGACATTCCTCCCAAAACGAAAAGAAAAAAATAAGAGCAAGCAAAAGCAAAGTAAAATGATCCTCAAACTATCTCCCGAGAAGAAAACTTTTTGTCCAGTCCCAAAAACACCAGGATACTATCTAATCAGCTAAACCCTATTTGTGCACGTCAAAATCGCCTCCTTCAACCGTTCTTTGTCCAGTGTCGTCTCCACCATCACCTGCGCACAACAGTAGTTTTGAATCTATGTTATGCTCAGGGAAAAAAAACGAAAGAAAAACAAACACTGTCGCCTCCAATCTACCGAGCAGTTATGTTCAGTTAAACCTGCTTGTGAGCCTAAAAGTCCATACCTCTTGCACATTGTTCCCATACCGCGCAAGGAGCTTGTATTTCAGACCAACAACAGGGGCCATGTAAACCTGGCAAAAGAAATCAATTTATTTAGAAGAATAGAAAGATTTCAGTGGAGGGGCTCCAAGAACCAAGTTCTTTACCTGAAAAGTTGGAGCTAACCCTGGGCTCTGGAAGAATCGTCCTTTATAGACGTCTCTTACGCCCCCTATTTTCCGCATCTCATCGATAAGGGCATCTACCTCAGGCCACTAGAAATAATTCAAGTTGTAGATCGCAGGGTAAGTCCAACTTTGCAGAACAAGTGCAATTGTTGAAGGAGAATGGAAACGTGAAATGAACAAAAGTAGATCAATACAAGAACACAACCATGCATGATCTGACTTATCCAGGCATTGGTACACTCAACAAATACAGTATTCACCAATATCCGAAATGAAGATGTGGCTTCTAAAAGAAACGATTCTTAGATTCAAGAATCATGAGTAGGAAGGTCCCAAGCTAAACACCATCTCGATTCAGACAGAGCAGTCAAAGTTTTCCATGGAGACACAGACATGTCCGCATGACAACACAAACCCATATGCAGTACAGGCCCGTGCTGATGGGCCTAGCAGAGACTTTGTAACATGTGCCCTTGCAGGAAGGAAGGCTGGGTCCACATGGTAGTATGGTACACACTATGCTTATGCAAGCCAGAATTTCAAGCCCTTAAAAGACCCCATATCTAAACCATGTTTAATGAAAGATGAGCTCGTGCAAACCTCAAAATCTGCTTGTACAGGTTCAAGAGCTCCACCAAGTGATAAATCCTCACCAATGACTGCTTCCAAAGCACCTACCGATGGATTTGGCTGCAAGCAGGGGAAAAGGTAATAATTAACAAAAGAAAAATATGAAACCACCAATTCATTATGCTGAAAACTCGTGATATAAAGGGATAGGCCCCCGGTACCTTTACATCTTTAAGTGACAAAAAGATGCGGCTATTATTATAGTCCAGTTGAATAACTTTAGCATCCACAACCTGCAAACGAGAAAATGTATCTTAATCTAAGAAACTATAACGCTGTGACAATTTTAGCAGTATTATTAGCAAAAATTTCTGTGAGATTTTAAGGTCAAAAGATAAAATCAGAGAAAGATGACAAAATCTATTAGTTCTCCGAAATTTTATTGGTATACTCATATTTCAAAATGAAGATCAATAATGGGGGCATCACAACTGCAACTGCCTACCTGACCAATTTTGTAAGAAACTGCTGGATCTAATGTATCATCCCATGACACTTCCCATTGCTGAATCAATGCAGGAACCCCTTCAACCTTTAAACGATATAGTCAGCTACCAATACTTCATGAAAAATCATATAACGATAGACGGAACTGGACCTACCTCGACAAATATCCCAAAGTAAACAAATCGCTTGATAGTACATCGAACAATATCTCCAACATTAAGCCTAGCCTGCATAATAAGGAAGTAGTGAATACCATGCTAACCAATTAGAGTAATAGAGAAAGCGTATTTCTATTTCAGCTACAAGTAGGACTATAAAAATGTTATGGATTTCAGTCCTGAGCTCGTGATGCAGAAAGAGTGATAGATAGATATATATTCGGTACAAGACTTCTTCCCGTACTACTTGCTGTTGGACATCAGTGTTTTGCACTTAGGTAATTCAAACTTTTTCTGCTAATTTTTTTTTCATGTTCAGTGACATAACTATATTTCTAAAAGTTGGAGTATAAATGAGAGGAAAGTACCATCAGACTTTTCTTTTTCTGAATCATTTCTTCGCTCTCTTTTGGCTTCATAGAGAAAAATATCCGCTTTGAATCTCTGTCAGCCAGGACAACTGATACTCGGAGTCTCTGCAAAACAACAGCATGTTACAATAGTATAAATGCAACAGAATGATACGACAATTCTGCAAAACAACAGCATGTTACAATAGTACAAATGCAACAGAATGATATGACAATGAATATAGATGCATACTTGACCAATAAATGAAGATAAAAATTTGGATTTCTCTTGGTTGTATGCTCGAAGAAGATCTTCAAACTTCAGCTCAGATGGAATAGAACCTTGATCCTCACCGGCTATTTCTGAGACTGAGCTCGATTCTGGTTCTATGTTCCTGTCATGAACACCAAAACCATCCTCTAATCCCAGGCTCTGCTTGTACAAGGAAGGATCACCACCCTTCCTTCTTAACCAAGTCTCAAAAGCTAAGAATTTCCATTTTGTAGCAAGATTACGGTATGGCAAGAAACCTATCATTGAGTCGAGTGACACCTGGCAAGGGGATCGTAGCAGAGCTCAGACAAGAACGATACTATAGTTTGGTAAAATAGGCAAATATTCAGAAACTAGCTAAAAACTTACAACAAATCCCTTTGCGCTACAATTTATCAGCTCCACCTCAACCTTTTCCCCAGTACTTGCATAATGCTCTAACCTAGCCCAGTCACTCTCGGTGATGTCCTGCATTAGTGACTCAGTAACTTATGATTCATATAATTGTCAAGTACAACCCTATAGGGAGAACATTGCGTCACTGAAGCTACATCCACTATAAGAAGTTTTGATGTCCTGCAAAACCTTGAGACGCTGAATCTAAAATATCAGGAAATTACCTCTAGTTTTGATGGTAAGACATTTCCCCCATCATCAACATAATTCCTATTATCAGTAGCATTCACCTCTTCATCAACTTGAGATGGCAATATTTCAGCAGAATGGTTTTCTCTACAAATTAATAATCGCCATGTTAGTTGTAAGGCGACAGCATGCATAAAACCTTACTGATACGATATTTAGAAAAGCACAAGAGCAGGGAACAGAGGAATGTTCAAATTATTCCAACCAAATGATGTTCATAATATTACCAAAATGATATATGTACATGCCGTAAATAATCACCTATCTAGTCATGAACTGCAAGTCTCTGTGTGGAGTAAGCAATTAATGTGCATGAAACATGGAAAGGAACATCTTATAACTTCCTAAAAGAAGAAAAGTTATTTGAACAAGAAGGTTTTAGGACATCAGCACAACAGTAGCAAGATGCATGTGTCTTAGATAATTTTGTAACCTTATGAAAACTACATGAATACTATCATGAGAAAATACAGGCATGAAATAGAATTTTCATAATCACTGTAAAAATCCCTACTTTTCAGCTAGCATATCAGTAATATTTCCATGTGAGCTTCAAACAAGGATCCAGGTATCAAGTGATAAAAGCTATATGCTAAAATATAATTGCATTGTCCCAGTTCCGGAAACAAGTACCTTTTAGGTTTTCCTTGTAAGAAAGCCTGCATAGAAAAATTGCTGCTGGTAGCTGATTCATCATCCACTGAACCAGCAGAAGTGTTCATTTCTTGGATGACAGTTTGACCGGATGGCTGTAGTCCTTGAAAACGCAAATATCATATTAGCAAATAACAGTTGAAAAGTAAAAAATTACAGCTTCCATATGCCTTCCTTACCTGCACTAGAATCATCATCAAGCCCAGATGATTTATGAACGTTTTCAGTCACTAATTTTGCGCCAAGACCTGAAATGTGGAACATATGCACAGCGTCAGCTTCAAAAGAACAGTTTGCTTTTTTCTCACCATAAGGGGCCATTGCAACTCACCATTAGTTTCCGGCTCAAATTCGCTGTCATCCTCTGCAGCAGAAATTGTGGCAGAACTAGGAGAGGCTTTGTCCTGGTCAGGATTAGCAATATCTTTTGCAACATCTGGCTTTTGAAGAAGAGAAATGTTTGTCAAGTCCTCATTCATATCTTTCCTCATTTTCAGGTTAATGTTTGGCTTCATTTTCAGCTTTGACTTCAAATCATCATCCTCATTATGATGCACAGTGGGTTTCCGCAAGGTGACATCCACGTCGCTTGTTCTTGAGATGCTCCCAACCTCACTGTTCTCTGCTGCAGCAGCTAAACTCTCTTTGCTAGGCCAACTATCTTGCACCGGAGGGGGCCGTACTATTGGCTTGCTCCCACTTGGCCGCGACAAGGTCAACGAAGGATTATCTTCATTTGCTTTGCTTCCTACTGGTCGAGGCAGAGAAGGCTCATCTTGCTTTGGTTTGCTTCCTGCTGGCCGCAGTAAAGTCAATGGAGGCCCATCTTGTTTTGGTTTTCCCATCACAGGCCTTGAAATATTCAAAGAATTTTTGCCTTCGAGTGGCCTGCTTATTGTCGGTTGTGTTGTATTCATCGAGGATGCACTTTCTGGTGTTTTGAAGGCCTGATCCTTCTTATTAGCATCTATGAACTCCCTCAGAATATCGTCTAGCCTGTCCTTTTTTGTGGCAAGTAGTTTCTCTACATCAAGGGATGAGGCATCTGGGTCTGACTTCTTAACCAGAATCTGAAAGAATGATTAGGAAGATGCAAGTTATGCTGATTGCAGAGAGAGAAAGAAAATGAAGCAATAGTAACCATGCATTCAAAAATAATATCAAGCGGGCATTGTTAACATGTTAGAAGCAGGTGAAATAGGCAATAAATCAGGACTAGTACTTGAGTACAATATAATTATATCAAGTGGGCGGTGCTAACATGTTTAAGCAGAAAGCAGTTGCTGCTACAATCTTCCCAACAGGTATAACTTGATTGCCGTATACTGTAGGGTGGAATCTGACTAATCCAATATGTGTAATACATACACTGATCAGGCATAAGAAACTTGACAGTATATTTTATTGGATTAGCATGGTTTCTTAATTACTATAAATTTACTACCAAGGCAGTAAGCCACTAACTGAAGCAATAGCAACCACAGCTACCAAATTAGAGCAGTAAAGTGTACATAAATGCCGGTGCGATAGTAGTAGCAACGACCCTTTCACTAAACTGTACCAATGTGAAGTACCACCCCAAAGCATGCATGAATTTGCATTCAAAGAGTGAAGGAGTCGACATTTTGATCCTACTCATCATGTTATTATCTAGGCACGAGATATTAGCAAACACGCAGAAATGGAAGCAACCTTCGCGAGGGTGAGCTTGGGGTCCTCTCCGAGGAAGCGGCCGAAATCCAGCTCCATCATGTCCCACTTGTCCAGCGGCGGCAGGTCCCCTCCGTCCCCACCGACGCGCGGCGGCGGCGGCGCGCGGAGGAGGCGCAGTCGGCCCGCGTCGGAGCGAGAGGCGCCTCCACGGCGGCGGAGGATGAAGGGGCGCGCCGCCGCGGTTCCGGCGCCCGCGAATACGCCGGCCGCGGGGGCGGCGCCGGCGAAGGCTTCCATGGCCGGAGCGGTGGGGGGAAGGCGAAGCGGGGGTTTAGCGGAAGGGGAAAGCCGTAACGGATAATAAAGCACTAAAGCAGTCAGCTGGTGCGGCGTCGACAGCTAGATTTCGGACACGTGTCCCCACCGGGGCCGTCCGATGGGTAGTCAATCTCAGGTTGTAGACCCGAGTCCGGAGCCTCTTTTTGGTGGGGTTCATTGTTAAACAAAGGGCATGTTTAATTCCCACAACTCAACAAAAAGTCACAAAAGGTTTTCACACTGACAACCGTGCCCCCTCTCACAGGGCACATTTTTTAGTGCAAAATTTTTCACCACTTTTCACCAATTCACTGGATTTAAACACCCTCAAAATGAAAGAAGAGGCGGCCTATCATGGGCCTTTTGGTTTTCCCTTCTCGCTAATAACCGTTATTGTATTATATATAGGTTTTGTGCTTTTTATACATATATGAAATGGATATTGGCATGCATATATAATATTGGATCCGATTTTGGCAGAGGAAAGAAGTGAACATGGCATGTATGCGTCATGAGCCGCACATCACAACACACAACCGAGCACGGACAACACTACTTGTGATATGAGCATGCAACGCAACGCGAGTGCGCAGGAGCAGTGGCCGTCGAATACAGATACATTTTCTCTTCCAGGGTGGTTGTTTGTTCCATTTTCTAGTTTTACGTGTAGCCTAGTCTGTGGTCCTACTATACTAGGTAAAAAAAACTGCTTGATCAAGTTCATGAGATCATGAGAAGGAGAGCAGCCTTTTTCTAGGTATATCTTATGTCTCAACCATCGGATTCAACTTGATAGACGGTACTAATTTATTTCAACCTGTTGACGCGGAAAATCGGCGGTCGTATCCTCCGCGTGCAGCACACGAAGACCAGGGAGATCTGCTTTGCTCCAGTGCCAGCCCACACTCCAGTTTAGGTTCGCAGCGTGCCAGTCAATTTGACCTGAAATTGACAAGGAGATAAAATAGTTAAATTACTCTTTGATTGTGCCGGCTCTATTTCAGACGATGGAGTAACGTCGAATTTTAGCCAAGACCCAATCAGACACGTATCGGCCGATACCAATCGGACCTCAAAATCGGACTTCATTGATGACGTCAATCGGACCGAGTAATCGGACCTCAATCAGACACCGAATCGGACCTCAGAATCGGACCAATCAGGATCGGACCTTGATTGATATAACAGATCAGCCTTTGAATAATAAAGTAAAGCATATTGCTATCATCGATATAACAAAATTATTACTAACAGAGATATTACTAAGCAAACTTCAGATTGCTATACAGCTTCGATATTACTGGACAAGTTGAAATTACTGAACAATACATGTTTGAACACTCATTTTGAATTGAATAAGGAGTTACTTAAGTAACTCGGCAAGCCTATTGCTATCACCGATGAACAGATACTAAGGCGTATCTAAATGCTAGGAGAGCATTTGCACAAATGAACAGATACTAAGGCGTATCTACAACTCGATTAACCTATTACTGAACCTAGTTACTCACATATCTTACTGAACTAATTATTTTCTTGAAACACTGACTAGGAACTTACTAGACACTGAAACCTATTACTGAACCTAGTTACTCACATATGTTACTGAACTAATTAATTTCTGAAACATTGACTAGGCATTTAGTAGGCACATAGGATACAAGTAACTGAGATAAAAATGCTCACTGATTACAGGATCTAAGATACATGCGGTTATTGAACAAATGTATCTCATTATGTCAGCATTCACAACCAACCAAGTGGACATCCGGAACCATGGTTTATACACATGTGGCAAGTAAGCAATTTACATAAAGAAATAAATAGAAAAAGTCATGCATCATTACTAAAAACCAAAGCATTACCGAAATGGTGAACCGAACTGAACAAATAACTGAAGACAAACAAATAGTAAAAATGATTTTTCCTCGGCCATGGGGTCATCTGAGCTAGCCATTTTCCCACCTGTGGAAAGG
>CM014270.1:874601-1032472 GCA_004135705.1 Alloteropsis semialata | reverse complement strand
TTTAATATTGGAATGCATATTCTGGACTGGGATAAGTTTGCTGATTTTTGGACCAATTATTTGTTTGTAGAGCTAGGAACCCAGGGAACCGGGAACTTGTCCTGATGGATTTGTGCTTTGTGTGCAGGAGAAGGAGCTTGTGCAGCTCAAGCGGGAGGCCCGGTTGAAGGGTGGGTTCTATGTCAGCCCTGAGGCCAAGCTTCTGTTTGTGATCCGCATCCGCGGGTATGCGTCCTGTCTCATATTAGTTGCTGATTAGCTTGCCGTGCTATACTGCTGATTTCTGGCGAATTTTGATGTGTAGTATCAATGCCATGCACCCCAAGACCCGCAAGATCTTGCAGCTCCTGCGTTTGAGGCAGATCTTCAATGGTGTTTTCCTCAAGGTTAACAAGGCCACCATTAACATGCTGCGCAGGGTGGAGCCATACGTTGCATATGGGTAAGTTCAAATCTGTTTAGCTTCCATGGGTGTGTTCCATTCCCAAATTTAGCTTTCTCAAACTGTGTACGTGTAGAAATGTGGTGCATTTCAAAGATGAAGAAAAAATAATTGTTGCAATCCTTCACATCACACACCAGAAGTAATTCTTTAGGTTTCGGTTATAGTGGCTGTGGCACACTTTATGGTTACGATGTGAAAAATGCCTGGTTTCTTCAACTGGTTATGTTGTGTGTGCCGTGGTGTTGTGATACCATGAATTCTGTAGAAAAATTTGAGGTCTTTGTGAATCTTCTGGTTCTGGAGAAAGGTCTAAAACTTGTCATTATTCTTGTCCTTATTTATACAGTTAGTGACTCTGAATTCAAATAAAGATGATGTCTATTTTTCAGTCACAACTCCTTTATTGGACTACTGCTTTGCTGTCTATACTCTATAACTGGCATATTGACATGATGTTTGTACACTCTTTCAGTGTTAGATTGATTACTTATAATGTAACATCATTCAACCCATTTGTGCCCAAGTATAATTTGCCTTAGGTGCTTCAACTGCTCGACCATAAAGCTGATTCACTAGAGACAGGAATAGCACTAGATACCAGCTACCTTAATGTGTTGATGTTTTAGATGCTCTGTATTTTAGGCGTCAATGATTTCTTTATGCTTGTATGTAGCCTGAAACATCTATTATTTTTATATTCAGGTACCCGAACCTGAAGAGTGTAAGAGAATTGATCTACAAGAGGGGTTATGGGAAGCTCAACAAGCAGAGGATTCCTCTGAGCAACAACAATGTCATTGAGGAGGTTAGCCATCTATACTTTATAGCCTTTGTGTTTGTGCTGATTCTGACGATATATGTGTTTCAGTTTGAATATAAGTCATTTTTTCTACTTTCTGCCTGTCAGGGCCTTGGGAAGCACAACATCATCTGCATTGAGGATCTTGTCCATGAGATCATGACCGTTGGCCCACACTTCAAGGAAGCCAACAACTTCCTGTGGCCATTCAAGCTGAAGGCACCACTCGGTGGCCTGAAGAAGAAGAGGAACCACTACGTCGAGGGTGGTGATGCTGGTAACCGCGAGAACTACATCAACGAGCTCATCAAGAGGATGAACTAGGCTCTTGTATCCTGTGATTGATTTTCTAGGCCTGAGAAGTTGTTTTACTATAGTGAGTTATGTTGGATAATGACATATATTCAACTTGGCGTTCCCAACAGAATGTAGAACTTGGCTCTTTCATGGCAAGACTTCCAATAGGAAATCTGTACTGTTTATGCATCTGGAGATGTTTGTGTTTATTGTCATTGCTGTGCATTTTCTGCCATTCGATTGACTCCGGTCCAGGTCTTTTGATAAGGACCAGCATCCCAGTAAGTCATCAAAATGTTATGGAGCGGAACAGATTTGCATTTTGTGCCTAGTTTCTAATACTCCAGTCCAAAAGGAGTGTCATTCTAGGCTTCTAGCAAAGATAGTTTGATTGAGGACAACTAGAATGATTTCTGTATGTTGTTCAACTTTACAGTCAATATATGAACTTTGTATTGTTACTTTCGTAGAACTAGCAGGTAGGGCCTTCGACAAATACATGTAATCATGACGAAATCATTGGAATCCATTATATTGTGTTCATCTTAAAATTCACTGTGTTTTGGAGTGCCGCAGAGCCTGTCTTGAACCCAATTGCAGAGACCGATGTGTGCCCGGGCCCCTTTTAAGAGTCGCCATTTTAGGTGGCAGCAGTATACTTGAGCATTACCCTGCAAGGTCAACATATAACTGCATCAGAACTTGCACTGTCACTGAAAGGTCAATGTAGTAGAGAACTAGAGATTGTTTCTTGGGAAATCGATTGGCTGTACTATATCACCGCTTGCAAATCATCTCAAGTTGTCACAGGTCAAACTGGCTGCGTCAGTCACTTTCCTACGTTAGTGCCCTGTTCTCCCATGGCCAATTAGTTTGATGAACATATGTTCATCGGACTTGTTTGAATCCTGATTCAAAAGATGTAAAGTCGTTCGTCATGGCTGACGCACAGTCGGAGCACTCGTGTGGTTACTTGAATAATAGTTTATCACATATCCCTTTTATTCTCAGATATATATAACAATTAGATTTATGTGATCTGCATTGGCTTCAATGGCTTGAGAACTTGTGAGTCGGCTCATGCATGGATGGCCTCATCTCCTCCACTATGGGCTTTGGGCACCGGCAGGCATGCTAGGATAAACTTTTCTTTGCTTGCTTGGTTGCAATGCAGGACAGCTCCACATACATGGCACAAACATGCCAGGGGTTCCTTTTTTCTGAGACCAGAAATGGCATTCTTGCAAATTAAGGCATGATCACCAAGGCAATCCAGTAATGTCAGTATGTTATTTCCTAGTTACTATGCTCCAGCCTCCAGCACTAGATGAACAGAAACCACGGGATCAATGGGAATCACCCTGGGAAAAATTTCCTATTTTTCAGTTCTCCATGAAGTTCTGCGTTTTTTTTTTACTACTAGCATTGCAAACTGCACGCATAAGCATTGTTTCTTTTATCTCAAATATTCTTTTTTATAACACAACATCACAACCCCAAACTGTCATTGCAATACCACTTGTTCTTCATCATGCATACGATCTTAAAGCCACCATGGTTCGTATTTAAGCATAGATGTCCACTTAGCCCTCCACTCAAAAGCCACAACACGGCCTAGCTTAGTTTATCCTACATGCTTAGCAAGATGACATAGTTTTTTCAGCACCCCCTACTTAATTCTGCAAAGATATACTGACAATTTGCAGTGAGGGCTGCCCTTGATTATTCGGCGCGTATGTCCTCGTATGAGCTGGACCTGCGTATACAATCCCCCCATCTCGCCTGTCCCTGTGTGGATTATAATTCTCAAGCAAGCAAGCATTGACTTGCATCCCATCATTGCAAGTACAGATGAGGCCTAGTGCATGTTCCTAGTGACATAGTTTAAAGTCCTAGCATATTTTGCACATCGCCATCGTTTCCGTGTTCTTTTAATCGTCGGCGAGCTTTTAATTAAACCATTCCTCACATTTACTTTGCGTTCTAGATGGATGGATGTGACAAGAAGAACAAAAAGTCTTGCTGCTCAGGAAGTTGTTATCTGGGTGTGGAGTTCAGACTCCAGAGGGCTCCCATTCAGACAAAAGATTCCTTTTATCATCCCTCCATTCAGAGCAATGCAGATAGTTTAACCAGTTGCTCATAATTTTATAGCACAAGATGCGAATTTGTATGACGATTAGGTGCTTGTCCACATGCAGCCGTGCCCAAGTCAATTTGCCAACAAATATAGTTTTGCATAGCTCCTACTAATTTATAGCTGTCGGCTAATGTTGAGAAAGAATTCTTTTGATTTTTCTCGTAAGAGAATCGCCGTGTTTGATGCTGGGGCAGGGAAGAATAGGGGATTAGGACGCCCCCTTGAGTTGAGATCACATGGACTTGTCCTCTCTTGTAGGACATGGTTGCGTATTAAAATAGGACAGAGATATCAAGCATGATAGGCCTCTCCCTCATGGCATATAATTAGCCACCTCTAATTTCTTTCCAAGGGGATAACAAATTCTGCTAATACATGTCTCTCTCTTATGGGGGTAAACTATAGCTACGCACTGGATCATGCCTCTTTGTTTTCGGTTCGCGTGCCTCGCGAGCCTGACTGAATGTTGGCTCCAATTTGTTTCAGATTATCAGTCTTTCCGAGAGTGTGTAGTTGCCAGGTATATACACTTTTTTTTTGAAATATAGGTATATACACTTGTTGAAGCTTACTGTACCTGTGTAGATGTGACACTTGATTCCTAGTGGCAATGTGGCCTGATTTGTAGTATGAGGCCTTGTTTAGATTGGGTGAATTCCATCGAATTCACTGTAGCGGATTCCCTTGGGAATTGAAAAAGTAGAGAGAGGGTACGAAGTTTAATGCGGTTGCTTTTGATCGAATTGGGTTCTTTTTGCGAATCTAAACAGGGCCTGATTTTGAATGTGTAATAGGGAAGGAGACTGCTGGAGTGTTCTGATTTGATTCAACTTGGTTAACCTTCAGAAGGTTCAAATAATTTCTGCCATTCTGCAGCAAAACAGCCTATGTGAAAGTTTCATTTGTAAATATCAATGTCGATCCCACTTCAGCATATAGCTACCACTTACCAGTAATCAGTGTCGATATTGGCCCTCAAAATCTAGCCGAATTATGTAATTTTCCCACTTGATTGTGGATCATGAATGTCAGTAGTGTAAGAACAAACAGAACTTCCAAATCTAAATACTTACGAGTAATTGAGTTTAAACTTCATCATGTAGCAAGAGTTGGCATCGGTTCATCTGTCGTTATAGAGATGGGTCTTTTCTTTTCCTATAAGTGAGGGACTTAAGAAGGAAAGAGAAAAGGTAGTGCCTGCACTTAGATTTGAAAACCACTACTGCCTTTCCTCAAAAAAAAAAAAAACCACTACTGCATGGAAAGGACAAGAACAGAAAGAGTTCATTATGTTAAGTTGTCAGACAGAAACTATAGTTATTCTGCAATTTGAGAATCACATCATCACTTTCTAAAACACAAGCCAAGTTCTTTAATCAGGCCAATGTATCACCACGAGGAAAAGCATGCCGGTTCATGCATCATATATGTATGAAGATGAAGTTATGCACACACAAAAACGCGTAAACCGACCTGATTAGGAGCTCTGAACATGCCATTCTGCCAACTCAATTGCTCTGACAATGGGTGAAAACAGCACCGCGATTGGCATCCAAGCTTCCCATCATTGTTGGTATGTGCTACCAAAGGTCATTGTTTAGGCTGTCGTTTCTTGTGCCCATGGTTCTTCGATTCATCCTTGTCCTACTCTAGGCAGATGCCTCCCAATGATTGCCATCAAAAGAGAGATGGATTAGCCAGTCGGGCCCTGTCATTGCCAATCCAAGTGTCCGTTCATTGCAAGAACAGCTCATGTCAATGCTCCCGGCTCATCATTGGTGGAGACAGTCTGACCATCATCACGCTGATTATTGGATAACGGCGCTTTTCACTAAAGAAATTGGATGGTACATTATACTAGTCCCTGATCCCTTCATCTGAAACTATAATCTTCAGACTTACAGTCTCTGAAATGTTGTGCCAGTCAGTAGAACTCAGACAACTTTGAACAGCGTAACCAATATCGCCACCAGTTACGCCTGCATTTTGATTGCCGAAACAAAATAGTATGTGATCCTAGTGCCAGCAAGCATTCATATTTCATATCATCATTAGAGAGAAGCCAAAGTTTAGTGAGGTACTCTGAGAATCTTCCTTGTGTAATGGCGAGATAGAGGTGACATCCTCTGACCAAGCTCCCCTCTCATAATCTCAAGCATGTGCAGGCAGCCACCTACTCAATTCCCCTCAATTAAACTAAACCGAGAAGCAAAATGTGACAGCCCTTTAAATCACAAGGGGCACATGGTGCCGAGGGACTGCTACTACTGCAACAGCTCATCTTCAGAGACACAAGAGGCACGAGAACAAGCCTGAAGAAGGAAGAAGACGACGGCGGCCATGGGATGCCGGTCCTGCGAGAAGCCCAAGATGAACTACCGGAAGGGGCTGTGGTCTCCTGAGGAGGACCAGAGGCTGAGGGACTACATCCTCAAGCACGGCCTTGGCTGCTGGAGTGCCGTCCCTGCAAAGGCTGGTGAGATGCTCTCAATTTTCCTATCCTTCCATGCACATTGCTGCATGCCATGCTCATGCAGCTGCTGATGTTGAATTCTAGTCTCATCTGCAATCAGCATGTAGTCTTCCTGCAACACCATGGAATTTTGCTTCGAGTTTGGCTTGGTCTTCCATTTGGAATACCACATGTTTGACTAGCGAGTACAAGAGCAATTCATACCTTCATCTGCAAACTCTACCATTGTTTCTGACTTCCCTTTATCCTTTTGGAATGCAAATTGGATTTGGTTCGTCAGGTCTCCAGAGAAACGGCAAGAGCTGCCGCCTGCGTTGGATCAACTACTTGCGGCCAGGTTTGAAGCGTGGAATGTTCTCTCAGGAGGAGGAGGACGTCGTCATCAACCTTCAAGCCAAGCTGGGCAATAAGTAATTCTCTCCCAAACTAATTGCTTTTCGGGACGTTTCCTAATGTACTCACATTGCAAAGAAATATTCAACGACAGAGTGCTGAAGATATAAAAGCAAACTAATTTGTGCCTTTAAGCCGGCAATGACCTTGACAACCTTAGATAAAATTTGCTGATTAACTGCCAAAAAAGAAGATTTACTGTTAAAGAAAAACAACAACAATTCACAGTTCATACCATGTCCATGTACTGATGTACATGTTGTTGATGAATTGTGATCTCAGGTGGTCTCAGATTGCGATGCATCTGCCGGGTAGGACCGACAACGAGGTGAAGAACTACTGGAACTCATACCTGAAGAAGAGGGTGATGCAGGCCCAGGGCGGCTCCAACCCCAAGAGCCCAGCCGAGCTCACCTCGATGAGCACCACCGAGCCGTCCATGTCCATGTACCACCATCACCAGGTCAAGAACAGCAGCGGCAGCACCACGACGTCGCACGACCAAGACGCCAACATCAGCAGCAACGCCCTCTCAGCCCCTGCGCCTCTGGCTCAGCAGGCGTTCGATCACCAGGCGCAGCAGCAGTCCAAGAACTTCGTCTTCTCCGACTGGGTGCCGGCGCCGGAGAGCTACTCCGTGTCTGCGCACTGGCCCGCCTCCACGGCGAGCTCCGGCAACGTGACGCCCTCGCACGGCGGCGCCTTCGGGGACCAGATGAGCGGCAGCTACGGCGCGCTGCCGCCGCACCAGGATCACCAGACCGGCGCCGCCACTCATGGCGCTGCCACCGGCATTGCAGGCAGCGGCTACTTTGATCTTCTCAACATGGGGGATATCTACGGCGGATTCAGCTCGACGAACGATGATCTGCTCTTCTGAACCAACTGGTGGCGTGGGGGGAGGGCTAATGTGAACAGTGTTTGTGTTGTGCATGAGTGTAAGCATGATATGCCGCGGTATACTTGTTCTGTTTGATTCTTCTTTTGTAAGAATTAATTGTGATGTAGAGAACAAAACCCTAGGCTGGACATAATTCTTTGGTTTCTTTCTACAATAAAAATTGCGTATCGATCTGTTTGTGCAAGTGTAAATGTGAGTTAGTCCATGTATGCTAATGACAAAACTTTCCTTTGTGGAAATGGACAGGAAATCGAACTGGTTAAGCACTGCCTTCAGATATGTTCTAATTCACAGACATTACACAGTTGTATAAGCCCAATTGAAATCACTGTAAATTATTTCTTCTCAGAGACATCTCCGTGCTCAAGTGAACCAATTTATAACTCATTCCAGCTCAAATGTGTAGTACTAGTAGTAGAACCTTACATAGGAGTTGCAAAACCGCATAGCTTACATGCTTATGTCTGCAGGACAGACTTTCAACACAACTACGAAAAATGAAGTCTGGATGACATACTCTGCTTCAACTCACATACTGGGGGTAACATAAGTGGGCGAAAAGAACAAAAAGGCAGAAGAAGCTAGTGCTTCTTGCGTGAGAAGTGATTGTCGTTTGGATTTCTTTTTCCACTGAACATTGCAAGCGCCTTCCTCACTGGAGGTTTCAGCGGTGCCTTCTTATCACCGCTGTGTGAAAATATGTCGTCGACACCCAAGAAATCATCCTCCTATAGTGAATGTTCAATGTCAGAATGGCATTTGAAGTACTTGTAACAAAGGCGAAAGAGAAGTCATATTCATCCACAACTTCACAACTATGATATAATACACAAGTGCAAAAAAGACCACAAGATAGCATAAGAAACTTCTTCATGTTCATAAAGTTAAGCACTCCAAAGTATGTCCAGTATCCTTATTATTTACGTTAAAAATGATAGGCCACTAACCTTGCTGGACTTCTTTGATTTAGGATTAAGAACCTTCTGAGGAAGTTGGTCTTCTCGTAGAATGGGATTCTTAGTTATGGCCTCTCTTCCACCTTGGGGCATTGGGAGAGAAAACTGCAAGTGAAGAGGCAAACTATTAGTAGCAGCAATCGACTCTGTAAAATATTCAGACCGACACATAGAAAGATAATTGCAATCAAAATGAACATGAAGGTCATCGTGGAAGACACCATAATGCAAGAAATGTAGAATCTAGGAAGACATCTGCAAGATGTGTCTGCCAATATCACAGCAGATATCCAACTATTATTCAAACCTAATTAAAGGAAACTATTTTTCACTACTGCACTACTGAATGGCATTGACATTTGAAGCATGAAAAGAATTCCCACAAATACAAATGTAAAATAGTATGAGCAATACAGAAAACAATCAAGTATCCACCACCCACCAGTACAAGATTTAAGAACATGTATCTAGGCCCCATGAAAGAAAAGCAGCATAATTGTGTACTCACTTTTGTGCCTCGAAGTGTAACACGTGGGCGCCGTGAGGCCATAGTGATCCCATTTTCACCAACTGTTACTGAAACTTTCCGTAAGGTTCCCCCGTTGCCACACTTGGGACAAAAGATTTTGCCAACCTCTTGGGTCACCTTATAGCAAGCATGACACCTCAAAACCCACCTGTCACATAAAAAACCAAATACATATGTAAGAGGCACACAAAAAAAATATAGCATTAGCTCTAGTGTAGCCAAACAGGTCTGAACATGTTAAAATCCACATACCTGTGCATCTGGCGGATTTGCATGCCACCTGGTGCCAAGAGACGGAGGCCAATCTGCAGGATGACATTTTGCATAGCATAGTCGCTAGTAATGCATGCCACAGTAGATTCAGATAAGGACCTAAGGGCCCAACTCTGCTCACTGCTTTCATCATCCACGGAATGTGCATCATCACCTCCTTCAGTCTCACTTTTCATGTCTAGGTTATCCAACTCTTTAGTGCATGCATCAGTATCATCATCATTGGCTCTTTGATCAGAATGTGAATATTCTCCAGCAATTTCAGGTTCATTCTCTAATTCCAAACCATCAGTATTTGAATTGATTTTCTCTGGGACAGAAGAAGGGTCATCTGCTGGAGCCGAATCATGCTCAAATCCACAATTTTCAGCATCGACTGATGGAGCAACAGAACTTGTCTCAAGACTCTGGCCAGATTCCTTAATGGCATCACGCCTTGCCTTCCTCTGCAGATATCTTCTGTGTGTGCTGCGGCTAACAGCAGGGGTCCAACCTTCGTTATTCTCATCATCTTCCCATGCAGTGCATGCATCTTTGTTTGAAGGCAGCTGCCCTGCACCCTCTTGTGCCTCACAAACACTGTTGGTCTCGCTCATGGGGATATCTTGATTGTCGAGATCCTTCAGCGGAAGTATTCGAGAACTGATATCTCCACCTGCTTCAGACATCTGATCCAACACTTCCCACTCCTTCAGGTTAGGCACATTAGAGCCCCAGCCAGGCAGTGGAGCTTCTGACAGTTTTCTGACATTCACCTCATGCAGAGGAGGAGGGTGCTCCCGCAAATGGCTAGTCCCATGGATCTCGGCTTCTAACATGTAAGCCAAAGCAATAATCTTGATGTCAACATCTGAAAGTGTTTGGATGTCACCTGTCTCCCTGGCAAATTTGGTAACTGCAGACAACAAGGATACAGAAGTAAGCCTCCCATATCAATACATAATGGTAAGACCAGGACAATTCGTAGTAGAAAACTAATTATATCAATGTGATTTCTATTTTGGCAAGGCTAAACACACTGCAGTAAGAAAGCAAATAAGAACAACATCAGCAAGGCAGGATGATATACTACAACAAGTCAACAATCTAAAAGGGATACTAGCAGTTCGCGAAATGGCAGCGGTTTCAGTTCCTCAGACAGGCACCAAAACTACACATAACCTGAAACAAACTCAACAAGCATGGTATTTCCGCAAGCAAAATGCAATTTAAGGACCACGAGCACAAAGTCAGGAGCGAATTAGCTCAGATTTTTTTACTGTAGAACGAGCAAAGAGACATATGAGCGAATAATTTGATACCTTTCTTGACGAACTCCGGCAGAGGCTCAACGGTCTCGACGGGGACGGGGAGGAGCGCCAGGCGCCGCCGCGCGGACGCGTCGCGCACCTCCTCGAGCACCTCCGGCACAGTGACCAGGCGGCCGGCGGTGGTGGAGAGCGCGGAGCCGCCGGCAATGACGGCGTTGGCGTCCACCACGGCCACGGCCACGCCGCTGGAGTTGGCGCAGCTCGCCACGAGCCGGCTCACCGCCTGCGCCGCCGATTCCTTGGTCACGGCCTTCCTCTGCGCCGTCGCCGCGGCTCCCCACGCCCCGGCGGCGGGAGGTGGCGGAGGGATCGCTGCATCGTCGGGGGCAGTGGCAGCGGCGGCGGCTGGAGTGGCGGCGGGCGCGGGGGCGAGAGGCGGCCACGCTTCCATGGGGTCTAGGGTTTGGGGCTCACTTTTCTGTTTGCCCCCTTTGCTTTTGTGGTTTATTAGTATTCCCGCGGGATGGAGCGCGCTAAATATGTCATAGGTTTTTTCGTTTCAGTACTCCGCTTACCAGTTAATTCGATAATCTCTCCACTGCAAGCTAGGACAGCAGGAACATCTGGGGCCTGATTAGAATATGATAAAGTTAAAGAGATGATTAGAGAATAATCACCATCATCGTCTTGGCCTCGCCAGCATAAAGAAGAGGAGAGCGCCCCCCTCGCAGTGCCACTCTCCCCTTTTGGCCTCCGCATCTGGCCCCGGCTCTCGCCTGCGCCAACGGCCGAAACCCTAATCCCCTCGCCGCCGCCGCCGCCGCTCCCCACTCGATCCAGGGTTTCCTGATCCCCAATCCGTCTCCCAGGTCACCATCGCTCTGCCGCTCGCCCGCCCAAATCCGCCTCATCCACCCAGTACCTGTCTGCCTGCGCGCTTCCATTCAGATTTTGTGGTGCGTGCACCTCCGCATCGTCTGATTCACTTTTTCAAACGGTACTGTATCGTATCCTTATCGGTGGATGCTGTATTATCTTTCATTCGTTGTCGTGATTGTCTGGTTAGGGAGCCGGAGGCGGATTCGTTTTTGAACTAATTTCCAGTACGAACTAGTGGCCATGCTAGTGAGTTGTAGGCTTTGTTCGTTTTTCGCTCTAGAAGTGCTGTGATGACTCCCAAGGACGGTATCTGAACGAGGCATCTATCCTCGCATGATTATACCTGATCTGAGACTGAATGTCTGAGCAAATTTAATAGATATTAGTACTTTACTATATTCACATTATGTTTTTTTTTGCGCTAGAAGCGTGCTGTGATGACTAACAAGGACGGTATCTGAGGGGGGAAATCTCTCCTCGCATGATTATACCTGATCTGAGACTAAATGTCTGAGCAAATTTAATAGGTACTAGTACTTTATTTGCATTATGTGCTTTGCGATAGAAGTGCTGTGATGACTCACAAGGACGGTATCTGAGTGAGGCATCTCTCCTCACATGATTATACCTGATCTGAGACTAAATGTCTGAGCAAATTTAACAAACACTAGTACTTTACTATATTTGCATCATGTTTGGCCGAAGTTTGCTGTGATGACTTGTACAAGGACGGTATCTGAGCGAGGTGGCTCTTCAGAGTCATTCCTTTGCATGATTACATCCAGAACTGAGACTGATATCTGAGCAAACATTAAATATGCGAACAGAGCAATTAGGAGGTTTATGTATACACGTGAACATGAGCTATTTTTTATACAACATTTACTGCAATGTGAGGTGGATTTGCTTTCCTTGTACACAACCAGAACTGCATGACTTCTCAGAAAAATCATTTTCTCAATCTGATCATTATTTCTACTTGAGCTATTCTTCCCTCTTAGAAAGTTGTAATTGTTTTGTAATATTTTGATTTATCATAATTTGTCTATGGATGATTGCTGTGATGACTCCTATTAGGACGGTATCTGAAGGGGGTGACTTTAGTGCACCCCATCTGATTATACCAAAACTGACAATGGTTTCTGAGCAAATTCAGGCATTCAGATTAATTCCCCTTTTTTATCAACCTAATTAATCATGTTTGTCACTTTCGCGATGCCAGCCATATTGCATTGGATTGCCTTTTTCTACTTCCTAGCACAGTTTTGTCTTGTGTCCTCTTTTGGGTGTCTGTATATTTGCTGTGATGACTCCTATTAGGACGGTATCTGATGGGATGACTTTTAAGTGCACCCCTTCTGATTATACCAAAACTTGAATATGGTTTCTGAGCAATGAAGCCATGTGCCTGAAGAACCCAACTCATGATTTATTGTTTTTTTGATGAACCTGAATGATGCGACCACTTTCCTAATGCGAACATTATTATAGCCTCCCTTTTCTGTGTCCTTCTGTACCCTCTTTTGGGTCATGTTTGTTCTATGTATTTGCCATGATGACTCCTATTAGGACGGTATCTGAAGGGGTTGAATTTCTAGCGCATCCCTTCTGATTATACCAAAACTGAATATGGTTTCTGAGCAAATCCAGCCATGCCACCAAAGAACCCAGTTGATGCCTTTCCTTTTTGCATGACCTGATTGATGTAATTGCATTATTTGCTTTCCCGATGCTAATGTTTACAATAGCATTGGGTTAAACCTTTTCTATTTCCAGTCACATTTTATCATCTTCTCTGTCCTACTTTTGGAAATTGCTGGTTTTATACAAAAAAATGTTCTGCTGTGTTGATTCCCCAAGGATGGTAACTGAGTGAGGTTGTGCTGGAAAAGCCTTCCTCCCATGATTACATCCAAACTGACAAGGAATTCTGAGTGCAATTTGAGAGTTTTGAGCAGCGAGTCACAGGCTCATAGTTTGTTTTCTGCGAAAATACTGTGTTGCTACTGTTAATTGTATGCTTCATTTATCCATTCGTAGCATTCTTGTGTTGCTACTGTTTATTGTATGCTTCGTTTATCCATTCGTAGCATTCTTGTTTTCCTGCATGCTCAATTCCTTTCATGTACGCCCTATAAGATTGAGATGTTCTCAGAACTGTTCTCACCCATTTATACTTCTCGAGTTCTTGTGCTTAGCACTCTAGCTGCGTAGATATATGAGTTGAATTGTTATTTGGATGTGCTTGCTCACTGTTAATCCTGCTTTCTGCTTTTGTGAACTTTTAAACAGCTTTTTAGTAGTTGGTTATCGCACTTACAATCTCATATAGTATGTGTTGTCCATGAGTTGTACTGCTTAAAGCTAAACGTTGTTCTTATTGATGAAATTTTTTGCCCTGCTCCATGGTAAACTTGTCCTGCTGGCTATATTTTGTTTCATCATCACTTTGATTTGCCTGTTATGCTAGCACTGCATATTTCATGACGCTCTTAATTCTCTGTCAGGGTGATCAGCCACCACAACATTAGTGCACCTTGGAGAGCTTTCTGTTAAAAGAGCCATGGAATCTGCTCCTGGTCATACCCCTCTTATACATGGTCTTCCTGATGAAATCGCTCTCATTTGCTTAGCAAGGGTTCCTCGCCGGTTTCATAATGTTCTCAGGTGTGTGTCAAAGAGATGGAGAGAACTTCTATGCAGTGAAGAGTGGCACACTTGCCGCAAGAGGAACAACTTGGACGAGTCATGGATCTATGTAATATGTAGAGAAACAGGCATCAAATGCTATGTATTGGCTCCAGATCCTTCAAGTCGGTCCTTGAGAGTCATACATATCACTGAACCCATATGCTCAAGGAGGCAAGGTGTTACCATTGAGGCCTTAGGCAAAAGGCTATTTCTTCTGGGTGGCTGTAGTTGGCAAAATGATGCCACGGATGAAGTTTACTGTTATGATGCATCCTCGAATCGCTGGAGCACATCAGCTCCAATGCCTACAGCTAGGTAATTTTAGTGACAATGTTCATTGGCATCTCATGTTTTCCCTTAAATCAGTATCTATATATAACATCTCATGTTTACCCTAAGCTGTACTATATACCATCATATGTTTTACCTTAAGCGGTACCTATATATACCATCATATGTTTTACCTCAAGTAGTACCTATGTATCCCATCATATGTTTTCCCGTTTCGCGTTTTCCTTAAGCAGTACCTTTATATAGCATCTCTTACAAATTGGGGACCACTTGCTGATGCATTTTTGCTTCATTTTCAGGTGCTTTTTTGTATCAGCATCTCTCAGTGAGAAGATATACATAACTGGTGGACATGGTTTGACAGACAAGTCACCAAATTCCTGGGACATATATGACTCGGCCACAGATTCATGGTGCGCGCACAAGAACCCAATGCTGACCCCTGACATAGTGAAGTTTGTTGCATTGGACGAGGAGCTGGTGACCATTCACCGGGCTGCCTGGAACAGAATGTACTTTGCTGGCATATATGATCCGCTGGACCGCACCTGGAGGGGCACAGAAAACGAGATCGCTCGTTGTTTCTCCAGCCCAACAGTGGTTGTGGATGGGACACTGTACATGCTGGAGCAGAAGCTCGGCACGACGCTGATGATGTGGCAGAAGGACACCAAGGAGTGGGTCATGCTTGGCAGGCTTTCGGACAAGGTTACAAGGCCCCCGTGTGAGCTCGTGGCCATCGGCAGGAAGATTTACGTGATTGGAAGAGGGCTAAGCATAGTAACAGTTGATTTGGATACAGCGGCCAGGGTCGATGGGTTCTTGGTCACCTCGTCCTCTGGTCCATTGGTGGAGCAAGACTTGTCCCCTGAGAGATCCAGGGTTATCACCATCTGAAAGATGACATGTGAGCTTGATGACAAGTGCGGGACTGACACTGATTGCCATCCTTGTTACACAAATTTTGTGTAACTGAGATGATTGATGCAAATATGATGTGAATTCAATAAAGCTGACACCATACAGTCAGTAACTAGTTGGATTTGTTTTGGCACTTGTGGTTTGTGCTCGTTGTCGACTGCTTACTGTAAGAAAATATTTGAGCTTGTATTGTTGAGCATACATGCTGTGATACTTGTTTATAAATGACACATGTTTATAGCCAATGAATGAACATGATTGTTGTTGGGTGCGATGCGCATTTCACATTGATATGTGCATATGAAGCTTGTATGCACGTTTTGTCATAAAATAAAATTTGGAAGTGGCATCAAATATGGCTGATTGGTTTATTACTTTGTAATGAAGATTTTAGACCATACCGTCTAAAGTGATTGGAACTCTATCTCACTGTCAACTTAAGATAGCAGGGTTCTTCAGATCGATGCTATGATTTGGTCTACTGTTAAGCGAAAGCAGGTGTGACAATGTGCTATGCTGCTCGTTCATAGACTATATTGCACCGTCGTTTTTTTAGGAATATTCCACTGACTTTGGGGATTAGCCTTGGCACTCATGCTGATGTGGGTGTGCCCGGTTCTGAACTTTTGCACATGTGTTTGATGTGAGCTGCGCGTGGATGGGAAGCAAGATAAATAAAATCGACATAGGGTGTGTTTGTTTTCGCTTTTTTCAACCACGTTTAGATTCTAAGATAAGCGAAAAAAATTTTTGATTCTCGATTCTAGATTATTGTAGTTCAAATCTCTGAAATGAATTATCAGAGAATCGAGAATAATCGAAAATAATCAAGGTGTTTGGGTGGGATTCTCGCTTATTTTGACCGATAAGCTGATTATAAGCGGAAACAAACACCCCCATGGACTGAATGCTAGAGCGTGAGATGGGGGCAAATTTTAAAAAAATAAAAATATTGAAAAATAAAAAATTAAAATTTATCAGAGCCAGGTTTCGATCCTGGACCTATGGGTTATGGGCCCACCACGCTTCCGCTGCGCCACTCTGATCTTTGTGATCGAGATGCGGATACAACCACTCTTAATCGGAGGACAGGCAGGCATCTTAATCGGAGCACAGGCAGGCACAAGGAACAAGTGTCTGAAGACGGAAGTGGCAGTCTGTTTGGGCAGAACCAGAACAGGAGAGGGGGATAGGTTGGCATTTTGGGTCTTTGATGGTGGTGGGTGGCGGTAGGCAGGCAGGCGGACAAATCGGAGAAACAAGGAA
Organism: Alloteropsis semialata; assembly: GCA_004135705.1. Lineage (NCBI taxonomy): Eukaryota > Viridiplantae > Streptophyta > Magnoliopsida > Poales > Poaceae > Alloteropsis > Alloteropsis semialata. Next base: position 1,015,968 of record CM014270.1, on the reverse strand, counting down.
GGACTTGCTGATTGAGTAGTTTCCAGGTGGAGGAAAGGAGGAAGCAAGTGCCAAGTGGCATGGCTGTCTGTGTGGATGCGCAGTAGGCAGGGGCAGCCACCAACGGCAGTAGCCGGATCCGGGATCCCCAGTCCAGCTCCTCCTCTTCTCCGATTCCTCCTCGCCCACAACTCTCTTCTCTTCTCTTCTCTTCTCCGACCAGGAACAACCACCTCTGCTCGCCCGCCCCCGCCCCCGACCCGCCATATATACTCCGTCCTCCACCAATAGTGGCCGTTCAACAAACGCAGCCACCGTTCCACCCCGCCGCCGCCACCATCATATAGCTAGCCGACGCGATCGCCAAGTCCCATCCCTTTTCCCCTTCCGTTCCGAGGCGCACGAGACTACAACACCGCCCTATAGAGCCCCGGCCATGGCCGCGCCGGCCCCCACCGCCACGGCGCCGCCACCGGGGCGCGCCCGGTTCCCGCCGGTGCACGACTACGACGCGTCCTTGCGCGCGCGCCGCACCGTCGCGGCGGACCTCGACGGCACGCTGCTGGCGTCCTCCTCCGCGTTCCCCTACTACTTCCTCGTCGCCCTCGAGGCCGGGTCCTGCCTCCGCGCCCTCGTCCTCCTGCTGGCCGCGCCGCTACTGCTCGTGCTCTACACCGCCTTCTCCGAGGCGGCCGCCATCGCGCTGCTCGTCTTCATCACCTTCGCGGGCCTGCGCGCGCGCGACGTCGAGGCCGTCGCCCGCGGCGTGCTCCCCAGGCACTACGCCGCGGGGGTGCGCGCCGACACCTGGGCCGTGTTCCGCGCCTGCGCCGACCGACGGGTCGTCGTCACCGCGTCCCCCGCCGTGATGGTGGGCGAGTTCGTGCGCGAGTTCCTCGGCGCAGAGGTCGCCGGCACCGAGCTCGAGACATGCGCCGGGGCCAAGCGCTTCACGGGCCGGATCAAGGCCGTGCTCGTCGGGGAGAGGAAGAGGGAGGTCGTGCAGAGGCTCTTCGCCGCCGGGGACATGCCCGACGTCGGACTCGGCGACCGCGAGAGCGACCACGACTTCATGGCCATCTGCAAGGTACACTTGCCCCTCTTCCAACCATACTGTCCTCCTTGGATGGAGAGAGCTGGAGTGCTCACACTCACATCTTTTGCCCTCAGCTTTTGTGGCTGCAAACATTTCAACTTTTCAAGGGAAAAGAATAGAGAAATTTTTTTATGAAAAAAGAAATTCTTAACAAACCATTAGTACTATGATTAAATATTAAGTAGTACTCCTGTGCTCAATACTAGTATTAGTTGACTGACGCTGATGATTGATCGCTTCTGTCGTGCCGTGCAGGAAGCTTATATGGTGCCGCCGGACCGCCGCGCCCCGCGCGCGGCCGCCGACTCGCTGCTGTCCCGCGCCGTCTTCCACGACGGCCGCCTGGTCCGCCGCCCGGACCCGGCGCACGCGCTCTTCGCGCTGGCCTACCTCCCGCTCGGCTTCCTCCTCGCCCTCTTCCGCGTCTTCTTCAACCTCATGATCCCGGTGCGCTTCGTCCGCCACACGTACAGGCTCACGGGCATCCGCCTCACCGTCCGGGGGAAGCCCCCGCCGGCGCCGCGCCCGGGCGCGCCGGGCTCGCTCTTCGTCTGCAACCACCGCACGGCGCTGGACCCCATCATCATCTCCATCGCGCTGGGCCGGCCCGTGACGTGCGTCACCTACAGCGTCAGCCGCCTGTCGACGGCGATCTCGCCCATCCGCGCGGTGGCGCTGACGCGCGACCGCCGCGCCGACGCCGCGCGCATGGCGGCGCTGCTGGCGGAGGGCGACGTGGTGGTGTGCCCCGAGGGGACCACGTGCCGGGAGCCGGCGCTGCTGCGGTTCTCGGCGCTGTTCGCGGAGCTCACGGACCGGATCGTGCCGGTGGCGCTGGAGGCGCGGCAGGGGACCTACTACGGGTCAACGGCGCGCGGGTGGAAGTGGATGGACCCCTACTTCTTCTACATGAACCCGCGGCCGGGTTACGACGTGGCGTTCCTGCCAGCGCTGCGGCCGGAGGAGACGTGCGGCGCCGGCGGGAGGAGCGCCGTCGACGTGGCCAACCACGTGCAGCGGGTCATCGCCAAGGAGCTGGGCTTCGAGTGCACCATGCTCACCAGGAAGGACAAGTACATGAAGCTCGCAGGCAACGACGGCACGGTCAGCAAGGGCAGCAAGGACGACGATGCTGCCTCGGGCCCCAAGAAGTTTGTATGAACAAGAATCTGGGAAGCTGCTGGATTTATTAGAAGAGTGTAAAAATATACACACAGAAAGTAGTTAACATTTTCATGTACTCGTTTTTAAAACTGACGGAGCTCTCCTTGGTGTAGCTCGCACACAAATATTTGGTTCTCCTTATCCAAAAAAAAAACAAAAATGGTTCTCTACATGATGATGCAAAGAAGCTCCAAGAATCGATTTGTCAGTTATCTTGAATGGTCACAAGATTTCGACGTGCTTAAAGTTTACTAGTACTATCAACTAGATTCGTGCCCATACATTGCTACGGGAGGTTAAACAATTTGAACGCAATAATATGAGAAAAAACTATTGATTAATGGTTTTGAAATACAATTCAATTAAATAACCAAAAGAGAAATAGATGATATAATTTAACCAATCAACCTCATATATACTACACATCAAAGAGTAAATACAAACATGAGGTAAGAATAAATATATACATGAGATAACTTCTTAACGCTCACTACTACAACAGGTCCCCGGGCCAAGGTGCACAGGCCTCATATACATGATAAACATCATTAAATTAACATAGACAACATGTCCCATGTACTAATGAAACATACAAATTGGATTGACCATGTACAGTCATAATGTAACTAAATTAAATGGTTACAATTGGCAAAGAAAAGTCGACTGTAAGTTTCTCAAACACGCAGATTGAGTAAATTTTCACTAACCCTCTTACTTTATAAGGTCCATCTAGGCTACTATACACCTCACTGAACCAAAAAAAAAAAAAAACATCCAGCAATTTTAAAACATAGATTATTCTAGCTACTTGTAATTGTGCCTCCTTTGCTTCAGGTCATCAGGTGATATCAAACATAAGAAATTCCCAGTTTCACCTAACTTGCAGCCCTTCTTATATATAGTAAAGAATATATACCACAAAATCGATAAGAAGTGACGATCGAGGAGTAAGATAAAGAACGTACCGTGTGTGCGTGAGATATCGATGGTGCGCGTACGTGTACACTACATATACCTTGCCCACGAAGAGGAGCGAGTCCGAGGACAGCCTCTCCCTCCTAAGGTGACGTGGCAGGTGTTTGACTATGGTCGTGGTTGACCGAGGTCAATCGTGTGTTAACATATACTACCTCCGTTCTTAAATATATGACACCATTGACTTTTTTTTCTTCGTTTGACTATTCATCTTTTCTACAAATATTTATACAAAAACATAGGTCTATGAGTTAAATCCAAAATATTATTGATAGTAGATGTATTGATACCCATTTTACTTTGTTTAATAAACTAACTAATGAAATATTATTGGTCAAAGTTGAAATAAAAAGTCAACAGTGTCATATATATATATATATATATATACATATATATATATATATATATATATATATATATATATATATATATATATATATATATATATATATATTAAAGAACGGAGGGAGTATGCAACCGACGCAAGGCCGCCGGCAACCAGCATACAAATTGGATTGACCGAGGTCTTCCTCCTTACTTTCTCGATCGGTTTCTCTCTCTGCTCGCTCAGGCAACCAGCGCCGCCGGCCAGCCGGCCGGCCAAATCAATCACCCATGGCCTCCTCTTCTCTCATGTGCTATCGATTTTATTGCGCCCGTGAATCGGCGGCGGATCGAAGCATGGCCTTTCGGTGGTTGCTCCGTCAGGCCGTTGCTGGTTGCTGCTTTAACATCCGCGCGCCACCGCCGGCTGGTCTCAGACGAGTTAATTTGAGCTATACACCCATACACTTTTTTATATATTTTTGTTGGCAACCAAAATTAGCACGTTCAAATTAAAATAGGTGAAGTAACATCAAAATAGCACATTCAGTGCTAATTCTTATTATTTTACAAGTTTGGTTTGTGCAGGGACGAACCTAGATCAAATGTTAGTGAGGGCACTCTTAAGATAAACTAAAATTTAGAACTTCAACAAGGTGAAAACTTGCTAATTACATTGGCATAAAAAAGTTAAGTGAGGGCACAGGCCCTCACTCAACGTCAACGTGGGTCCGCCTCTGGGTTTGTGTATGCATTGTGCAGGATATGAAGATCATTTTTGGATATTTTGGGCATGATTTCATCAAAAAGACCAAGAAACACTCAAAAAGGCATCAAAATTAGGTCAAATCATGAGTTTGAGTGCACCAAGATGAAATCCTCATCGAGACGGTCGAAATGGGCATATGAATCGTCTAATTCGAAGTCTAGACGTGAGAGTTGTGGCAAATAGAAAATCTCCTACCTGGAAAAATCCGGTCAGACTGGTTTTGGGAACATCTGACCGATTTTAGCTGCCATGCACTAACGGGAATCCAGTTTGACTCGATTTATAGACCTGTCAAACCGGTTTTTGGCATATTAGTCCAAATTAGAATTGTAATTTGATCCTATGTCGATTTTTGACATGTTTTCGATCTCTCATGGGTATATAGACCTTCCCACCCTACATGTATGTACCCGTGTGGATTTGATTGGCAGCGTGCGAAGGCGCAGAGAGAACACGGTGTCCCTCGTGGCGGCAAAGCGGTGGTAGTCGCAGGGACGACGGACAACGTTGGCGCTGGGACCTGGGAGAGGGTAACAAGAGAGAGAGAGAGAGAGAGAGAGAGAGAGAGAGAGAGAGAGAGAGAGAGAGAGAGACTGGTGGATGCGAGCAGGGTCCGGTGGCGCAGATGGGAGCAATGAGGGTGCAGGTGCCTCGCTCTCGTTCGCAGTTTGAATGGAGCGCCGCGCCCTCGCTTCTCATATGAAAATGTAAGTCATGGGTGCACTTGCTTTGAAAGCATTGCGAGACGTTGATCAGACACTAGTACAAAAATGATTTATGACGACACCTCTATTTTAGTGTGCCGATGGTTGGTACTTGGCACCCGCCAGCACAAATGCGCTCTAATTGTGCTGGCGGGCCACATAAGAGCCCACTAGCACTGATCAATTTGTGCTGGCGGGCCACGTAAGCGACCATGAGGCACCCGCACAAATTCACCCTATTTGTACCGACGGGCCACATATATAAGCGCTCGTCAGCCCAAATTATTTTCCTTCCTTATCCGAGAAAAATTATTTAATCTATAAGCAAACCATGTCAAAAAAAATTGAAACTTTCACGCAACATGTTATATGTAGTATATTTATTGACAAAATTCTTTTTAGGTAACACAAATGTCATTTTGTGTGTGACAAAACTCAAAGTTTAAACTTAGTAATTTGAAAGAGTGTTAGATATGTACCAATTCTGAACAATGTGTAGCCAAACTCTTGTGAAATGATTAAAATTTTTATGAAAAGTCCATGGATCTACGAAATGACTTCATACCATATTTCAAATTTTTTTGGACAACATTTAGATTTTGTTACTATTTAATGCTGAATAGTTGTAAATGGATATATGCATTTTTCTAGAAGAATATTTTAACTTCCATTCAATTTCTATGAAAATGATTTACACATGTACTCATCTACAGAAATATAAGTTTCTCATATTTTCTGAAACAATATTTGTGATATATAAAGTTCAAATATATTTGAAAATATGTTTTTTTGAAAAGAAAAATGTTTGTGCTGGTGGTCGTCTTAAGTGCTCACCAACACAAATAATTTTTTGATTTTATTTCTTCAAATGATCTCGGATGAAGATGAAGTTAATACTAAAGCTATAGTTTTTGACAAGATCTAAAACTTTGTAGTCGACAACTTTTCCATTTGGGAATTTTTAGGTTACTAAAAATATACTCTAAGATTAAAACTGGTGATGTAAAAAATAGCACCTCTTGTCTAAATCAAAACTGATATGTAGGGGAGATGGTTACGAGGGCGACGCGAGAAAACAAGAGGTCATGAGTTCGAAACCCTGCACATTTCAAATTTATGAAAAATCATGAGATTGTGGTAGATGATGGGCGGTTATGTGTATATGCCTCATAAAATGGAAAATATTTTTTTGTTTTACTTTACATTTTAAAAATTGAAATGGTTGAAGTTGATTTGTGCTGGAGGGCGCTTAAGACACTCGCCAACAAAAATGCATCATTGCTGGCGGTCAGCACCACCTGCACAAATAGCCATTTGTGTTGGCTCCAAGGTGCTAGCGGGTGACAAAACCACCCACACATATGTGTTTTACTCACCAGCACAAATAGTTTCCGTACAAGTGGGAGTAAGTGTTTGGTTGAAAATTCTAAAGTTGGAGTGCTAAACTTTAGCATCCATTAGCACTTTTTTCCTAGTTAAAGTTGTTGAGTCTGGACTAAAGTTTAGTAATAGACTTTCGCACTCCTATTTGGATTGTCTAGTGCTAGAGTTTGGCACTTTCACCCTGTTAACATTTGATCCAAATAGACCCTTTTGATACTAGAGGGTAAGTCACTGAATCTCATTGCTCAATCTAGCGTTGTTTTTATTTTAATTTAAATGCTAACCACGTTGAGGTCAGTTTCATCGTTTACATTGTGGTAAGTTTAACATTTGTGTATGCTCCAAAATGCAATATCTGTTCAGAAAACATCTTCTAATCGTCTTATTTTGCAGTCCCAAATGATCAAAGATGGTCACAAAATTCTAATATTTTCACAATCCCCCAAAATTCTCAAATTTGTCCAGGGTATGTCTCACAGCCTTTCGTTTGCTAAAATTCAGATCTTGATTTCAAATATTCTTTGATTATTTGATGCGACTTCTATGGTGGGATTGATGCAGAATGCACTGGAAAATATTATGTCAAAACAACGAATGCGAATGGTCCAAGGTCCACTAGTGATATTGAGTCTTTGGTATTTCTGTTAACAACACAGGTTGAAGTGTCGGTCTTAATCTAACTCAAGGATCTAGGATAATTATTGCCGACCCATCCGACAACCCAAGGTAAGTCAAATATTCATAATATATGATCATAAGTCCATACTCTTGTTAATATATGACAAGTTGGAATATTCTACACTCCCTATTTATAGTGAACACAACCAGGCAGTGGATCAGGCATAAAGGTTTGGGCAGCTTAATGATGTTGTCGTATATCGACTAATGTCTTTTGCAGATATCGAGGAGCACGCATACAGAAAATAGGTAAGTAAATATTGTCTTTAATTCTTTTTGTTAATTTTTTTTCCAATCTGGATAACTAGATTTTACTAGGAAGTTACTAAAATGTCAAACGAGTGTTTACATTCCCTAGGATGCTTTGATTTTAGTTTTCTGACATGCCTTCATTTGCAAGTTGTTAAACTCGAGTCATCTATTGCTTTATTTGGAGAAGAATCTTGGGAGAGACAAATTTTTGAAAGGATATCTAAATAGCTTACTTTTAGTTCCAGGTTTTGATAATGGGATGACCCTAATACCCACTAAGTTGAAGACCTACACCTAAAACACACCAACTCTTCAAGACGTTCAGTCCCTTTTAATTTTTAGCTACTTAGTGTGTCAGGTCCTTCCAAAGGCAAAGTTGCCTTCTCACTTCTGGATGGCAGAGCCTACCAACAGATGAAACCCCTACTTTTGTGATTCCGGGTCACAGAGCCAACCTTTAATGGATCACAACCTATGCACTAAGAACATAGAAATTATATGGCCTAACATGCAGACTAACAACAATAGGACTTTATCATAACACAACAAGAATGTACAATGCCTTTTCTTTAGTTGCTATCGTAGCACTCACCCTTCTCTCCTTCATCCTTACTCTCATCTACCATGCTCATGGATGAGTGGCATGGCAAGGATAGAGGCTCTATTTATAGGCCAATATAGTTCATTCTAAGGTGTCAAGTGTCCCCCTTCTAAAGTTTTTCTACATAATATCTAGCTAATGGATAACTATCACATTGTCATGGTAAAAGTTTCTAGTAGCTTGTAGGATCATATCTTGGCTCGTGCATATATGAGAGAATTCTAGAAGTTTGCATTATAAAACTTCAACACTCCCCCTCAAGGCAAACTTCTATGTGAACCTGTCTTGTAGACCATGCCAAGTGCCTCTCAAAACTTCTCAAATTTTGCCTTGTTTAGACCGTTTGTAAAGATGTCAGCAATATGTTGATCTGTCTTTGTAGGCACCATCTCGATCTCGCTTTCAAGAACATTTTTCCTTGTGTAGTGGTAATGGACTTCTATGTGTTAGGTCCTTGCATGAAAAACTGGATTTTCTGCTAGGCGTATAGAGGATAAGTTGTCATAGAAAATCCTTACTTGATAATCCGTCAATTCATGAAGATCCACCATCAATTGCTTAAGCTAGGTGCTCTCTTGTGCTGCCATTGTTGCTGACCGATACTCTAATTTCGTACTTGATAATGCCACAATGAGTTGTCTCTTGTTGCACGATGATATGGCTCCTAACCCAAGGCTAAAGAAATACCCTATGGTTAACCGTCGCGTGCCACAATCTCCAGCATAGTCGGCATCGTAGTTTCCCATCACCCGACAATCCTTTGTCATCTTGTATTGAATACAAAGTTGATAGTGCCCTTAACATACTGGATACGCCTGACTACATCAAGGTGAGGCTTCTTTGGATTGCTCATGTATCGACTAACCACTTCAACTACGTAGGAGATATATGGCCGAGTCAATGCAAGATAGATGAGGCTCCCGACCAGCTATCGATACATAGTCACATCCTCCAAGTCTTCCCCTTCATCTTCTTGTAGCCTCACATTGGAATCCATAGGAGTAGGGACATGCTTGCAGTCAAGCATCCCATACCTTTGTTGAAGATCTTTGGCATATTTCAGTTGACCCAAAAATATCCCTTATTTTATGCATTGTACCTCTAGTCCAAGTGTTGATGGTCCATAGACGTGCCAATTGTGGACCGCAAGCGCACGGACCATCATAGCTTTTCCCTTAGAGTATTCCATCCAAGGTTTATCAATCCGTGGATCGACAATGAACTACCTAGGGTTTTCCATCTAATCTAGCGGATCTATTCCTATCATTAAGCGTTGATTGCATATAGAGGTAAACCTTTAAAATTTGAGTGAGTATAAAGGTTGATCTCATTCGGAAGCGTAGGCAAAGATAACATAACCAAGGTTAACTAAGGCCTAATCGTCTCTAGGTACAGCTCTTAGTCAAAAGGTGATCAAAACATAGATTGCATCTCTACCAAAGGTACCCGAGTCTTCTCTCCGAAAGGCGGCTCGCAAGCGGCCTACTTTCCAATGGTCACCGCCGCGAGGTGCGTGCCAACGCCTAAGGTTTCCCAAAGCTTTACCCAACCAACTAGCAAGCGCTCGACGAGCTTCCTCTTGTGGTGGCTTGCGACAACTCCCATCGTACTCGCTATTGATCCAACTCAACATCACGTCATCGCTAGAACCTTTCCCTCTGTCATGCTGTCACCACTCCGGGGTAATCGACGGACTAACTAGAATGCACTACTTCAATGTATCCGCAAGATATGGACTAATCACCATGATTAGATCTAATCTTACTAAGAACATATGACGATCGTACATATAAATATAAAGCATCAAAGAAGTAGGCCCAGGTTGAGACAACTAGAATAGAGATTAGATTGATATCACCATCGTGTGTATACATACCCCGATGAATCTTGGGGCTTGACTCTTGAGCTCCGCCGTGGCACAACCGCGCAGGGAGGCCATGGCGGCTAGGGTTGGCCTAGGCCATGCCCTAGGTACCTTCGAAGACTTGCAGCGACACTCGTCTCCCTTTGGTGTATGACCTAATTTTCGCTGACTTCTGGTGGATTGATCTCCATGGCTTCGGGGTACAGGGGCTATAAATAGTCCGAGGAAACCCTAGCTTGAAGGGGAGATCGAGGCGGCGCAAAAAGGGGCTAGGCCGGCCGGCCTAGGGCCTTTTTGGCCCGCCTCGGCCTCATCTTTTGCGTGCAAGCTTCTAGATCTTCCAGGAGTTGATTTGCCAATGCATGTGGATATTTGACGTCGGTTGCTTCGGGATAAGATTGGGTCTTGATAGCTTTCCATATGTCTGCCTAATTCGCCTTGACCTCAAAGGCATCCGGCCTTATCTTCAAGTCTTTGCCCTTCCACGTTCTTGGAGGTTGGTTCACCATAGATGAGAGCGAACGAAATCCGAGTCACATGGCCTTCATTCCTTCGCGCTACGCATGATCTTGGTCTTTGTCCAAAAGTGCTCATTTATAGCTCAAAAACCTGCGTAAACCAAAATCCTCCAAAAATACATGCATATGCGAATACGGGATTATTTCAAGTGCCAAGTGGTGGGTTAGTATATGAATTAGTCCCAAAACACCACTTAAATATCACTAAAAGTGTGTCGCTAATGAGCGTCAACACCAAGAAAGTGATTAAACTCTCCAAGTTCCTTCATCTGAAACCGGAATGAGAGATTTTATCTTGTCCTTTGTATCTTCTTGAAGTAGCATCCTGTTGGCCTTCACAAATAAGTTAGAATCTGATGGAGCAACTTTAAATCGACTTTGATAAATAACTCACCGATGAACCCATATCATGATAGTGGAGCTTGTTTCAAGCCATAGAGAGCCTTCTTCAATTTACAGACATACTCAGGATGGATCTTGCTCTTAAAATCTCTTGGTTGCTCCATATAAATATCCTTATCAAGCTCGCCACGTAGGATTGCGTTCTTGTCATCCATTTACCACAATTTCCAAGACTTGTAGGTGACCAATGCGAGCAAGACTCGAACAGTTGTAATCTTCACAACCTGGCCAAATGTGTCTTCATAATCCAGCCCGTATTGTTGAGAGAAACCCCGAGCTACAAGTTGGGCCTTATACCTTTCAATTGAGCCATCCGAATGAGTCTTTAACTTGTAGACCCATTTGCAAGACATAGGATTTACTTCATTTGGCCTTGGCTCCAAATCCCTTGTCCAATTATTATTTAGTGCCTTAATCTCTTTCTCCATTGCCTTACGCTACTAAGGGCTTTTTTCTGCTTCTTCATATGAAGATGGTGCAATACGTATAGATTCATCAATAAGGGCAGCATTAGCATACCTTGTATTAGGTTTTAACTACCTTGTTGTCGTCCTTAGTTCTTGAACAGGCTCATCAAGCTCCATTTGTGGTGGTTGAGGGCCATTTGGAATTAACTAATGAAGGCATGTCTTCCATGGGCTCTTGGCTTTGCTTGATGAGGCATTTTTGTCTTCACTTGGAGCTGGTGCCTCCCCCCCTCTTCTTAGATTTCTTCTGAAACCTCATCCAAACCATGTGAATCATGTAACTCGGCCTTCTCAGGTGACCACCAAGCAAAAGCTTCATCAAAGACCACATTTCTTAAGGTGTGGCACTTTTCTATATTTGGATCGCAACACATCCAACCAAGTACCTTGAGATGGCTGACCACTGGCTTCAACTTCCATAGTAGCTCATGGGGTGACTTGAATCCCAGCTTGGGTTGAGGTAACCTCTTAATCACGTAGGTTGTTGTCCTCATACACTCAGCCCAATACCTTCCAGGTACATTTTTTTTGGCATGGAGCATACTCCGATAAGTTTCCGCAAGATGGCGATTCTTGTGCTCCGTGTTGACGCTCCTTAGTGACACCTTTTTACTCTTGTTTATCTTCAATAATGGCATGAATTTGATATCTAAACTATTGATCATACTCTATAATCGGGACGTTTTCGTATATGCATGTGTTTTTGAAGGATTTCTGTTTACGCAGGTTTTTGGGCTAAATTGGAGCACATATGGACAAGGCTTGTGACCAAGGATGGTGGTGAAAGATGAAGGCCAGAGGCTCGAAGAAAAGGGTAGGCCGGCCGGCCCCACATGGCCTAGGCCGGGTGACCTATGATGTTTCAAGCCCCGTTCATGCTCATCTTTGGTAAATCGTCCTTCAAGAACGTTTGAAAGGCAAGTGCTTCAAGATAAGGTCAAGTGACTTCGGGGGTCAAGGCAAATCAATTGGAGAATTTGAAAGGTCATCCACTTTCCATTCTTATCTCGAAGATATCCCAAAGCAAACAACATCCAAAGGCCCACATGCATAGAGGGAACAACTACTAAAGTTTCCAGAAGACTTGGGGAGAAAGATGAGGACGAGGCGGCCAGGAAAGAGGCCAGGCCGGCCAGCCTGGGCCTCTCTGGGCCAGCCGGCCTGGGCCCCCCTTGCGGCACTTCGACCTCCCCTTTGACCTAGGGTTTCTTCATGATATAAATAGCCCCTGTGCCCCCTGCTACGGGGGGAACAATTCATCATTCCACGCTGAGGAGCAGAGGAGCTAGAGGGACACCTTCCAGAGAGCTGAGGGTCGTGCTAATTGTCTAGGGTTTTACCCTAGCCGACGTGGGAATCCTGCGAGAAAGACCACGTCGGAGTTCCGGAGCTAGGATCATCAAGATCAAGGTAGGATCCTGGTGGTGATCTTGTGATGTACTATCATTCATGGTGAAGTTATTTGTGTTTCTGAATCTTTAGCGATCAAGTGCCTCTTTCTATGATTTTGTTCTCTCTTGGTTTTGCTTCTTCTCCAATCTATTCTCGAGATAGATTGCTTGGGGTATTCTTGTAGCCATGGTGGCTAGAGGTTCATACCAGATCTACCAAGTGGTTCGACACGTTCACTTGTGAACGTGCCCTTAAGTTACCCACGCCGATAGGGAGCATCGTGACAGGGTGTGATCCCGTGTACGGTGGGGCTTTCGGGAGTTTGACCGGAGGTCGTGATTTAAAGATGCTTTTTATTGATATTCACATCTATCTTACTTCACTCTATTTGGCTCGGAGCTACAACATATGCATGATCTAGGCGATCTAGATTGGTTATCTCTAACTCTCTCTTGCTACCTCCGGTGTTTGGTGTTTACTAGATTAGATTCGTTTTGCAACCCTCTTCAAGTCAAAGAATTTCTATGCTAGTTGGATTGTTTCTTATATCTTTAGTTCCACGGATTGATAAACCTTAAGGGAGTACTTTGAGGGAAGAGCTACAACTGATCCGTGCGCTTGCGGTTCACGATTGACGCGTCTAGGGGCCGTCAACACTCCGCCACTTCATTTTGTTGTGTAGTATATTTGTCATAACTTTATTAGCGTTACTTTTTTCTACTCACCAGCCACTTGATAGTCAGCGTCGACAAAGGCAGATTGTTTGAAGAAAGGTCTCAAGTTCCCCTTCGTTTTCCTCTCTCTCTCTCTCTCTCTTCCTCTTCCTTCACCTTTTCTTCCTCCTCCTTTTCAAACATGGCTAAAAAATTGATTGTTTTGGGGTTGGGGGGGGGGGCTTCATGGGATTCAGGGGGAAAGGGAGGCTGCAACCCTGACGTCATGCTGGATCTGCCCCTAAGAGTCGATGTCATTTGTTTCAAATGTACCTCCTTTGCCACAATTGGACCAAATCGTGCAAGTATTCTTAAATTCTCGTGGGATCAAGTGTATTCTTATTATCAGTGGCGTAGCCAAATGGGGGGTTGAGGGGGCTCCAGCCCCCCTACACTCATACAGAATGAAGAAAATAGAAGAAGACAAGGAGAAAATAGAAAAAGAGGAAGAAGAAAATTGAAGATAGAGAAAGAAGAAAAGAGCTCAGCCCCCCCTAATATTTGTTCCTGCATTCGCCACTGCTTATTATATGTGTATATAGATTCTCCCAATCTATTGTTGTTGCAGTCATGCATGGAAAACGAATTTGCCCTTTTCTTCTTAGTAAAAGTGTGCTTCATTGCGGCTTGAACAAATTTAGACCGTTCTTGGACGGTCTTGGTGGCCTGTCCATCTTTAACTTCCTACTTTCTCTGTCCCAAATAAATGTCATTTTGGCTTTTCTAGATACATTGTTTTTACCATGTATCTAGACATAATGTATATCTAGATTCATAGCAAAATTATGTTCTAGTAAAGCTAAAACAACGTTTATTTTGGGACGAGGGAGTAATACAATAAAAATAAAAGATAATATATTGATTTCTAGAAAATTGATTTCCATGCTATTCCTAGAAATAATAAATTCATTTAGTAGCATTGAACCTAACTCAAAGATGTCAACAGTTTGTTCTATCTCTAAATATATATAAAACTGAAGACCTAGTTCACTTATCAATTTCACTTAGAAAAAATAATTTATATATGAAAAATGATTTTAAAAAATGAGAAAATGAATAAAACACAGCCTTATAATGATATTACAACATGACTATGAAAATTTACATAACATATGAATTACATATACTTTCTTCTCTTTCTCAAAGGTCTAGATCTATCATCTAAAAAAATCTCAATGATGGACCTCCTAGAGGCTAAAAAACATGAATTTGGGTCTGTATAATGGGAGAATCATGTAAAACTACTCCAGTGAAGTAAGACCGCCACAAATTTGAGCTAAATTGCTATCTCAATGAGAAAAGCACCATGAAACATGCAAACAAAACCCTAATTACGACAAAATAAAGTATTGGGAAAACTTGGATAAGAAGCTAGGAATGAACCTAGGCTATATATTTTTATTAGTTGTATTTACAAACTTAGGCTAGATATTTTTATTTTGACTCAAACAATGTACTTAGGCTATATATTTGAACTTGTGCATACATGTGATTAAGCATTTGGCCGTGTCCTTATAACCGGCTGTGACAGTTTCGGTATTTGCAGTTCATTTTTCTCCTTAGCTACCTGCATTTGCCCTTCCTTTACTTTAGATTATTTTCTACGCCCACGCATTCTTGTCAGTGCAACTTTTTGCTGGTGCACTTTGATCCGAGGTGCTATATATATTCTCAATCAAGTCGATGAGAAAGAAAAAGTGAAATGCAATATTATATTGTCTACGGCCATGGGAGATCCGCATTATATTGATGAGAAATATCAACTCTTCCGAGGTGCTCTAGCAAGCAGTAACACAGCTAGGCGGCGCTCGATCGGCGAGCCGCTATGCAGGCGATCGACCTGAAATCTCATTGGCAATCTCCCTCCTCCAAGAAACGCTGGGCACTATCATTGAGAAAGCATGGCAGAGAAGAAATCCGGGGAGTGATCTTGGAGCCCTTGCAGAGGCATTGAAAATTGTTACTCGAGACCTGAAACAATGGAGCAAGGAAACATTTGGCCATGTTACCAAACAATTGGAGGAGCTCAGGGGTGTGCTTGAGGGACTGGAACAAGATGATCCCATCCAGAACCGAGAGGCCATCCTGCACACGAAGAAAGAGTTGGATGAGCTGCTATATCGCGAGGAAATGATGTGGTTGCAAAGATCAAGAATATCATGGCTGAAAGAAGGGGATAGGAATACCAACTACTTCCATCAGAAAGCAAGATGGCGGGCGAGGAAAAACAATATCAAAAAATTAATGAAAGAGGATGGAAGTTGGACCTCAGATCAACTAGAGATGCATGATATGGCTGTTAGCTACTTCTCTAACTTGTTTACAAAGGATGAGGGGGTAGATCCACAAGAGGTTATCAATCTTTTCAACCCTGTTATTTCGGAGGAGACTAATCAGGAGCTGACCAAGCCATATAGTGCAGAGGAGGTCGGAGATGCCCTTTTCCAAATTGGGCCTCTCAAAGCGCCTGGGCCAGACAGATTTCCAGGGCGCTTCTTCCAACGTAACTGGATGGTACTAAAAGAGGATGTCACCCGGGCAGTGCAGGAATTTTTTGCAACAGGTGTTATGCCACCAGGTGTAAATGATACATGCATAGTCCTTATACCTAAAGTCCCTCAGCCGGAAACACTAAAGGATTTTCGCCCTATCAGTTTGTGCAATGTAATCTACAAAGTCGTCTCCAAATGCATTGTGAATAGACTGCGACCTTTGTTGGAGAGCATCATATCCCCGCAGCAGAGCGCCTTCATACCGGGCAGGTTAATTACCGATAATGCTTTAATTGCTTTCGAATGTTTACATGCTATCAACTCGAGTGCAGATGAGAGAAGTCGATTTTGTGCTTATAAGTTGGATTTGTCCAAGGCTTATGACCGCGTTGATTGGAGTTTTTTGAACAAGGTTTTACTGAAGCTGGGCTTTCAAAGTTCATGGGTGGACCGAATCATGACCTGTGTGTCCTCGGTTCGCTACTCGGTTCGCTTCAATGGCGTCGTTTCGGCGCCTTTTACTCCAACACGTGGTTTACGCCAAGGTGATCCGCTTTCGCCTTATCTTTTTCTCTTTGTTGCTGATGGGTTATCTGCTTTGATAAACAAAAAAGTCCAGGATGGTGATCTCCAGCAGTTGGGCGTGTGTAGAAGAGCACCAGGTATATCACATTTGCTTTTTGCAGATGACACATTGCTGTTCTTTAAAGCAATACCAGAACAGGCTATGTTAATAAAGGGAGTTTTGGAGATTTATGAGAGGTGCACAGGACAGCTAATTAACCCAGCAAAATGTTCCATAATGTTCAAAGGAACTAGTCAGAATGAGACACATGAACAGGTTAAACAAATCCTTCAAGTGGAGAGAACTGTACTAGACGAGAAATACCTAGGACTCCCAACACCTAAAGACCGGGTAAAAGGTGCAAGATTTCAGAGTTTAAAGGAACGCTTGGGCAAGCGTTTGAAGGACTATACAGAGAAGAATATGTCGGCAGCTGCAAAGGAAACACTGATTAAAGCAGTGGCGCAAGCTTTGCCCACTTACATAATGAGTGTTTTTAAGTTGCCTTTGGGTTTATGTGATGATCTCACAAGTATGATTCGACAGTTCTGGTGGGGAACCGAGAATGGCAAGAATAAATTGGCATGGGTCGCCTGGGAGAAGATGATCCAGAAGAAATGTTGTGGAGGCCTGGGCTTCAAAGATCTACGTCTCTTCAATCAGGCCATGCTCGCACGGCAAGCTTGGCGGCTGATTGATAAACCCGACAGCTTGTGCGCCCGTCTACTGAAAGCTAAGTACTATCCTCGAGGATCTCTTGTTGACACTTCCTTTTGCTCTAATCCCTCCCAAACCTGGCAGGCTATTATGTATGGATTGGAGCTCTTGAAACAAGGAATCATTTGGCGTATCGGTTCCGGCACGCGAGTGCGAATTTGGAGGGATCCATGGCTACCAAGAGACATCTCACACAAGGTGACGTCACGCCAGGGTCGGTGCAGGCTGAAATGGGTGTCGGAGCTAATGGATGCCTCTGGCCGGGGATGGGACTTTGATCGGATCTCTTCTATTTTCAACCCTCCAGATGTGGAAACAATCACAAACATCAAGATACCAACAAGGCCCATGGAGGATTTCATTGCCTGGAGCATGGAAAAGACTGGAATTTTCACTGTGCGTAGTGCATACACTCTGGAAGTGAAGCTCCAAAGGCATGGTGATTTGCAGTCCTCGAGTTCATCCCCAGAAGGTGAGCGGAAATTGTGGTCAGCTGTCTGGGGAGGGAAGGTGCCGCCGAAGGTTAATGTTTTCACTTGGAAACTCTGCCAAGATGTCCTCCCCACTAGAGCTAGCAAATTCCGCCGAGGCCTGGAGGTAGACGACCTTTGCCCCATATGCAATGGAGATAGTGAATCGGGCTTTCACGCCACGGTCACCTGTCCTCAAGCGAGGGGCCTGAGGGAGGCCATGCGTGAACACTGGCTGCTACCAGCAGAGGAGGAATTTAGGTACACGGGCCCGGATTGGTTACTGATACTATTGGATCGGTGTTTGGCCGGGCAAAGAGATCAGGTAAAGTTGCTTCTTTGGAGAACATGGACAATGCACAACAACATCACGCATCAGTCAGGGCCTACTGGTATCCTCGATTCAGTACATGCCCTGCTGGCTTTGCATAGTGCGATGGCCACCATTCAGGAAAATGGCGAACGGGACTGTTCACCATCCGGCAACCAAAGGAACAGCGGCCAGACGAAAACGGCACAGCGCTGGAAACCGCCAAGTGAGGGTTGGACAAAGATTAATGTGGATGGATCCTTTGTGACACAGACAGGAGAAGGCGGCATAGGTGTTGTGGCCAGGGATCATAAAGGAGAAGTCCAATTTACGGCGTGGAAATTCCTGAGTGATTGCAAGGATGCGGCGGAGGTTGAGGCAAAGGCATGCTTGGAGGGGCTGTCCCTAGCAACACGGTGGATTGCGGGCAAAATCGCTCTTGAATCAGATTGCGCTCGTATCGTCCATGCTTTGCAGAAGAAGGAGGACCGATCAGACCTGGGTTTCATTCTGACAGAGGTCTGGGAGAATGCGAGGCTACTGGAAGGTTGGAAAGTAGCACAGGTAAAGAGAGAGAGCAATTTAGTAGCACATGAGTTAGCTCAATTAGCTAGGAGAAGTAAGAATTCAGATTGCTGGTTAAGTGTGGCGCCTGCGTGCATATCTCACTTAATTGAGAACGATTGTAACCGTGCTTCCTAGTTAATAAAGCTCTCTTTTTACCCGCAAAAAAAAAAATCTCCCTCCTCCAAGCGCCACCGCATGCATCATCACACCGGCCACGGTGAACACCTCCATCCCCATGTCGGTCCCCATTAGCAATCTTCCTCTTCGTGCCCCGTCTACCAGCTAGAGACCCGAACAAGTACCTAGTTTAATTATTTGTTCGCAACTGCCATATATATATATATATATATGACGAGAGAAAAGGATAACTCTTATTGTATCCGAAGAAGAAATAAGCTTTTTTGAAGGAATTTTTTTTCCGGGGACAAAACAGACATATCACAACTACTAGTTTCTATGCAACCAACCACACCGAACTGGATTTCGATCTTCCTCTGCGTCGAGAGCATCCGGCCCATAAATATGACGTAGGCTTAATTCGACTGGATTTTGTTCTTGGATGCCCCGCCGTGTGCACCAAGAGTCCTCCTCGGCTCCTCCGAATCTCCGATCCAGTCCCTCGTCGATCGAGCAATTAATATATCATCATCGAGCAGCAGATCAAGCTAGCAGAAGGATCGGAAATCAAACCATCAATCAATATGGATACGATGAAAATCTTCATGAGCGATGACGATGTTGTTCGGCGGCAGTACGGCTGTTGCTGGGGGGACTGGCGGCAAGGCGACGTTTTCGCTGGCGAGTTCGACGAGATGAGGGTGAAGGCGGGCTTGCCGACCATCGCCGACGAGATGGCCGCCAGGAAAGCCAAGGGGGAGGCCTTGAGCGCAGCCATTGCCGCTCGCCAACGGCAGAGGAGGTGGCGCAGGATCGCCACAGCAATCAAGCGCTGCTTCTGCTGCTGCTGCTGCTTCTTCCTCGGCTGCTACGACGACTCCCATCTGCTGTCCGATGACGAATATGATTGTTATTATTATACACAAATGTAGTATATGATTCATCTGAGTATATAGCAAGGCTTAGTTCGTCGTCGATTTATTATATACATACATATATAGAGTTATGCATGATTTCTTTCTTCTTTCTCTAATGCGTCCGAGGGTTTGGAGAAACGGTCTTTTTGTTATTACTGTGATGCCGAGCCATGCCCAACAGGCCGTGGCGAAATTGCATCTTATTATGAACTGATGCATAGCTGTTTCCGATCGATGCCCAACACATTAACATTTGGCGAGACGGCGATGTCACTGACAGGAAGCCATCCTAATCCAAATCCCGACCGATGCATGATAGTGTTTGCTAGGAGCGGAAGCCAAGCAAACCGGGCAACGCAAAACAACCAATCGTCCTCTCTTCCGTTCCCAGATCGATGGAGCGCCAAGCAAAGCAACCTGCTGCAGCAGCTTTAATTTCTTCTATTCCTAGTAGATCAATAATACTACGATCGATCAGTGATGGATCACCACGGCTGGCTGCTGCGTGCAAGCAACATGCATGGTCTCATCCGGATCTGCTATTCTGCTGCTTCGGTTGGGGACCAACAGCAACAACAACATTTTGTATGAACAAGTACATGAAGCTCGCCGGCAACGACGGCACGGTCAGCAAGGGCAGCAAGGATGACGATGCTGCCTCGGGCCCCAAGAAGTTTGTATGAACAGGAATGTGGGAAGCTGCTGGATTTATTATTAAAAGAGTGTACAAATATGGACAGAGAAAGTAGTTAAGATTTCCATGTACTCGTTTTTAAAACTGACGGAGTTCTCCTTGGTGTAGCTCGCACACAAATATTTGGTTCTCCTTATCCAAAATTTTTTTTCGTTCTCTACATGATGATGCAAAGAAGCTCCAAGAATCCATTTGTCATTTATCTTGAATGGTCACAAGATTTCGACGTGCTTAAAGTTTACTAGTAATATCAACTAGGCTCGTGGCGAAAAAAAACTATTGATTAATAACCAAATGAGAAATAGATGATATAATTTAACCAATAAATACAAATATGAGGTAAAAATAAATATATACATGAGATAACTTCTTAACGCTCACTACTATATATAACACAGGTCCCCGGGCCAAGGTATTTAACATAGACAACATGTCCTATGTACTAATGAAACATACAAATTAGATTGACCATGTACAGGCATAATGTAACTAAATTAAATGGTTACAAATGGCAAAGAATAGTCGACTGTAAATTTCTCAAACACGCAGATTCAAGAAATTTTCACTAACCCTCTTAATTTATAAGGTCCATCTAGGCTACTATACACCTCACTTGAAAAAAGAAACATCCAGCAATTTTAAAACATATATTCTAGCTACTTCTACGGGTACACTAAAATTGTGCCTTCTTGGGTGATATCAAACATAAGAAATATTCAAGCGACCTTTGGCACCTGAAATGGAATATATTAGACAGTTCCAGATAGACAGCATCATGTTGTTGAAAATTTGAATATATTAGATATAGTGGAAATTGCACACTTCACACAACTAATTAGTTCTATCTTCTGTGTACCTAGATTCCATGGCAAAACAAAGATGCTCAATTAAGTACTACCTCTGGTTTTTTTTACATGTCATATTAGCTTTGTCCTAAGTAAAGTTATCCAACTTTGACCAAATTTATACAAAAATATAAAAACATCTACAATATCAAATTTGTTTCGTTAAGTTCATCATAGAGTATATGTTAATAGTACATATGATTGATATTATAAATGTCACTATATTTTTCTATAAATTTGGTCAAAGTTTTATAACTTTGACTTAGGACAAAACTAATACGACATCTATTAAAAACCGGAGGGAGTATGTGCAACAATAGCCTCAGTGTTCATCGGATAAAGCACCTGAAAACACAAGTATTTATAGATTTATTAATTATTATCTGTTGTTAAGTTAAGTAGTTTGATAATTCAATTTCTACTTTCTAAATATTTTTATGATTTTTTTTTGAAAAAAGGAATGCTAAACCATGTGGACCATATGTGAGCTGAAAATGTGTTTCAGTAATTATTCGCAATGACGAACCTCCATTAGAACTACATGGATCTAAGTACATAACGTATCCTGCTATATTTTTTAGTTCCAAATTAAGAATGGCTGGAATGCAGAATAGAAAACACAATGTTCGTAAAAGAAAAGTACCGGGCCTTGTTAAGGAGGCAGTACTGTCATTACTTGATTGACCATTGTTCTGCAGCTCGTTGAGTATGAGTATGACAAATTTGCACAGAAGTTAAGATCTACCCAGAAACTTCCACTCGCATCGCATGCAGAGGAGATCGGTGATTATTTTGTTTCGAGTAAATCAGCAATTATTGGATCATGAAAAATAGTAAACAAACAATAATTTATTTTTTTCGGTGAAAGAGAGCTTTATTGACTAGGGATGAATATGATTACAATCGTTCAGGTCGACTAGGTCCGATACACACGCAGGTGCCCGTCCTAGCCAAACTGCCGAATGAACATTACGTCTAGCTAAATGAGCTAATTCATGGGCAATTCCATTACACTCCCTTTTCACCTGAACTATCTTCCAGTTGACAAGCAACTGAGCAAGATCATGAGCCTCATCATAGATAAACTCAGCGTCGACCTGTCCGCCCGATTGCCTATTGTTTTCACCACGCCGGCACAGTCTGTTTCAACAATCACCGACCCATGGAGTTATTGGCCTGCTAGCCAGATCCCTTCCACGCATGCTTTGGCCTCCGCCTCTTCTGCAGATGCACACCTGAAAAGAACACGAAGCTGTTAGCAGTGCCTCACCTCGGTGATTTCTAGCGATGATCCCTGCTCCAGCTGTACCCTGGCCGTCCACAAAGGACCCCTTGCCGCTGGCGTCTGCATACTGATCTCTGCATTTTAATAATAATCCATGCTAATGCCACTAATCAAAGTAACGAAAATTCAGTAAAAGAAAACTTACCTAACAAAAGAACCATAATCCTTGTTGCTTATGAGAGTGTCTGCCTAGAGTGAGTTGCGGCCACTGTTTCCATGATCTGCACTCTGCAACCATCGCTTAAGCCCCTAAGCGTATTGCATCCATCGCTCGGCCATTAATAATTAGGTCATCTGGTTGATCTAAAAAGGTTGACATGCAGCTCAAAAATCAGACAAGCAAACTTGAGTTACCTGGAGTAAAATCAAGTATTCCTCAAAACCCTTTTCAGTTGGTGCCTTCCTTTAAATAGTTGGTCCCTTTAAGACATACATTGTGTTTGGAGACAATCCCTTATTTGACACCACTAAAATTAACTGTTTCTTTTTTGGCCCTAAAAATTTTTTTGTTCTTTAATTGGACATTGATTTTAAATTTCATTCCTAAAATGACATTCCGTTCGCTTTCCATCCAACTACCGTTAAATGCCATGTGAAAAGACCATTTTGTCCCTGTGAAAGAAGTTGGCTCCACCAGCACCACATTCTCCTTCCACTCTACCATCTGTCTTTCCTTAAAAAAAAAGGGAATTGTCTATTGTGTTTGGATTCACAACCTAAAACCAGGAGGAAAAGAAGAGCCAAGTGCAGATCCCCAATAACCAGGAGGAAAATGTTATTGTCTCTTGTGTTTGGATTCACAACCTGAAAAGGTTACTGGAAAAAGAGTAACCTTTCCCAATCCAATTACCGTGTCGGGAGAGTCATATTCAGGGAGAGTTGAGGTAGATTATTGGTTTGTCCCAATAATTATTGAGAAAAAGGAAAGATAAAGAGGATCTATTGGAGCATTATTTTTTCAATAACCCTCCCAATAGGGTAGTTGGATTGAGAAATAGGAGACCGCGGGAGATGCTCTAACAGAAAGGAACGTAAATTCCCAGATTCACCTAGCTTGGAGCCCTTCTTATCGTAAAAATATACCACAAAATCGATAAGAATGACGAGGAGTAAGATAAAGAACATCATCTCTTGCAAAGGGAAGGAGTCATGATAGTATGATGATTCATGAATGGAGAGACGCAAACACATCAAGATCGAGAGAAATAAATGTTAGTTGTCTTGACCCGGATCCTTAGAAAAGAAAAAATGGATGGAATAGAAAGAAGGAACAAAATAAAGCACGAACAAGAACACGCTTACACATATGGTGTACATAAGTACCATCTTAGACATGAAGAAATTCCTGCCCTGGGAGAGCATTTGCCGTTCCGCCCGACTACTCACTGCTGCACCCAGCTGGTTTACTGCAGGCTGGCCCATTTGTGGCCTCCTCGGTGCTGCTGGGCCTCAATTTCCACTCTATGTTGTCGATGTCCGGTCAATACATGGCCTTTGTGCTAATGGCCCAGAGAGACTGGCTCAGCCTATGCTACCTATGACCACACCGTCTCGCTTAGCGATGCCGCCGCCGCCGACCACCGTTGCTCGAGCCCGTTGTTCCTCTTCATCCTTGCCACACTATGCTTTCCCCTTCGTGCTCACCTTGCCCAGTGCTCCCATCGAGCTTTCTCTCCATTGCATCGGTCTGCCCCCAATTGGTGCTGCTACTGTTCAATTTGGGTCAAGAGCTATTAGCTAGGAAGGTAGTGCTGGGCATGGTGTTAGCCCACCTTCCCTCTTTAGCAAAGGCACAGTAGTACCGTGTCGAAAGTCTCTACAAGGGCCTCCTTTATTATATCTTCGCTGATGTTATAAGGAAGTGTGACGGTAGAGAATAACAAACTTGGTGTTGTTGCCAGGGTGTTCTAAGGGAGTATTCAAACCGGCATGAATGTCCAAATCATGGGGCCCAACCATCTTGTACAGAACAGAGGGTTTCACATCCAAAAGATTGAATATATTCTTGCATATAAGGGAAGGAAGCCATGCAATGTCAAAAATATTTTTTGCCGGAAACATTATTGTATTCTTTGTCATGATGAGCATATATCAGATAATGTTACTTTGACAAACATGAGGATTTTCATGCTTACCCATAAGGACAATGAGTCTTGATAAACAAACAGATCATTCAAAATATTGCACTGGATCCAATAGGTGAAAACAAGATTAGGCAGCTTACTATTCCTTATCTAGTATACAATGATATGTTCATTTATCAAAGAGAAGTCATTGATTGGTTCTGGAACATTCACCAGAATCAACAACACAGTGGAATCCTTGCAAACGACATGGGACTAGGTATGAAAGCTAGTTTCCTTGGGTTTTTACTCATGCTTCTTTCTTGAAGCAATAAAGTTTGTGATAACAATCTCATGATATAGTCTAAGAAAAATTATAACATATTTGTATGGTTTTTATAGAAAAACCATGACACATTTATAACTTTATTATTTATCAGGTCTATGCTTTCCTCCGAGCATTGCTTCATAGCAATATAATAAAGAAAAAGATAGTAGTGGCCCCAGCTTTGGTGGTCGATCAATATAATATAATAAAGAAAACGATGTTGGGATTATGAACACAAAGATTTAAGTTTTCTTGTGCAAGCGATGTCTATATTATATTACTATTGGTGAGAGCTCTAAATTGTTTAAGAAACGATGCAAATTAGAAAAAAACAAACATATTCTATTGCCCGTTGTTATCTTTTATGCAATTTCTTTTGTAGGTTTACTACTACTAAGACCCATGGCCAGAATTTAAGCACTATGCGTAAGGTGTCACATCCTAAAATTTCAGAGTTTAAGATGTGATTAGGAAGAACAAGTAACTCAACAATTTTCTTGTAATCTAATATTTTCCAACATTTATATTTTGAGTAAATTACAACCACCATACAATAACTTGTTGTGATGTATCACTTCAGTCCAACAACTTGCAAAACGTGCAAACTAATACATTAAGTTGTCAAATATGTGCAAGTTGTCAAATATGTGCATATACGGTCATAGATACATCACCAAGCGTATTTTTTCCATTATGGCAGGTAATATGGACTGAACAGAGTTTAGTGGCATGTGTTAGGGCCTTGTTTAGTTCGTGAAAATTGGTTGAATTTTCTGTAGAAAAAGTGCATTGGAAAGCGTGTTGCAGAGAGGAGGGCACGTTTTTCAATGCGTTACTTTTGGTTGAATTGCAGAAACTTGCAGGAACTAAACAAGGCCTAGGTCCTCTCGTTACAAAATTCCAGTTCATGAGATGGATCTCACAACAAGATTCGTGACAATTACTGAGAGTTTTAATTAAATGGCTGACAGGTATCAGTTTTTTTATCCACTAATCATCGTGTCGTCCTTGATTTTTTGTTGGCCATTCCCATTCCTAGTCGGCAATTTGTTTGGCTCGGGAAAGGCTCATGTGTACCAAATAACACCTTTGGCTATTAACTCAAAATGACAGTAGTAAAGCAACGTTCCCGTCCGCCTACTTAAAAAAAAATCAGCAGTTGTTATTGCTTCTTGCTTGATACTCTCACCACTGTTGACTTTTTAATGCACATTTGACTATTCGTCTTGTTCAAAAATTTATATTAGTATCATTTATTTTGTTATTAGTTGTTTTATTATCAAAGATACTTGAAGTAAGACACATTATTTGCACTAATTTTTTGAATAAGACGAATAATGGTCAAAGTGGTATTTTAAAATCAACTGTGAAGTACAATTTGGGACCGGAGTATTGACCCTACAAAATTTCTACGTAGCTTGAAGATTCATGGAATGAAATCTTGCCATGCATAGTATTTTATAATTATACAAATTATACAATCGAATGTTCTATTTCATAATTTATTATAGGCTGTACATGTGGAGCATTACACCACATTCTAGTCTCGTATCACACAAGAGCGACCATCCAAAAAAATATCAATGTGTTGTATTATAATGACAAATGGGCAGTGTAACATCAGCAAATAAACTATGTAAATATCAATGTGTTGTATGTGTTGTACTGGCGAAGCGAACGAAGCATTTGCGGTGTGGCGGTTCGACGCGCCTGTGTGTAGAGCAAATTATTGCTCAGGATTGTAACTTGTCTGAGTAATAAAAATCTCTCTTTTCTTTGAAAAATAAAATAAACTAAGTATAGCCTATAAATATTTTATTTTTGTTGAAGTCAAACTAGTAAATTTATCAGAACTCATGAAATACCACCTCAGTGTTAAATATATAATTCCAGCAACAAAAATTTAATAATCAGTCATTCAACCTAGCTATTACTGGTTCACCACGATCAAAATGACAGGGAACACCCTCAAACGAAGCAACACAATAGACCTAGGGGTTATGTGAAAAAATTAACCGGCGCCTCTACGTCGTGTTGCCAACTTTTGTCCACCAAGCGTATTTGGACCATATATGATCATATTTGACAACTTGATGAGTCAATCTGCATGTTTCTCAACTTGTTGGACTAAAGTGATAAAACACAACAAGTTGTTGTATGATGGGTGCAATTAACTCTTATATTTTCTTATAGGAAAACTTTGATTTTTTAGAATAGATCAAAACAAAATAGGCTTTAAGCACTCTTATGGTGTTCTTGCTTTAGTGTGTCTTGAGTTGTTTGGGTGCTTCTAGTTTTCAAAATGTGTTTAGATATTAGATAGGATCCTCTAGGAATTTAGTGAAATTTATTCCCATTTTCCTAAGCTAAATCCAATTTTTTTAGCTTCTATAAACCTTTTCATAAGCTCCAAATATTGTATTTGGGTTTATAGTGTCCAACCTACCTCTGGGATTTTTTCTGGATTTCTTTTACAGCTCAAGATATTTTTCTTGGTGTAAAAACATAATGTGGAGTTTTCTAGATTTATTTTTCAACTGGGAATATCTTTATCACAAAATTAGAAACAAATCTAAATCCTAAACGGCCAGAGCCCAACCAAACCCAGCCCGCTATCCTATCCAACCCGAACTACTATCCTACCTAACCCGGCTCGCTCCTCCGCTTTGTCTCTCTGCCCATGGACCCCAGCACTACCCTATCCTACCCAACTCAGCTCATTAGTCACCGAGCCGACGTTAGTCTCCAGGCGCAGCACACCGAGCCGCCGCTGTCGCCCTTGCCTTGGCGTGCACACCACGATTCCGTTTTGCACCCCTGCAAAATGACACGGAAGCCGAGCCCTGCCTACCCTATTGCTCGATCCATCTCGAGCCACCAGCTCGTGTAGCACCACCGCTTGCGCAGTCCGCCACCACCGAAGAAATAGAGCACTGCCACCGCCCTTTGGTGCTTCGACTCACCATGCTCAATAGCCACCGAGACAAGATGACACCACCATGAGCTGTGCATCGCCGAGCCAAACCCCTCCGACTCCTCTTCTCCTCCTCACCACCAGAGCTCGTCGCCATCGTGAGCAGACCGGCCGCCGCCCACAAGGTATCCAACTCCAGCTGCCCCAGTACCCCTCTGTTGATGGTGAGAGCACCCTCATGATCTCCTTTGCCCTTCTCCTTCTCTTCCCATGTATCTGTCTAGGAGATGATGTCTATGCAACCTGTGTTATTCTTGATTAATACCATAGGATCTCATTTGGCCTTGCTGCAGCTAACCTTAGGATATTATTTATTCTTTATTTCTTGGGAATGGATTTCTTGATTGATGTGTCGCATTACCTCAAATTTATCATGTTTACCCCTGTATGAAATGTGTCTATAGCTTAGGCATAATGTCAACATATACATATTTAGTAAACTCATTAATACCAATACCATTTTTTGGGAAATATAAATAACGACACCCCTGAATACTCATGGGTAAAATGCTACAACAGTAATTACGTGCACTTGCGTATAATATAAACATAAGAAATACTAACGGTACTAAGCAAAAATGGTAAGGTGACGCCTTGTGCCATGTAACAACCACTGCTAGGCTAAAATTAAGCTATACTTGGAGGATTTTGAGATATCAATCAACCCAAAGTAAGTAAGGCAAGGTAAGGCATCAAATCATTTGGTGAAGTGACTTCAGGATGAAGAGTGTAGTATTAATCATATTCTATAAGGGCGTCCACAATGTGCAAAAAAAGTGGTCCATATGACGTCATAAAGTCACCCATAAACATTGTGGCACTGATCTTTATAGCAGTCCATACATCTAGCTACCCATAAGCTTAAGGCCCGCCCATAGCAAATAAAATAATATAGTCTGTCTTACCTCTGCCACCCTCTCTCGCTACCCTGTCAATAGCATTGGTGCATTGCTACTCTGTCAGTTGGCAGACGTGTTTTTTAATTTTGCAAGTGGGCCCAGTCTTATGTACCGCACATTGTGCACTCTGAAACAACTATGGACTGCTTTGTGTGGGACCCAGGTATAAAGACAGGTTTTGCCACAAACGTTGCTGGTGCCCTAAATGATTCTAAGTCAATTGCTCAAGGTGGATATGCTCAATTGACATGCAATGTTGAAAGCCCTCAAGCTGTGTTTGATCAAGTTATGGCATGGTTATTACATACAAGCTCAAGTAGTTGAGTTGTGACTCATCAATATTGCTCAAAGTGAACCCATGAGAGTCTAACAATGAGAGTTTCTAACTTTTTGGGGTTCCCTGGTAAAAACTGGTGGAACCGGTTTCTATCCTCTGAGTGCCTAACACTTAGTTCGATTGAAAAAGCATCGGGACTCGTTTGCAAACTAGTGGGACTAGTTTTGACTGGCAACATAACAACTAGTTTTGTGAGTGGAGGGTATTTATACCCTTGAGCTCCTCTTGCAGGGGCTGCTGCTTGTGCTCATGTTTGACATGTTCTAGAGGCTAGCTGAGCCCTCCCCAGCCTCTCTTTGTGAGACTTGTGTTCATAGATTGAATCCTTTGAGTCAGGTTGATAGAGTGACTTGTGTGTGAGTTTTGTACAGCAATCCAAACCCTTGAGCTCTTATGCTTGAGTCAAGCAACTCGTGGAGCATATGTTACTCTTGAATGTTGGTTCAGTGAGCTAAGCGTTGCCCAGAGAGCTACCAAGGTTGTGTTGAGCTATCATGGTTTGACAATATGGGTGGATAGGGAGTAGCCTTGCCACATCGGTTCATTAAAGCATGCATTCAGACAAATTAGGTGTAACCAAAATGTTTTAATATTCTAGTACATAGATATTTTCTTTGAAAATCTTGATATTATTCATTAATTAAATTGTTGCTTTGATTCGCCTATATATAGATTGAGAATCTATTAAGTGACACAATTACTTCTAAAGTTTAGTGAAAGCAATAATGATGAAGTATTTTTGTAACACTACTGGTGGTTAGCCCAAAATGACTAGAGGGAGAAGTAGGTTCCCCACCTAATATTAGCTAAATTATTAGTAAAAATCATGAAATTTTATGGTGGCATATATGAAATTCACCATACAAACATGCCCCCTACTGTTGGAAAGTGCAAATCATATATTTAGAGTGGTTCTATTAGTATATTAGTGTTCGGCTTCTCCAAATGACAATTAATATCAATTGTTGGGCTTGTGTTATTGACAACATTCCATAAATCACTTAATTTACTTATGTTGTTGATAGTTTCCAATGTTATGTGATTTGTTTAGAGAGAATGATTTAATAACTAGGTTGATGAAACATATACACCTTGTTATAGATGAAGAAGTTGAGTAAGTTAGAATCTAAAGGGTTGTACATGACATGCTAGCAAAGATATCCTGGGTTCTACACAACTACCTCAAGAGTATCAATATTGGATAAGATGAATGAATATTTCGTCTCTTGTTTGAGAAAATATGATCTTTATTTGATAAAAAGAAATAGAATCATTAATTATAAAGGAGCAATTTATATTTATATGAAATTATTGTCATAAACTTTGCAACACTTGGAAATTTGCATTCTTTGGCACTTCTAAAGTTGTTATATACTACATTCATTGAATTTTGGCAAAGAGATGTTCTTGCAGCTCCAACATTTGCTTGTTTCTCCATACACTCTTAAGCTCAAGTGAAGTAAGTCTGCCTCCCAAAGCTTGAGAAGGTGACCATGGTGCCTTAAATGAAGTTAATGTCTTGAGCCTATTTGTGAACATTTGGGGGTGTTAGTGCCAATAATGAAGCAACAATTATGGCAAAAATTTTAGGTATTGAAATTTTGCTATTTATCTGCAATTTGATATGAAAATTCTGTTCTCTTTAAATCAAACGAGTATGAAGGTCATATGTTTGAAAAAATGTTTGAAAAAAGACTTGTTTTATCTAATGTGTCTTTATTTTGGATCTTACAGAGACTGAAACAGCTGTTGTTTCATGACGCGGGAGCTAGGATGGAGGACCCAAGAGCTAGGGTGGAGGAGGCTTAGAGATATACAGCGGTGTTGTTGTTGTCAGATGAGAAGACAATGTTTCTATTGGTGCGTACGAGAGTTTTTGTTGGTGGAAATCAGAGAGTTCCGGATGGAGAGATTGTTGGTAGACTGTGAAATGTGGTCAGATAGAGTGAAAGATTTTGGTGGTAAATTAGTTAACAGATTTTGCCGATGGTAAAACCCTTTCTTGGTATTTCATGGAGTAGCAGATCAGCTAACATTGTTGATGACAGAAACAGAACCCTCGTTGGGTATCTCGGGGTCAAATTGGCTGATCCCCACGATGTTTTGTATGCTTTGAATGATATTGTAATGAGATTTGTGGTGGATTCTGTTGGCGATGTATAGCCTGGATCTAGTTGTTTGCTCTCTGCCTTTGGGGTAATAATGCTGCTTCTGGTAATTTTGAGCTTTGTGCATGCAGAAATGCATACATGGATGCTGGGCGCTGCTGCATTTTTTTTTTCAGGGCTGCCACTAGTGTTTGCTAGCAGCGGAAGCCAAGCAAGTGAAGGCCAAACCAATCAACCATCGTCCTTCCATTCCCAGATCGATGGAGCGCCAAGCAAAGCAACCTGCTGCGGCAGCTTTAATTTCTATTCCTAGCAGATCAATAATCGATCGATCACTACTGATATCTAGCTGCTGCGTGCAAGCGACACGCATGGTCTCATCCGGATCTGCTGCTTCGGTTGGGGACCAACAGCAACAACAACATGCCGCTGCCGAGTCGATTATGACGAGCCCTTGCGTGACGGAATGCTCATATGCTATGCAGGTGAAGATGCATGACCTAATCGATTACGCGCTTAATTTTGCGCTACACAAGTCGGTCAGTGTCAGTGGCACGCTATCGATACGCTTGCTAATCTTGGCAAACACATTTTTTCCGGGCTTAAGCTTGATCGATACGTAGCTTGTAACAGTCTCTTCTTGTTCAGCACCACGCCACGGTGAGGCATCACATCACCTTCTCCAGCCTTCCAAGCCAACCCCGAAACCTTGAGATGCAGGCTGATGCTGGTGACTGGTAGATAGGTTCAGATTTTGAGGCTCTGCTCTGCGTCGTAGAGTAGATCGAGCTCACCAACAACAATGTCAGGCAGTGACAGCATCCAGCAGATCCAGTCAAAAGCTAAAGCTCCACAACAGGTTCATGCCGAGGAAGATTCAGTTGCATTTAATCGCCGTTATGGGTGGCCCGACCGATCTCAAAGGCTGCAACGGTGCCGCAAATTCAGTTATAACCGATTGCAAAGCAGGGGGAGAAGCAGAAGCATCCACTGGATGAGCAGTGCATTGTTCCTGCCTGGTGTCCGGCAAAATGACAGCAGTGACACCGACATGAATATAACTCGACAATCACCATGAAGATTTCTAAAGCTCAAAGTATAAATTTTACTACCTCTTTTTCTACTTTGTCAATTTTGTGTGCAATCCCCTGTTTTTTCCTATAGTAATAAACCAGATCAATCCTATAGTTGACTAGTAGGTGTACACCAAAGTTTCACAATGACATAAATAATATTTGAATGAAAAGAAAAACACTAGAAGTGGGCACTAGGGGAAAGGGAAGGGAAAAAAAAAGAGAAAGGGCCCAAAGGAATCTCTCTGCTCACTGCTTGCAAGCAAAGGTTAGTTCAGTACCGAAGCCAGTCTGAATTCTGAAACGTTAAGCCTGACGAGAAGAGCACGCTACGAGTCCGTTTCAAACGCCAACTCGATTCGACGCACGCTACCTATAAATTCGAGGAGAAACCGCTCCCCGCTCCAATCGCCCCCCACCAACTGCATCCGCTTCGATGGCGACCTCCCGCCTCCTATCTCTCCTCTGCCTCGCCGCCGCCGTCGCGGCGGCGGCCGCCGGAGTAGACGCCCTCCGTCTGCCCAGCGACGCCAGCTTCCCGGCGGCGCAGGCCGAGCGGCTCATCCGCGCGCTCAACCTCCTGCCCAAGGAGGCAGGGCTGAGCGGCTCCGGCGATGGCCCCAGTGTGGCGCCCGGGGAGCTCCTGGAGCGGCGGGTGAGGCTGCCCGGCGCGCCCGACGGGGTCCAGGACCTCGGCCACCACGCCGGTTACTTCCGCCTGCCACACACGCACGACGCCAGGTGAGCGAGGCCGTCGCATTGCCCGTTGACTTCCGGCGCTAGCAGAAACTCACGCTGTTATGTATTCTAAAGCTTCCATCTTTGGTGGGAATTTGCTCTTCTTTTCTGGATGAATTTCAATCTCCAACTTATTTTTGTAACGGCAGTCCAATGCGCTCTTGGCTACTGATGCTTCGATCTTTCGTTGGGGATTTCGCGTTGTTTTCTGACGAACTATAAATGCGCCAAGCTTTGTAACGATTCTCCAGAGGAGAACAATTTCAGCCTGAAATACTAGCTGTAGAAAGATACGACCTTGTCCCTTTCTACGTTCTAGCTTTGCGTGTAGTTGATACAAAGAATAAGTTTTTTTTTCTGTGACAACAATTTGCAATGTTTGAATTGAGCGTTTGTGCGCCTGGGTGGTGCTGCAGGATGTTCTACTTCTTCTTTGAATCAAGGGGCAAGAAGGAGGACCCAGTGGTGATCTGGCTCACTGGAGGGCCTGGTTGCAGCAGCGAGTTGGCCGTCTTCTACGAGAACGGGCCCTTCACCATCGCAAATAACATGTCGCTTGTTTGGAACAAGTTCGGTTGGGACACGGTACGCAATGATATCATACCTCTCTTATGATCCCTGTCAGGTCAGGGGAATCCAACCTGATCACGTATAGCAACTCTAAGTCTCAAACTGAGTATTCCAGATTTGATGGAACCAAATTTGATGAATATGTTATTAAGCCTTAACTAATTCATCCCATGTTAACTAGACTGCCAACAGCCAAGCTATTAGTGGAAATAAGGTCAATTTTGGAGTATCTGTTAAAGCCACTAGCTTCTGTGGGTAAAGAAGTTTCCTTATCCATAAATCAGAAATTTCATATTTGTTATCTATTTGCTAACTTTAGGTAATGGTTAGGTTACAACTTACAACCAACTCACCACATTTGCTACCTTTATCCATTCTGAGTCGATGAACACATTATTGACCAACTTATCATAGGTCCATGGTATTACCTAGTTACAAGCACAACAGCAGTAATTATGCGTACTATATTACCGCGGTTGACTATTCAGAGTGATGTTTCTTCATCTTCCAAAGACACCTTATGTTGAATTATTATTGAAGTATTGATCACGGCAATTACATTGCTACAAGTCCACTTGCCTCCTCCTTTCTGATACGACTTGATTTGTGCAGATCTCAAACATCATATTTGTTGATCAACCCACTGGAACTGGCTTTAGCTACAGCTCTGATGACCGTGATACTCGTCATGATGAGGCTGGTGTTAGCAATGACCTATATGACTTTCTCCAGGTGCTGCTTTTGTTTAAATTATTTATAGCTGTTGCACTTTCTTTCTTTTATTGCATTATTAGATCCATGTAATGTTTGATTACACCATATAAGTTTGGTCAGTTCATTTTGAAGAGTACTTGAAAGAAACAAAACTAAAATGTTATTATCTAGCATAAGAAAGCATAACATATATACATTGCTAAAAGACAGAAGGGGAACTCTGCTCTTATATGTTTACACATGAGATTTTTTGAACCTATTCTTTACAAATTATAAACCTCAACCCACTAGGTTTCCAAATTTGACCCTTTTTGGCTGGGCCGTAGGCCTTCACATGGTGTCTAAATGGGCTGCTGCACCAAGGAGTTGGCCGCACCATGGCCCATGCATGGCTAAATTTGTCAGATTTGAAAGTTTATTGGGCTATTTTTTTATAAAAGAGTATATTTTGTAAAAAAAGGTTTAAAAAAACTAAAAGAATCATACATGGTGCCATGGTGGTATATATATTAATAAAGAACCAACAGTAGAGGCATATATATGCCTAATATTTTATTCTCTTCAACATGTCCATTGTACGAATTGGTGCCCTTAAGTACTAGCAAGGCTGAGAGTTTTTGCATATCAATACTACAGCTATATATTGTATGAATGTATGTTTGTGCTGGTAATATTGATATTTCTGCTTGGATATTGTGTCTGAGAGAAAAATTGTTAGAGGTCTCATGCAAACGAGATTGCAATCCCCTCTACCATATCAAATTTTCAACCTGGAACCAGTGACTTTTTTGTATAAAAGTATTAAGGTTATGGCAAATTTTTCTGAATAGTTCCATTCGAGGTAGTAGAACATTTGGGCTATTGTGATCTAAAATTTGGATCTCAATTCATACCAAATGGAAGAGAAGGATTCGTCTCTAGCAGAGTTATATAGTGGGCTGCCGGTATATGGCTTGATAGTTGAATTGAGTAAAGCAGAACAGTCATGGGTGCTAACTAATTGTTCTGAACTGAAATTTCAGGTATTCTTTAAGAAGCACCCAGAATTTGCAAAGAATGACTTCTTCATAACTGGAGAATCCTATGCTGGGCACTACATTCCAGCATTTGCAAGCAGAGTTCACCAAGGAAACAAAGCAGACGAGGGCATTCATATAAACTTAAAGGTATGATCATTGTCCTCTCTGCACATCAACTCTGCAACCCTTTTTCATTCTCAGTTCCATTTTTATAAGATATGCAATTCTTGACCAATTTTCTTCTAGGGTTTCGCCATCGGTAATGGTCTCACAGATCCAGAAATCCAATACAAAGCCTACACAGACTATGCATTGGAAATGAACCTTATCGAGAAATCTGACTATGAAAGGATCAACAGGTTCATCCCGCCATGTGAATTTGCAATTAAGATGTGTGGTGAGTACTTCATAGAAGCATTTGAGAACATTGCACAATACTTTATTTTTTGGTAATATAATCATCATTAAATAAATCAAGAAATGAGTATTATTTTCTGGCCACCTGAAAATCTTTCATTTCAACATATGGTGACCTTCCTGAATATAGCAGAAGTGGATTAGTGTAATTCTCAAAGTCTTTATTAAAATGCTCATTAGAATGGCACATCCTGAGGTTTAACTCCATATTAAAAGTATCCATACTAAGCTAATGATTCAGGTACCAATGGGAAAACATCATGCATGGCAGCTTATATGGTCTGCAGTAATATTTTCAACTCCATCATGAAGCTTGTTGGAACAAAGAATGTAAGTAAGCAATACCCTTCTATATTAACCTGCTGTTGCAGTTCAGTAGGTGGAGAAACGTTAACACTAGTGGCCTCTTTGCAGTACTATGACGTTAGGAAGGAATGCGAAGGGAAACTTTGCTATGACTTCTCAAACTTGGAGAAGTTCTTTGGTGACAAAGCTGTCAAAGAGGCACTTGGAGTTGGTGACATTGAATTCGTCTCTTGCAGTACTTCGGTTTATGAAGCAATGCTCACAGACTGGATGAGGAATCTGGAAGTCGGTATCCCAGCTCTACTAGAGGATGGGATCAATGTCCTCATATATGCTGGGGAGTATGACCTTATATGCAATTGGCTCGGTAAGGATACAGCATGCTCCATAATTTTATTTACCTATGTATTTATTTTGCAGTCTTTTATCTATTGTTGCATCATAATTATGGAAATACCTTCTCTGTAGAAGTAGCTGCGCATAGATCAATCTTTTGTTGACCATATTAATAAAGTTGGAACAGAGTGACTCGTATCAGTGTATCACTAGGCTATGAACAGTAAACTCAAAATAATTGTAGCACTGGCATCCATCTGTCTGATAATTACTCTTCTAATCAACCATTATTTGGTTAGCACAGTAATATTTCTTCTGCGTAAGTGACCTTTTACCATTTTGCCACCTTCCCACTTTCTATGTTCATAAGCAGAAAGAAATTATTAGCACTGCAGATAAATGTGGGCCATCTAGAATGATCATGTTTGCAAATAATGGGAACCAATGGTATCAAATTGATTCATTTGTCAATTCATGAAAGGGAAAAAAAATTAAACACCTTGGTGCTAAATAGTCCTTTCTGAAGTACTAGGGGGACAACAATGTACCATTTTTTTGCCTTGTTATTCTGTCTGGTGAGACCGAAAAGACATGGTGTACGTCAGATCTGCATCTTCCCTTTTGGAAAGGTATACAAAGTGTAATGCATGTCAATTCAACTGCAAGTTGCAAACTTGCAGTTGTGATTGAGGTTTATCAATATTGATCTAACAAGTATCCTACTTAAAACTATCATCTATTGTTAGAGGTTTATCAATATTGATCTAACAAGTATCCTACTTAAAACTATCATCTATTGTTAACTGTCTTACACGTGCATCATCAGATTGTTTAGTGGTTTTGCAATTAAGGTATCAAGTATGAATCTCTGTTTTTTTTTTCTTTTTGGGCAGGAAACTCAAGGTGGGTACACTCAATGGAATGGTCTGGCCAGAAAGACTTTGTATCCTCTAGTGAGTCATCGTTTGTGGTAGAGGGTGCCGAGGCTGGAGTTTTGAAGAGCCATGGACCACTCAGCTTCCTCAAGGTTGTGATCTAATCACTCTTTTCACTTTACCCTGTTGCTTAGTATTTGGTTCTTTCCCCAAAAGTAGATACTTCATGTTGGCAAAATTAAGTCTGGTTCCACCAGGAATGTAGGTGTACTTTACAAAATGTGCCAAGATAACCTAGTAAAATCTAGTCATAGCTGCATACTATAACATGAAAGGGCCACTCAACATGGCTGTCTAATGCTTTAGAATCCTTTCGCACCTAAGGATCAGCATTGTATAAAAGCAAATATAGGTAGTGCATCTCAAGGCTAAACAAACTCACATGGTATAAGTTTATCCATGCAAATGCAGGTTCACAATGCTGGCCACATGGTTCCAATGGACCAGCCTAAAGCTTCGCTGGAAATGCTAAGGAGATTTACCCAAGGAAAACTGAAGGAATCGCTTCCTGAATCTATGGTTTTGAAGGCATCGATGTGATTTATCTGACCAGAATTGCTTGCTAGGTAGTCTGAGGTGTCATCCCAAGGAGTGTGTCGCTGAAGCTCCTTGTTTTCATTTATCTTATCCACGGTGTCAGCTGAATATATTTACCCCCTGATAATAACTTTACCCTGCAATTGATGTAACTACAGCCCCAGTCATGTACTGTATCGATGGACAAATCAAATACACGAAGGGGACAATGTCCAAGCCCTTGTCTGCTGCTGATCTTGTAAAGCATCTCATGTATACACGCTTTTATCCAGAGAGAAAAATAATTAAAAAAGAAATGCTTTCTGAAATTTCGTTGGCTATTTGCTGTCCTAATCCTATTGGCGATTTGCTGTCTGATCCGCACGCTCGCTGACTGGAACTCACATGCAGTGTTCATCTTTTGTTCCCGGACGCTGTCGCGGCATTGCTGGTTAGTTTTGAGCTTCATAACTTATATGAAAAGGAGGTGGTCCTTAGATTTGCCCTGCTGGTGAGTTCGCCAACACTGTGTCCCTCTCGCATTCGCACATTCAGGAATTTTTAAAAGAGGCACGCTGCTGCAAAGTTCAAACTTTTTTTTTTGGATCACCGCAGATCTCGTTCACCAACTGACCATGGGCAAAGGATTAGGCTACTGGCTCACATGAAGATAAGCTTTTGAGGTGTCACTGCATGATCACCATTCTGCTTGCTAGGCGTGCGATGCAGTTCGAGGAGAGTGTTTGAGTTGTTGGATAAAGAATTGTGGCGTGTAGCCGGAGAATCGTGCAGGACCACCAAACAGGATTTGGCATTCCTTCTGCATCTCCAGCTTGGCAATTTGAGATGCAAGAATGTCAGCACCCAAGAGGGACAAACACACCAGCAGCTGGATCAGCTCTGCACCTGCACATTTTATGGTTTTGTAAGGCCTTCTCCAATGGTATGAGTCAGTACCTATTTCTAAGCACTCTAAGAGATAACCCTTTTAATGATTTGGCTCTTAGCACATAGCTCATAGTATGAATGACCCCACATGTCATTCACACATAATCTCGAAGTGCGTGTATGAGACTATCTCTTGATTAAGAGATAACTCTTCTCTCTCTTCTATTAAAATATAAGAAAATATTCTATGAGCTAGCTAAAAAGCAACCATTGAAGGAGGCCAAAACAAGTCACCGGGCATACTAACTCAAAAGTGTGCCAAGCAGTAAGACTGAAAGCACATAGGAACATACTGTGAATTGCTTAGTGTGATTTGGATGTAGCTGGAAGATGTGCTGCTATGACAGGGTAACTAACCTCAGAAGATATGCTGTAGTACTCTACCAAACAAGAGGAGGGCCAAAATTTCAGCAGCAAAAGCGAGAGTTGATGGCTGTCAGGCTCATGATCCAGGTGGTAGGGTGCAGGAAACAACGGCAGTATTTCCAGTAGAGCGCTGTCCTGTCTCCATGGAGGCCTGCAGCGTGGGCCCCCCACGGTGCACACACGGGCAGTGGTGCACACAGTATGAAGGACACGACTCGTGAACTACATTGTCCTACATGCTGCGGATTCCGGTGTGTTGCTAGGATTGGGCCAGTGTTTTTTTCCCTCTCAATCTGTGTCTCTTTGTGTTGTGACCAGAATGTGTTTTTACGCAAGACAAGTGTGCGGCATCAATGGTCCGAATTCAGCACCGAGCTATGATCTCGATCTCAATGGAAGATGGAGTTGACACCAGAAAGAGAAAGAGAGCGCCTACGTTCCACCCATGCTTCCTTGCTGAAGAGGGGAAAGGCATGTCTGTACATCTCGCTACAACTGAGCCATCGATCGCTGTTCTTCAGAGGATTTGAGCCATGCTAAATTTTTGTTCGTTCAGAGAACCTGCGTGCGTGATAACTGGACTGAAAGCCGAGGCTTGAGCTTTCACCAAATCACCAGAAACAGCGAGCAAGCAAGCAGGACTGAATCGGTGGAGGAGCCGTCATTGGAGCCACCACTGCTGACAGAACAACCAACCAGCCAGACCAGACCAAACTGATCTCTGGGCTAGCAGGAAGCCAGTAGCGAGCTGAGCCCAGATACGTGGACGGAGGACGCATGTGTAGGACAGAAATGTATAGCATCTCATGTCCAAGAACACAGGGACATAGCATGACCATCCCTGCAGCCCAAGCCCAGGCAGCCAGCCATGGGGATTGGAGATCGGAGCTCGCACGCGCAGCCACTGCACGGCCCCCACAGCTCACCGCCTGTCGCTTCCTCTGCACCCATCTCCTTCGGCCGTGTTTACTTCCTTCCCAAAAAAATTTGCAAAAGGGAATCTTTCTTGCATGGAGTACTAAATGAAGTCTATTTGCAAAACCTCTTCACGGATGAGCGTAACTTTCCGAGACGAATCTAATGAGCCTAATTAATCCATGATTTGCTACAGTGATGCTACAGTAACCATCTTCTAATCATCCTCTAATCATGCGGTCAAAGGCCTCATTAGATTCTTCTCGGAAATTTAGTAGAGGTTGTGGAGGTAGTTTTGTAAACTGACATTATTTAATACCCCTAATTAGTGGTCAAAGCTGCATTTATTACCCTGAAAAAATTTTCAGGACCTATCTAAACATTCGTTACTCTTTCCCTGCTGCACTGCACCTGCAGGCTGCTGCACCGCTGCACCCAGGTTCCCTTGCCTTCAGGCTGTCCGCACTCGTCGTCCTCTAAATACATCCTCTAAAAGGAATATCCTGTCCTGGTCATCGAGATTCCGTACTCTAAACCAACTTCTCCCGCACCCGTCATACTCAAAATCACATACTCTATCCCAACTCTACTATATTTTATTCATCCATCCCAACTACCATATCATCTCTCTCCTCACCTTTTTTTTCTTTTCTTTATGAATTTTATCAAAATATATCCATCTGAGATCTTGTTTTGAAGGATTTATTGCAACGAATTTAATGGTGCAATCGAAATTTAATTTGGTTTTTTGGTTTGTGAGTTATAACATTTTTTAGTTAGTTGAAAACGTGGGGTCCGCCACTCTCTCTCTCCTCTCTCTCCTCTCTCTCCGCGCGCGCTGCCTGCCTCCACTCCCCGCTCGATCCTGGAGTCCGCTCGCTGTCCCGGATGAGAATCCATACGTTTCTTTACCGTATGGCAGCCAGGACGCCGCTGCGGGCATTTTTCGGCGGTCCTCGTCCTGAAGGACGCGGTAACGGAAGCCGGTGCGGACAGTCTCACCAATCCACCGCTATATATATGGGCCTGCACCTGCAGCTCTGCAACTGCCCCAATCCATCCTACTGACTTCAGTACAGCCAGCCACTGCAAATCTGCAACTGCAAGTGCAGCCTGCAGATCGGTGCTGTTTACCTCAGTTGCGCAGGGAGGAAGAGGATCGATGGCTCGGGACGGCGCCGGCGTTGCGCCGGCGGAGCGCGCGCGGCTGCACGTGGCGATGCTGGCGCTGCAGTTCGGGTACGCGGGGTTCCACGTGGTGTCGAGGCTGGCCCTCAACATGGGCGTCAGCAAGCTCGTCTTCCCCGTCTACCGCAACCTCATCGCGCTCTGCCTCCTCGCCCCATTCGCCTACTTCCTAGAGAAGTGCGTACTACTACGGATCATCCTGCATTTACTTGCTGTCTGCCACTAATCCTCGATAACAATGTATGCGATCACCTGATGATCTGCAGGAAGGACAGGCCCGCCATGACTCCCAGCTTGCTGCTCCAGTTCTTCTTCCTCGCGCTCTGCGGGTATACTGACTACTGAGCTCTTCATTATGTTCTCTCTCATTCTGTTGTTGCTAACCAATTGGTTACTTTTACGCGCTATTACAGGATCACGGCGAACCAGGGCTTCTACCTGCTGGGCCTGGACAACACGTCGCCGACCTTCGCCTCGGCGATCCAGAACTCGGTCCCGGCCATCACCTTCGCCATGGCCGCCGCGCTGGGGATCGAGCGCGTGCGCCTCCGCCGCCGGGACGGTCTCGCCAAGGTGTGCGGCACGGTGCTCTGCGTCGCGGGCGCCTCCGTCATCACGCTCTTCAAGGGCCCCGCCATCTTCGGCCCGGCCGCGCCGCAAGACCTCGCGGTGGCCGCGCAGCCCGCGGCGGCGGCCGGCGGCAAGAGCTGGGCGCTGGGGTGCGTGTACCTGATGGGCCACTGCCTGTCGTGGTCCGGCTGGCTGGTGCTGCAGGCGCCCGTGCTCAAGCGCTACCCGGCGCGCCTCTCTGTCACCTCCTACACCTGCTTCTTCGGCCTGCTCCAGTTCCTCGCCATCGCCGCCTTCGTCGAGCGCGACGCCGCCGCCTGGGCGCTCACCTCCGCCTCCGAGCTCCTCACCATCCTCTACGCGGTGAGTGATCCATCATCGGCCCATCCAGTGATGGCGTGCTTGGTGAGAGACGAGACATGACGTCACTACGCTGCCATTGCGAATGGAAATGCGTGCAGGGCCTGGTGGCGTCGGGCGTGGCGTTCGCGGTGCAGACGTGGTGCATCGACCGCGGCGGCCCGGTGTTCGTGGCGGTGTACCAGCCGGTGCAGACGCTCCTCGTTGCCGTCATGGCGTCCCTCGTCCTCGGCGAGCGATTCTACCTCGGAGGGTACGGTGCATCTTCCTCGATTCATTTGATCGATCTTGTGTTGGTCAAACAGTTACTGAAGAAGAGGATTTGTGTTCTGGTTGTGCAGGATCGTTGGGGCAGTGCTCATCATCGCTGGGCTGTACCTGGTGCTCTGGGGCAAGAGCGAGGAGCGGGCGCTCGCTGCTAAAGAAGCCTCCGCCGCCGCCGGCACCATTTGCGACGAGCCAGCTGCTTCCTGCCTGAAGCAGCCACTGCTGCCACCGCCGGCGACCTCGGACGCCGCCGTGTGATCCAAAAATACAGTCCAATCACGATTCACGAGGGGGCTGATGCTATCTGCACGCACGTAATAGAAGTAGCATCTCCTAATTAACGTCCATTATGGAAATGTTAGGCTAATCCATCCGTCACTTGGCTGTGTTAGTTCAACTACCACTCGCAACCTGTACTGGTGTAGCAGTAGTGCCCTACTGGCTACTACTGCAGTAGTTCGCCGCATGTTCAGTGCTACCCCATTGTCAGTAAACTGCAGCTGCATAATGTTGTGTCTCTTGTAAGAATGCAGTGAAACATTTTGATTGACTGTGATTGTGTGTGAGCGCCATGCTCTCTTATCCTAGGTCGATCGTCTGTCACATACTCACATTGAAACTGGACCGTAAATATTTATTAAGTTTCCTAGTTGGAAGTGAGTGGCATGGAACATATATTCTCAGATGACGCTGAGCAAGGATCAGAACTTAAGATTCCATTAGAAAAGATGGGAACAAAAAAAAAAGCAACAACAACTTTAAGCACAACTTAGTTGAAGATGATGGCTGCCAATTAAGAGGCTAAATTAGGACGAGCAGGCCACTTGTCCAGCCCATGTCCAAACATCTCACTTCTTTTCGCGGAGCGAGCAAACTCCACAACCAAAAATTGCAACTTGCAATCAGAGACATCCCTCGACAACAGGAGCATAATTTCCTGGAACAACCAAAGTAACAATAATCGTTTTTTTTAAAAAAAAAGGATTATTGTGAGGGCTAGCGGTGAAGTCATGAAGACGAGATAAAGAAGATTTAGGTTTTGGCTCCTTTAAACTACCCAAATATGATGGACCTTTTCCCAAAAGGTAGATTGAAGCAGAGAAAAATAATTAAGGAGAAAAGAAAGAGCGACCAATATCTTTGGCCCAAAGGAAGAGCACTAACCAATGGGCACTGCGCTCCACTGTAGTGTCCAAGAGGGATGATGGCCCACCCAGGAGGAGAAAGAAGCAAAAGCTAGCACCAAGAACACCCCGCCGGCACGAGAGAAAGGAGAAAAAGGCAGCATCAGCAGGAGGATTCACGAGGAGGTGGAGTGAACTGTGAAGCATTTTATTTCGCTCTGACGAGCATATCCATGGAAGATGCCGTCGGAGCAGATGCGCCCGTATCGTTCCCTCCTCGACTCGTGCCTATCTGTCTCCAAATCTCGTCGTCATATATAAATTGAGTTTCTGTAGGCCTGTGGATGCAGGGATGAGATAGAGATCCTGACATGGCGGAGGCAGCCGCTGCAGCATCGGCATCTTCCCGTGGCAATGCTGCCCAGGGCCTGAAGCTCGTGGATCGGCGCTCTGGATCCATGTCGTCGTCGCCAATGCGTCGTCGGCGGCCTTGAGCTGCTGCCCGTGCCGGACAGCCCGAGGGAGCTGCCGGTGGTGTCGCGGCAGCGGCGCCATCCATGGCTCCCGCTCTTCTCCGGCAGCGGCGGCGGGGACGCTGGACGGCTGGAGCCAGAGAGGAAGCGGCGCTCTCTTCTTCTGATTCGTAGTTCCTCTGTCGTTGATTCTGCAGGGCAAGTCCAATCCTTTGGCCTGTACACGTCGAGTGACATCTACCCGTATGTTCTGAACAAACACAGTATAGTAGTGCTTGAGCTGTAATGTCTGTGATCTTCCTTACGGTTTCTCAAGGTACATATTTGTTCAGCAAAATATTGGCAATATAGCCGTCCGGGTGTCCTAAATCTAGGAGGCCAAACCGTCAATTTAGGGCCTGACTTTTGAAACTTTGAAACTTCACTATTCATCAAAGGAAATCTTACATGTATAGAGTATTAAACGTGTGTTAATGACAAAACCCATTCTATAACCTCCCGGTAACTTTGCGAGACGAATCTAATGAGCCTAATTTGGCCATGATTAGACAACGTCGTGCTACAGTAAACAATCTCTAATGACAGATTAATTAGGCTTAATAGATTCGTCTCGCGATTTCCCGTCCATCCGTGTATTTAGTTTTATAATTAGATCATGTTTAGTCCTCCTAATCTTTGATTTAGAATTAAAAACTTTCTTTCGTAAAC
Organism: Alloteropsis semialata; assembly: GCA_004135705.1. Taxonomy (NCBI): domain Eukaryota; kingdom Viridiplantae; phylum Streptophyta; class Magnoliopsida; order Poales; family Poaceae; genus Alloteropsis; species Alloteropsis semialata. Next base: position 971,456 of record CM014270.1, on the reverse strand, counting down.
TTACAACTCTAAACTAAACAGGCCCTAGATGGAGAAAGAACAACAGTTTGCACAATAGTACCTAGGTAGTAGGTACTACTTGTAGTAACAGGCATCGAGTAAAAATCGACTTTTGTTTTTTTGGGTGAGGGCTCTCTTTTGTAGTACTTGCATCAAGGCCAGTTCATCAATTTTCAGTCTGTCTGTAGATCACCCGTGACCAGTCCGAACTCTGATCAACCTGAAGCAGCTTCAGCCTTCAGGTCTCGAGTCACACGCTTCTACAGTTCAACTGTAGCCAGTTGCAGACCTGTTGGAACTGCCAGCTTAGTTTTTTGTGCCCGCCAAGCAGCACTACATGCACCGCATGATTGATAACACCGATATAACTGACAAAAAATGTTGCGCTAATCCGAACAAACAGTTACTCCGAAAGCATCTTTCACGTATAGGAGTAGTTTTGATCTGTGATGTACAGCTAGCAGTTGGATTATTATTCTTGCTTTCCCGAGAAGTAGTATTAGTATTGTACAAGAAAAGAAAAGGTGCCAGTTCAGGAAAGAGCACGCAGTCGAATTCGGAAGGCTAAGATGGTTTCCGTATAAATAAAAAGAAAAAACCCTGAAAATATTGCTTCTCGTAACTAAGAGCCAAATGTTCTTTATACAATATGTTTTTCTTTTAGACACATCCATTTCTTTACATTTAAACAACTAATGCTTTCTTTAGTCATCTTATAGAAATAAATGGAAATAAACGCCTCACCTTAGAAAGTTTAAAACTACAACCATAGGGATTGTACTCTAATTCTACCCTCACTTATAGGAAATATTCTTTGATGTACCAATGGCGTCTGCTTCGAAAAAGAATGCACCAATGACACAAGCCGATCAAAATTAGATTGCCATAATGTACCATAATAGATTTAGCATGTGCCGAGAGGTTTAATCGCCTCCTCTCGCTTTCTCTCTCTGCAGTAACCATTATAGTTCAGCACTCCATTGTCATCGTATCACCATGATCTTAGCTATGATTCAATGTGGCCTTAAACTTGAGTAATAATTGATAAATGTCATACTAAATAGAATTTTTGGCAACAAATGTACTACAATATTTCATACCACATCCATCTCTCACCCAGCGAATTACATTTATCACCTGGAGAATTACAATAGTAGAAAGTGGCAAGAGGTTTAATATTGCCACAACGCTGTTGAGCTGTGTGACTCATTGTAACATCAACAAATTGATTAATGAATAAATGGATAATAAGTGTCACACTGAAAAAATTGTGGTAACATTCAACACCCTTTCACAAATACCATTTGGCAGTGGCGGATACAAGCCTAGGGCCAGTACTGGCCCTAGGCTTGGCCCTGCAAACTCCATACTGTAGCACGTGCTACAGTGTTACGGCGACACAGTGCTGTGACGCAACAGTGTGTGGTGGCTCTAGTCGTTCGTCCGGCCGTGGTCCGCCCCTGCATTTGGTGGAATGTACCGTCCAAACATCAACATCCGTAAGTCAATGTAGTTTTGCAAAAATTCAAATCTCAACCGTTTTCGTATTCCTTTTCATTCTTATCCTAATTCCCAGCAACTGGAGTATAGAGATAACCCAACACTAGTTTTTTATGCTGTTATAGGAATGACAGTAGAACATGCTCGGACGCGTTGTCCACAAAAGATCACAGCCTCACAGGGACACGAATACAGTGCAAATATGCCATATGTTAGGGGTTTTATGCAACTATCCCTCTATCTCGCTTTTTAGCTTAAAGACCCTTGGACTTGATATATATTTTAGGATTTGTGCACCAGTCTCCTTCCCCTTCCCGGCATTCCACGCTGCCCGTCTCCGGCGACGATCCGGCGACCCATCTGCCGCGGACGCATGCAGGTACCCCGAATCGGCCAGATCTAGAAGCTTCGTGCCCTCCCGGGACCCCCGGGCCTGCCACCATGCAGCCCAGCGGGGGCCCCTCGGGGAGCTCGCGGAGCTCGCCGGCGACGTCGCCTCGGCCGGAGCAGACGCAGCCAGGGACCCCATCGTCGGCGCAGCAGCAGTCCCAGCAGCAGCTAGGGTTTAGAAGCCAGGTAGGCGTCTGCCCCACCGCGACTCTGTGGGATTCGAATTTATTTTGGGCGTTGTCTTTTTTTTTTCTCGGGGCGAGGGCGATGTGATTGGTGGGGAACCGGGCGCCTGCGCGCGCGTGTGGTTGTTGGGATTCGCGAAAAAAAGATATGGCGGTTGTGGCGAAAAGGCGCCGTCTTGACGTGGGCTGCCGCAAACGGCAACGAGATCTCCTCCCTCCAACAGTGGAGTGTCAGTGCGTTGTCTTGTCTTGCCCATCGGTGTTCTTCCGCTGGTCGGGTTCTGTTCGATTTTGGAATTCCATCTGCTGTATCTGTCTCTAGGTTCTCCAGACCGTGGGATTTCGTGTAGTCCCCGGTTTCAGTTTGCAATTGTTGTCTGATTCTTTCCGAGTGATCTGGATAAGCTATGTTCTTTAGTGTGGTTTATGCAGATTTTTGTTTGATCTTAGAAAATCCGAACCATTCAATCAGTTTTGTCTGCTCGTTGTCTTGGTGCAATGCTACAACCGGATTTTTTGGTTATTTGTTTTGGGAAGTTTTAGACTTCTGAACGGGCGCCTCCTCTTGCAGGGAATGATGCATCACCACGAGCAGCAGCAGCAGCAGCAAGCATATCAATCCGGTGTGCCACATGGCATGATGGGACCAGGAGGCGGCAGTAGCTTCCCTCAGTCCTCCAGTCCAGTGCCGACGTTCCAGAGTCAGAGGAACCTGCCGCTATCCGGTGGATCACAGGGCATGGTTGGTGGTCAAGTGCACAGCCAGGTTGCAATGCAGCAGCAATACCTGAAGCTTGCGATGCAGCAGCAGCAGCAAAAAGCGGCCCATGGGATGCTCCTTCAGCAGCAGGCCAAGATGAATATGCCGGGGTCATCGTCAAGAGACCAAGATATGGTTAACAACCCTGCCAAGATGCAGGAGCTTATGGCCCTTCAGGCACAGATGTTTAAGCGACAGGCTGAGCATCTTCAGCAGGTAGAGAAGCAGAAAGAGCAGGGACAACCAAGCAGTAATGAGCAAAGAAGTGATATGAGGCCTCCTATGCCTCCTCCGGGAGTCCCTGGACAGCAGTTGCCGTCGGTGGGTATGATCAGACCCATGCAGCCAATGCAAGGCCAGGCGGGCATGGGCAGCGCCGGGGGTGGCCCATTAACGCCATTGCAGTTTCAAGCCATCCAAGCCTGGGCAAAAGAGAACAATTTTGACCTGTCCAATCCTGCAAACATGAGTGCAATTTCCCAACTTCTGCCGATCTGGCAGTCAAGTAGGATGGCAGCCATGCAGAAGCAGAATGAGGCAAGTATGGCTGCACAGCAGCAAGCAACGCCCTCGCAAGGGAATGGTGATACCCCAGGGCATGGTAATGTTCCCAGTCAGGGTGCCCCATTGAAGCCCCGGCAGCCCCTCCCTGCTAGCTCAGTTTCTGGTGGAGAAGAGGCTAAGGTAGTGAATTCAAGCAACTTGCAGTTGCAACAACAGTTATTTGCCCATAACAGGGATGGCTCAAATGCAGTGAGGTCACCTATGACAGTGGGCAATGGTGCACAGACGATGCAAATCCCACAAAGTTCTGGACATGTGAATAAGGTTCCTGAGCAATCAAATCCAAAAAATGTTCTTGCCAATTCAGAAGCGATGCAGATGCAACATGTGAGACAAATGCAACAGCTTAACCAAGCTGCTGCCCATACAGCAACCCCTGGAGAAACAGGAGGATCACAGGCCCCAACTCCAAGTGCTCGGCCGCAAACGGGGCCAACGGGTTTCACAAAGAATCAACTTCATGTACTCAAAGCTCAGATATTAGCTTTTCGGCGTTTAAAGGTACAAGAAAGATGAACCTTAAAGTCTATTTTGTTTGTGTTTATGAGATCCAACCCTTAATTTTAAGATGTGGTTCAGCCGGTCAATCTAATATCGTTGCGTTTTTCTTTTTTTCCTCTTTTGATTGCATCCCTTGATATCAGCGTGGTGATCGTACACTCCCGCCAGAAGTTCTTGAATTAATTGTGTCTGGACGGTCTCCTGATACACAAGGGCAACAGATTTCTGGACCTCAGCCAACGCATAACCGTGAAAAGCCTGGTGCAAGCAGCAGTGATGAACATGGAAGGCACATGGAGAGCGGTGATAAAGCTCCTGAAAAACCTGCATTGTCGAAGGGACCCTCTTTACCAAAGGCGGAGGTTTCGGCTTCAGAAGACAGAGCTAGTCCTGCAAATGGTCCTGGTCCCTTGCAAGTGATGAAAGCTTCACCAAAAGAGTCTCTTAAAATCGGACCAGTTTCAGCATCAGAGCATAGCAACACTACTGTGATTAAATCTGAGCAGGATCTTGAACGGGGTATCCAGAGAACACCTGGGAGAAGTGATTACAATGCTGAGAGGGGTAAATCTTTACCAGCAGAAAGTGGTTCAGCGGACACTGAGCAGGCAAAAAGGGCTGGCTCTACAAGCAGTGCCCCAGCTCCAAGAGATGTTCCTAGAAAATACCATGGTCCGCTATTTGATTTCCCGTCCTTCACTAGGAGGCACGATTCCCTGGGATCTGCAAATTACAACAGTAATCTGTCACTAGGTTATGATGTGAAAGATTTATTAGCTCAGGAAGGTATGGTTGTTCTTGGTAAGAAACGTGAGGATAACTTAAAAAAAATAAGCGGTTTGCTTGCAATTAATCTAGAGAGGAAAAGAATCCGACCTGATCTTGTTTTGAGGCTACAGATTGAAGAGAAGAAGCTCAAACTCCTAGAACGTCAGGCTCGGCTAAGGGATGAAGTTGAGCATGAGCAACAAGAAATAATGGCAATGCCGGATAGGATATACAGAAAGTTTGTCAGACAATGTGAACGTCAACGTGTTGAGCTTGTAAGACAAGTTCAGCAGATGCAGAAAGCCTCGAGAGAGAAGCAGCTGAAATCCATCTTCCAGTGGCGCAAGAAGCTTTTGGAGGCACATTGGACCATTCGTGATGCTCGAATAACTCGTAATCGAGGGGTGGCCAAGTATCATGAAAGGATGTTGCGAGAATTCTCGAAGAGGAAAGATGACGATAGGAACAAAAGAATGGAGGCGTTGAAAAACAATGACGTTGAAAGATACCGTCAAATTCTGTTGGAACAGCAAACTAGTGTTCCTGGTGACGCAGCTCAAAGGTATAATGTTCTATCTTCTTTCCTGACGCAGACTGAAGAGTACCTTTATAAGCTTGGAGGAAAAATAACTGCTGCCAAGAGTCATCAACAAGTAGAAGAAGCAGCAAATGCTGCTGCTGCAGCGGCACGGGCACAGGTATTTTGATGCTCTTGGCTCGCCTTTTGGCTTCTTGTTGCTGTAGACTTGTAGCGAAGCTTTCTGTAGACATCAAGTGTTTGTGGTTTAACATTACGCGTGACTTTTTGCTAGTCCCTATACATGAACATGCTGCTTGTTTAACAGGGTCTATCTGAGGAAGAAGTGAAGGCTGCTGCACAATGTGCTGGCCAGGAGGTTATGATAAGGAACACATTTTCTGAGATGAATGCACCAAGGGAGAATACATCTGTTAACAAGTAAGAACTCAACTAAATGGAAATGTAGTTGTATCGGAAACTTTTCCCAAGTCGCTATTTCTTTACTTTAGACACACACCTGGGGTAAATTTCGGTTGCGCTTTTTTGGAGCCTGCATTTTTTTATCCTTTGACATTTGAGGTAGGGTTTGCCAGATCAATAGGGGCTTCAAAACATACTTTTCTCTCTTAATAATGTATTTTACTTGTGTACTTTAGGTACTATACTTTAGCTCATGCTGTGAGTGAGAGAGTTACAAAGCAGCCATCACTGTTGCGAGCAGGAACATTAAGGGACTACCAACTGGTAGGATGACTACTTTTAACTGAAGTAATATTCATTTCCATTGTAGTTGTGGCCTGTCACAGGAATCTTACAATCCATGTTGCTGGTTATCTAGGTGGGCCTACAGTGGATGCTTTCTTTGTACAATAATAAGTTGAACGGTATTTTGGCTGATGAGATGGGTCTTGGCAAGACTGTGCAGGTGTGTAGCATCCTTTCTTATTCTGGTTTGCTTGCTGTACTCCAGTTATTCACATAATTTTTCTTCTTATCATAAATACTCAATCCAATGCTACTAAGAACTTATTTGAATTGCTGCACTTTTTGTTATAACAGGTTATGGCATTGATTGCATATCTGATGGAGTTTAAAGGGAATTATGGCCCACATCTCATAATAGTGCCAAATGCTGTCTTGGTGAATTGGAAGGTGCGTCTTCCATGTCATTTCATGTTTCGAGGAGCTATCTTTTAGTTTCCATTTTAGATACATCATTTGTTATAGAAACTTACATTTTGCTATGGTATCTGTTCTTGGTTCAGAGCGAACTACTAAATTGGTTGCCATCTGCATCTTGCATCTTTTATGTTGGTGCAAAGGACCAAAGGCAGAAGCTGTTCTCTCAAGTAAGCTGCCTTTTCATATATTAGGCCTGTACTTCCGTTACAAATATTATTTAGCAATAAAAGATTCTGATCCATAGTTTATTGTGAACAAACACAATCAATCCTAATTGCCTCGGCCCTGCCATCCTAGTTTGAAAACATTCTAGAAGAGATGGGCTATAATCGTGTACTGTTTGATTTTTGAAAGACCACCTGCTTACGAATTGGTACCATCACCCTCAACTGCATCTGCCCTAAATAAAAGATAAATAAAACACATAAAAAATTAGACCAACCTAGGAGGAACTAGGTGGCTTTATATTAAGAAGAAGAAAATAGGCACTCAAATTTGCCTCGTCGAGGACTTGAACTGTGGTCTAGGTGTACATCCACACCCTCAACCAACCGGGCTAAGCTCAGCATCCTAAACAAAATAAAACACATCACCAAACATACTTTAAATTATGGGAGTAAATTAAATTGTGCTGTACACAATGCTATTTCAGTTTTCTAGATCAGTCTACATCGTTCCCTGTACATGTTTTGTGCAGTATTGGGGTTGCATTTTCTTAGTTGAGTGGCCACTTATCAGTTGATGCCTGTTTATTTCGTGGCTGAAAGTAATGCTTTCCACATTCTATTATTTTGCATGAATTTTCTTGTAGAAATTTTGCTTCTAATATTTTAATCGTCTTGCAGGAGGTTTTGGCCATGAAATTTAATGTTCTTGTAACAACATATGAATTTGTTATGTTTGATCGTTCCAAGCTTTCAAGGATTGACTGGAAGTACATTATAATTGATGAGGCACAGCGGATGAAGGACAGAGACTCAGTCTTGGCGCGTGATCTTGATCGCTATCGTTGCCAACGACGCCTCCTTCTCACTGGTACTCCTCTACAGGTAAACCAAACAAATGTCTATTGCTATTGTTGCCAGTATAGCTTTACTATCATGGTAGTTTGAGGGAGTACTTTTTCTGCGATGATAGGAGCCCCTTCTCTCTCTCTTTTTACAATATTGCTATTTTATCATGTCAATGCACCCATTTTTGTTGTATGCGGTTTGTTGTTGTTATTTAATGCCTTTGGAAATTGATCACAGAATGATCTCAAGGAGCTTTGGTCCCTCTTGAATCTGTTGCTTCCAGAAGTATTTGACAGTAGTAAGGCATTTCAAGATTGGTTCTCTAAGCCGTTTCAGAGGGATGGCCAGACACACAATGAAGAAGATGATGATTGGCTTGAGACAGAGAAGAAAGTAATAATCATTCACAGGTTGCATCAGATTTTGGAACCTTTCATGCTACGTAGGCGCGTGGAAGATGTTGAAGGCTCACTTCCACGGAAGGTGCTATCTTTTTTTTTTCACTTAATCACTGATGGGTCGATTTGTTTCATATGTTGGCAACATTATTGATCCAGCGTGTCTTTGCAGGATTCCATTGTTTTGAGGTGCAGGATGTCTGCCATTCAAGGAGCTATATATGATTGGATCAAATCTACTGGTACTATTAGAGTTGATCCTGAAGATGAGAAAAGGCGTGCACAAAGGAATCCCATGTATCAGTTCAAGAAATACAAGAATCTTAACAACAAGTGCATGGAGCTAAGGAAAGTTTGTAACCATCCTCTTCTGTCATATCCATTCTTGAATCACGGGAAAGATTTTATCATCAGATCTTGTGGGAAGTTGTGGAATCTTGATAGAATTTTAATTAAGCTTCATAGGGCAGGCCACCGTGTTCTCCTTTTTAGCACAATGACAAAACTTCTTGACATCATGGAGGACTATTTGCAATGGAGACAGCTTGTTTACAGGCGAATTGATGGAACGACAAGCTTGGAAGATCGAGAGTCGGCGATTGTTGATTTCAATAGGCCTGGTTCTGATTGTTTTATATTCTTGCTTAGTATTCGTGCTGCTGGTAGGGGTCTGAATCTTCAGAGCGCAGACACTGTTGTAATATATGACCCTGATCCGAATCCACAAAACGAAGAGCAAGCAGTTGCTAGGGCCCATCGTATAGGGCAGACTAGGGAGGTAAAGGTTATTTACATGGAGGCTGTTGTTGATAACATATCAAGTTATCAGAAAGAGGATGAGTTGAGAAATGGAGGAAGTGGAGATATGGAGGATGACCTTGCTGGGAAAGACAGGTACATGGGGTCAATTGAAAGTCTCATCCGCAACAATATCCAACAATACAAAATTGATATGGCAGATGAGGTCATTAATGCTGGTCGTTTTGATCAAAGAACAACCCACGAGGAAAGGCGGATGACTTTGGAGACACTCCTACATGATGACGAGAGATATCAAGAAACTGTTCATGATGTTCCTTCATTACAGGAAGTGAACCGTATGATTGCTAGGACTGAACATGAAGTTGAACTTTTTGATCAGATGGATGAAGACTTTGATTGGACAGGGGATATGATGAAACATCATCAGATTCCAAAGTGGCTTCGTGTTAGCTCCACTGAAGTAGATGCTGTTGTGGCTAGTCTGTCCAAAAAGCCGTCGAGAAATATGTCGTCTGGTGGCATTGCTTTAGACACTAATGATACACCTGAGAAGAGAAGGGGGCGGCCAAAGGGTACTGGCAAGTACTCCATCTACAGGGAGATTGATGATGAAGATCTTGAAGAATCTGATGAAGATTCTGAAGAGAGGAATACCACACCCCTGCCTGAAGAAGAAGGGGAAATAGGGGAATTCGAAGATGAAGAGGACAATGATGATTTGGTACCTGATAACAAGGATGAATCGGAGGAAGAAGAGCCTATGAATGATGATGAGTATAATTTTACTAATGGATCAGGAAGCAGAAAAGCTAATAGGACAGAAGAAGCTGGATCCACAGGTTCTTCATCTGGAAGCAGGAGATTACCACCACCTGCACCTTCCTCGTCTTCAAAAAAATTGCGGTCTTTATCTGCGTTAGATGCCCGTCCAGGTTCTTTGTCAAGGAGAATTGTATGTGTGAACATATTGTTGTTATTCCTCTCTTGTTTTTCGCTTGAGTTTCTATATTAATCAACTATAGATATTATGTTTTTATCTGGCGGTTTGCAGCCGGATGACCTGGAGGAAGGTGAGATTGCAATGTCAGGGGACTCACATATGGACATCCAGCAGTCAGGGAGCTGGAATCATGAACGTGATGACGGTGAGGATGAACAGGTGTTGCAACCAAAAATAAAACGCAAACGGAGTATTCGTATTCGTCCAAGACCTAATGCAGAAAAGCAGGAAGATAGATCTGGCGGTGAAGGGATCTTCCCTCAGCGTGGTACTCATCTTGCATTTGAACGAGATGGTGATTATAATTTTCACAATTTAAGTCTGACCTAGATGTATGTGCTTTTGCTGATCCAGCTGCCAGGCAGCAAGACACAGTTCATCCTATAGTCAAACAGAAGCGCAACATGCCGTCTAGGAAAGTTTTACCTGCTTCTAGGACAGGGAAATTGACTTACTTGTCTGGACCTGGTGAAGGATCTGCTGAACGCTCCAAGGAAAACTGGAGCAGTAAGGCCACTGACTCTGCTACCCCAGAGTTCCGTGGCACAAAGATGTCTGACAGTATGCAAAGAAAGGTAGGCACGCAAACTTAAGCTCTTAGTGCAATACTGCATGGTGATTTATTCTATTGACTCACTTGAAAAGGGTGTTGAACGGGATTCTCTGGAGGAATTCTTTGTAGATTTGAAATGCTTTATCATCTGAAAGCACCATTGTTGCTAAAATTGTTTTAGTTTCATCTGAAAGGACCATATTTTCAAAAAATAGTTTTAGTTTGACAACTTATGCTTATGTGCTGCATATTTTTAACAACTGGGTTGCATGCAGTGGAGCTGTTTTTTTGGTTAGCTATATTTAGATATATGAAATTGGAATATAAGATTTAGCATTAAAATGTGGCTCATTTTTTCTTTGGCATGCCATATATTTATCAATAGTCTTATCTGGGATTCTTTGTTCTTGGCTTGTCACATGGTTCATTGTGTGTACTTTTGTTATATATACTATCTCTTTTGGCTGAGCTGAGCTGCTCTCGACATAATATCTGCAGTGCAAGAATGTGATAAGCAAGCTTTGGAGGAGGATTGATAAAGAGGGTCATCAAATCATACCTAATATATCTTCTTGGTGGCGGAGGAATGAGAATTCTTCATTCAGAGGTCCAGCTGGTAGCACCCTTGACCTACAGAAAATTGAACAGCGAGTTGATGGATTCGAGTATAGCGCCGTAACTGAGTTCATAGTGGACATGCAGCAGATGTTGAAGAGTGTGGTTCAGCATTTCAGCTATAGGCATGAGGTAGTCCTGTTTTGCATCAAACATTTTATTTTGGTGTATTGTTATGTATGCTTCTACTTGTTTTGAACTCGTGCCTGTAGCCTGATAGAATAAATTATTCAAATGCAGGTTCGGATAGAAGCTGAGACCCTCCATAACTTATTTTTCAATATACTGAAGATTGCTTTCCCAGACTCAGACTTCAGCGAAGCTAAGAATTCGATGTCCTTTTTGAGTCCTGGAGGAGCTGCAAGTGCCTCTGCTGGGCCATCGACAAAGCACGCTGCTTTGGGCCATAAGCGCCGTGCTAGCACCAGTGAAACAGAGCAGCATGGTTCCGGACACAGCAGGCATAATCAGGCTAGCGAGGTTCCTAGCCGGCCCCACAATTCCAGATCAGAAAGAGACTCGAGGCATTCTGGGTCCGGCAGCAGGGATCAGCTCCCTGATAGTGCTGAGTTGCTGCACCCAAGCGATATGTTCATTGTTAAGAAGAAAAGACAAGAACGGCCAAGGAGCAGCATTGGGTCTCCGTCTAGCTCAGGCCGAGCTGGACCGCTGTCGCCAACTAACCCTGGGCGGCCCGGGCCTGTGCCTTCACCCAGAGGTGCCAGGACGCCATTCCAAAGGGATGCGCATCCATCTCAGCAGTCGATGCATTCCACTGTGTGGGGTGCGCAATCAGACCAAGGTGGGAGTTCCTCGGCCCCTGGCATTGGAGACATCCAGTGGGCCAAGCCAGCCAAGCGACAGAGGACTGACAGCAGCAAGAGGCGGCCGAGCCATTTGTGAGGATTCTTCGCATCATGGTGTACATTCTCTGGCATCCTTGATTGGCCTACCTGTGAAGCGTGGACTCCATATGTGACCGCTGTGCTGGGCTTTTGCTGTTGTGGGCATAGGTTTATTTTTCTTGTATGTTATGTTCATCATTCTGCAAAGGGGAACTCAATGTTGGTGTGGTGCAACTAGAAAATGCATTGAAGATAGAGGCTCAGCCGGCCTTGGTAATAAATTTGAATCCTGATAATTGCGGACAAGCCAGCAGGCTTTGTTTGGCCTCTGGTAACACTGAATATATTTGTGTACAGAACGCTTATCTGCACTGTGATCACCTAAAGTCTGAAAGTCTTGCGTCTCTGATGCATCATCTGGAAACCCTATGGTTTTATTCTGCTTGGCACCGGCATATTGTACAGTTGGTGCCTGAAGAAGGGGGAACGGGATGTTTGTGGCATCAGTAGCGCACGTCATTGTAGTAAGAGAAAATTCCAATGTATGAGCAGAGCACAGGTGTCATTACATTCAGTCGTCCCAACTGCATTCAGGGTCACAGTAGATCTGATGACATTTTTTTTTATTTTTGTAGCCAACAAGTACCGGACAGATGAACATTATACCTTCATTTGTATATTTTCTAGGGGCTGAACAGACAACAAGTGCATGGAGCTAAAAGTTTGTAATTAACCATCGGCTCCTGTCTCCTGTCATATGCATTCCTGAATAATCGCAGGAAAGATTTTTATGATCACACACATCTTCTTGTGGGAAGTTGTGGAATCTTGATAGAGTTCGTCATACAGAGTTACATGAGTGTCTGCTTGGTATGAGCAGACACTCCAGATGGCATGTGTAGTTGGCGTCAAACTCTCCTGTGATTGGAGGTGAGCGACTCAACCTTTCTTTTAATCAGACGATTATATTTTGAGCTCCCAGCTTCCGGGAATGCAGCAAGCTGGCGTGTAGTACGTAATATGCTTAAAATTTAAAAACAGTTGCTTCGAGAGTACACACACCTCTCTCTCTGCCTCTATTCAAAAGCCAAACGCTACACTTTCACCGCACTGTTTTGTTTCCTTCCCAAATTAATGTGTAAGCAGGTACATGTCATATAATTGAGGATGACTAGAAATGTACTTAAAAATTTGACGTTTGATAAAAAAAGAGTTCTTTTACGGTACTCCATACTATTTTATGCTAGTGTCTAAGAAGGACTAGTATGAAAAGATCGTACGGTTCAGATTAATTGTATACTACTGGAAACTTCAACTGTAGTATAGTAGTATACAGTGGATAGTATAGTAGTATATGGGTATTTTAGGAAAAAAAATTAATGGCATAATTGATTTTAAAAAATCATTTTGATCTTTGCTATATATTTTTGTATTTTCAATCTCTAATTTCATTTTCATCTAAGTGAAATTACTAAACTACCCCTTACTTATGAATGTCTATACTGTATATCACTCATTGGTAGTATGGAGTACCGTAAAAGAGCTTAAAAAAAGGTGCCGTGTTGGTAATATGAATAATGTCTGACTGTACACAGATCGAGACATTGTAAGAAAAGGGCTCATGTACCTGTCACATAGTTTGATTGAAAAACTTGGACGGACCGGATTGAAGTAGTTACCATATATATAGCGCACAACTGCTAAACCAAATTAGTATATTTATATATATGGAACACGCATTCGAGATTTTATTAATTGGTAAAGTCAAATGCCCCTGAAAGCAACTACTTGCTAGCAACATGCCACCTTGTTAATTTCTGGGCGAACCAAGAATCAAGGAAGAGCATGATCGACTAGTAGCAATCATGCATGCACTTTGACAGTATTCATGATAGCTAAGCTTATCTTATAAATTGCGACAACCCTGATAAGTTCAAAGAGTCAGATACTACGTATTTAGCTGTAAACAAATTAAGAAGAGGCTAAGCTGGATATAAGGTGACCAACTTGGTTCCTTTTCGATTTTTCACACATATATATAATGAGATTAATTAGTTTTGCATTTGACCACGCAACGCATGCGGTCTTTTCGGGACCCCAGGCCCTCAAGAGACCACAAGCTAGCACACAACGCAAGTTGCAGCATGCGTAGCATAGCATAGATATACTGTATGTTTGGTTGTCCGTCCCTCCGGATCATTCACAGGCAGAAGACTGTTACGGCTGCTCCCTCTGCTGATACTGAAGATGTTGCGGTGGCTCTTCCTGCTGATACTGAAGACGTTGCGGTGGCTCCTTCTGCTGACACTGAAGTCGCTGGGCCAAGGATGAGCAAACGGGCCCATGGGCCGAACCCCAAATATGTTGGCCCGATGTGGCAGTAGGATTGGTCTTCGTTGTGCCACGCCTGCGAGCGTGTTAAAAGGAGTAGCGTAGCTGAAGGGAGGGATATGACTTGTATGAACCAAACTCTTTCTTCTCGCTTAAGTTGATCTCCGAGCGGATCTCGTCGATCCGGCTCATCCAGTTCTTCCTCTTCTCCGATTCGATCCCCAATTCTCTTCGAATCTCCTCTCCGAATCCCTTCTGTGCTAACATCTGGTATCAGAGACATAATCCTGGAGCCAATTACCCCTCACGATCACTTCACTCGCCTCCAAAAACGCCACGGAGCCATGAATCCCGACTCCAAACTCCTCCTCGATGAGATCCAGAAGCTTTTCACCGAGCAAAATCAGCGCCTCGACAAGCGTCTGGGCGATTCCGACCTCAAGTGGGAGCGCCGCTTCTCTGATTTGGAGGCGCAGAAGGATTCGCGCATGGCGAAGCTGGAGTCCGTGACTTCGGCGCTCGAGGATTGGCGGCCCGAGATCGATGGCGTCGTCGATGACATCAAATTGGAGGTCAGCAAGCTCTCCAAACACTGGGATCGAGCGGTGTTCAAGAGCGCGACGGCTGATTCTGGCCTGATTGCGCAACCTGAGTTGGCTGCCGTGCGCCCATCTGCCGGAGTTCCAGCCGACTGGCCCAGCGGGCACCGCGTCGATCCACGCCGGGAGGATGGGTTTGGGTCGGTGACGACTCTGCTCCATCCCCCGGTCAAGGGTACGCCTCCCCTCCCTCTTCCCCTGCCCAGATCGGTTTCCCCGTTACCTGCTTCCCATGGGTCTCGTCCTGGTAGTTTTGTTCAGTCAGGTAACTCATTAGGCAGGCTTCCTAAGTTGAATTTTCCTGTGTTCGAGGGTGATAATCCGAAACTTTGGATTGCTCGCTGTGAGAAGTACTTTGAGATGTATCATGTTGAGCCTCAATTGTGGATCTCAGTTGCTTCAATGTTTTGTGAAAAAGCAGCTGGGCGTTGGTTAGAGTCAGTAGAGCATAGGCTTAAGACCTGTAGTTGGCTTGATTTCTCTGTTATGATTGCTGATAGATTTGGGAAGGAACAGCATGAGCTTCTAGTTCGTCAGATGTTTCACATTAAGCAAACGGGTTCGGTAGCTGAGTATGTGGAACAGTTTGCTGAGTTGGTTGATCAGTTTGTAGCTTATGGTCATATGACTGATCCCATTTATTTTACCATGCGTTTTATTGATGGTTTACGCGATGACATTAAGCCAATTGTGCTGGTTCAACGGCCTGTCGACTTGGATACTGCTAGTCGTCTTGCACTTTTGCAGGAAGAGGTGGTGGATTCCTCTCGTCGCCGTGATCACAAGAAGCCTGATGTTGGCTATATGATGAAGTCCCTTCCCAAGACATCCTTGCCGTTGCCGGCACCCCCTCGTACTGATAAACAGGCCTCTCCAGTGTCTCATGAAGAACGGAAAGTGGTGGATGCTGCCAAGTCTGCTGATGAGAAGCTTTCAGCATTGTGTTCATTTCGTCGAGCAAAAGGCCTGTGTATCAAGTGTGCAGAAAGATGGCATCGTGACCATAAGTGTGCTTCCACAGTTCAGCTTCACGTGGTGGAAGAGCTTTTGGCGCTTCTGGGTGAAGATCACATTCCTTCTGCAAATTCTCCACCATCTGATGAGGAGCAGGTGTTCATGGCCATTTCCAGAGATGCTATCAATGGCAGAGCTGGGCCAAGAACAATGCAGCTTAAGGGCAGAATTCAGACTGAAGAAGTGCATATCTTGGTTGATTCTGGTAGTTCCCATACATTCCTCAGTGAAGCAGTGGCTAGTAAGTTTGGGGGCTGTCACCAACTTCCTTCACCTATTACTGTTAAGGTTGCTAATGGAGGTCTGCTTCAATGTTCATCTTATTTACCTGCTGCATCTTGGTCTGTCAGTGGATACAATTTTGCTACTGACATGCATATCTTGCCCATCCCTACTTATGACCTGATAGTTGGAATGAATTGGCTTGAAGAATTCAGTCCTATGCAGGTTCACTGGGCTCAAAAGTGGATGGCAATACCATATCAGGGCTCCACTATCTGTCTTCAAGGCATTGTGTCAGAAGCACCTGAGATAATGGTCATTCAGTTATTGCCTGATTCCCAACAGCAGCTGCAGCCAACTGTGCAATTACCTGCTGAAATTGAGCAACTCTTGTCTGAGTTTGAACAAGTGTTTGCACCCATTTCTTCCTTACCCCCTCCAAGATCTTGTGATCATATCATACCCTTAGTGGATGGTGCCAAACCAGTTCATGTTAGAGCTTACAGATATCCTCCTATGTTGAAAGATGAAATTGAAGCTCAAGTGGCAGACATGCTCTCCAAAGGTATCATTCAACCTAGTTTGAGTGAATTCTCCTCTCCTGTATTGCTTGTTAAGAAGAAAGACGGTACCTGGAGGTTCTGTGTGGACTACAGATACTTAAATGCACTGACTGTTAAAAGCAAATACCCTATTCCTGTTTTTGAATAGTTGATGGATGAATTGGGGTCTGCTAAGTGGTTTTCCACACTGGATTTGGCTTCTGGGTATCATCAGATTCGACTCAAGTCTGGAGAAGAACATAAAACAGCCTTCCAAACTCACCATGGGCACTTTGAGTTTAAGGTCATGGCTTTTGGTCTATGTGGAGCTCCTGGAACGTTTCAAGGGGCCATGAACACTACACTTGCTCCTCTGCTCCGTAAGTGTGTCTTGGTGTTCTTTGACGATATACTTGTGTACAGTGCATCTTTTCATGAGCATTTGGAGCATCTAAGAGCAGTCTTCTGTCTTCTCCAGCAAGATAGTTGGCAAGTTAAACTATCTAAATGTTCTTTTGCCTAGAATAGCATCCACTACTTGGGACATGTAATTAGTGCTTGTGGTGTTGCTACAGACCCTGCTAAGATTGAGGCTATTGTGCAGTGGCCTACACCTACCAATGTTAAAGAGTTGAGGAGCTTCTTAGGCCTTTCAGGTTATTACAGAAGATATGTTCAGCATTATGCTGTAATTGCCAAGCCATTGACCAATCTACTCAAAAAGTCTGCTCTATTTGTATGGACAGTAGACCATGATGTTGCTTTTCAGACATTGAAGAAAGCTCTTAGCTCTGCTCCTGTTTTGGCAGTTCCTGATTTTTCCAAACCTTTTAGCATTGAAACTGATGCTTGTGCTACTGGGGTTGGAGCTGTTTTGTTGCAAGCTGGACATCCTCTGGCTTTTATTAGCAAACCTTTGGGGCCCAAGACTCAGGGGTTATCTACATATGAAAAGGAGTATTTGGCGATTTTGCTAGCCATTGAGCAATGGAGACACTATCTGTAGTTGGGGGAATTCATCATCTTCACTGATCAGAAGGCTCTAATTCATTTGAATGAACAAAGGCTCAACACCTTCTGGCAGCAGAAGGTATTCACCAAATTGATTGGTTTGCAGTACAAGGTGATCTATAAGAAAGGAGTTGATGATAGTGTGGCTGATGCGCTGTCAAGGAGATCTCATTTTTCTGACTCTACTGCTGCTCTTAATGCTGTGTCTATAGTTGCTCCAGTGTGGATAGAAGAACTTCAGCAGAGCTACTTGGGTGATTCAAAGGCACAAGAGTTGTTGTCCAAATTATCTTTATCTGCTAGTGCTGTGCCTCATTTCTCCTTGGTGAATGGTGTGATCAGGTATAAGTCCAGAATTTGGCTTGCTTCTAGTAAGGAATTGCAAAAGAAGGTGCTATCTGCTCTGCATTCTTCTGCACTGGGTGGTCACTCTGGCATCCCAGTTACATACAGAAGGATTAAACAGCTCTTCTATTGGCCTGGGCTCAAGTCAGATGTGGTTCAGTTGGTTTCTTCTTGTCCAACTTGTCAGCAAGCAAAACCAGACCGTGCAAAGTATCCCGGGCTGCTGCAACCTCTTGCTACTCCTACATCTGCTTGGCAGCACATCTCTATGGACTTTGTGGAAGGGTTGCCGTTGTCTGCTGGCAAGAATGTAATTTTGGTGGTGGTTGATCGCTTCTCTAAGTTCAGCCATTTCATTCCTCTGCGTCACCCATTTTCTACGCCATCTGTCGCCAAAATCTTCATTTTTGAGATATATCGTCTCCACGGTATGCCAACTTCCATCGTGTCTGATCGTGATAAGATTTTCACTAGCTTATTTTGGCAAGAGTTGTTTAAACTAGCACAAGTTCAGTTGTCTCTGAGTTCAGCCTATCATCCGCAGTCGGATGGCCAAACGGAACGGGTTAATCAATGCATGGAGACTTTCTTGCGATGTTTTGTGCATGCTTGTCCGTCCCGTTGGACCAATTGGATTGCTTTGGCTGAATATTGGTATAACACCAGCTTCCATTCCGCTTTGGGCCGTTCTCCATTTGAAGTCTTATATGGGTATTCTCCAAGGAGTTTGGGCGTTGATGTGTCTGTTCAGTGTTCCAATGCTGATTTGAATTCCTGGATGCAAGAGAAAGTGGTGATGCAGGAATTGGTTCATCAACATCTGTGTCGAGCTCGAGCCCGAATGAAACAACAGGCTGACAAGAATCGTTCTGAGCGGGAGTTTTCAGTGAACTCTTGGGTTTATGTGAAGTTGCAGCCTTATGTACAATCATCTCTGGCTCGTCGCTCAAATCAAAAGCTTGCCTTCAAATACTTCGGGCCCTACAAGATTTTGAGCAAGATCGGTGCTGTCGCCTATAAGCTGGACTTGCCTCCTACTTCACAGATTCACCTGGTGTTTCATGTATCTCAACTTAAGCAAGCTGTTCCTGTTTCTGAAACTGTGTCGCCTTCTCTACCAGTGTTGACAAGTTATCAAGTGCCAGAAAGAGTACTGCAGAAGCGATTGGTAGCGCGTGGTGTGGCGACAGTTGAACAAGTGCTCATCAAGTGGTCGGGTATGTCTTATGAACTCGCTACTTGGGAGGATTTGGAGGCATTACAGCAAGCTTTCCCACATGCACCTGCTTGGGGTCAAGCAGGCTCTAAAGGGGGAGGGGATGTTACGGCTGCTCCCTCTGCTGATACTGAAGATGTTGCGGTGGCTCTTCCTGCTGATACTGAAGACGTTGCGGTGGCTCCTTCTGCTGACACTGAAGTCGCTGGGCCAAGGATGAGCAAACGGGCCCATGGGCCGAACCCCAAATATGTTGGCCCGATGTGGCAGTAGGATTGGTCTTCGTTGTGCCACGCCTGCGAGCGTGTTAAAAGGAGTAGCGTAGCTGAAGGGAGGGATATGACTTGTATGAACCAAACTCTTTCTTCTCGCTTAAGTTGATCTCCGAGCGGATCTCGTCGATCCGGCTCATCCAGTTCTTCCTCTTCTCCGATTCGATCCCCAATTCTCTTCGAATCTCCTCTCCGAATCCCTTCTGTGCTAACAAAGACACAAGTTGGAGCACATTTGCATGCATGCATCATGCACGCGATGTCGATCGATCTCTGTTGTGTTGGGGTCGTTGGCACAAACGGTACGGTGTCTTCTTGGAATATAATTTGCATTGCAGAGTCGTCGATCGACCAATGCAAAAGCAAGTATGCGTCAGCGGTGAATGTCTGTCTGTTATATCCGCGTCGTCTCTGACCGGCCGTTGGATTGTTGCAAAGGATGCATCAGCAGGTTAAAACTCTCCAACAAAACAATATAATGCAGGCAGCAAGTCGGCGCCGTGTACATCATTCGCCTAGTAAGTAAACGCGCCGCGTCATCGGCCTTGAGCTCTTTAATTTCTTCCCGATCCCTAGCTATTAGCAAGCAATCTGGGTTATCTCTGATATTTAAGAGCTAGCTTCAGATATTTAAGAGCTAGTGATCAGTCACTGAACCGGCCATTTGATGCATGCGTATTTCACTCTAGAATGCATGATCTATTGCAGCTGGATGTACCACAGCACGGCTATCATTGGAACAACAAGGCTTTGTGAGCTGACAGGTTGCTGGTGCTTGCGGTTAATTTGAACGGAACTTCAGGCAATTTAATTTTTTGTCGTCGTCGAGCTCGAGCAGAACAAACAAACAAACAAGGGCTTGCGCGGCATCCAGCAGGTCAGGATTGACCTTCTCTTTTCTTTATTTTAATTAATTTCTTCACTACTATACATATATATAAGAAGAATCGATTCTGGACATGCACCCAGTTGGCCCTGCCCAGCAGATTCTGATCCTTGGCCGATCCCACGGGATGAGGGCCAGGGGCATTCATCCAGTTCCGGTGATGCGGCGCCGAGGAATCCAATCTCCAAGCATTCTATATTCTGCCAGATACTACCTTCCATTTCCTCTTCTGTCCGTCCAGCGTTGAGTTCAGACTCCAATCCTAGATTTACTTAATGCTACCATGATCCCGTCAGGTTCAATAATTCACCTTGTTAATTCAGCAAGCTCCACCAACATATCCATGGCCCCTCATGGCCTCATGTCGACGGCTGACCTCGTGTCACCGGCAGATGGGACCAGCTCCAATCTGCACGGTCCGCGTAGCACCAGCACCAATGTCCAGGAGGATCGATCGAGATGCTCAAAATGTCCACGGCCCCGGCTGCCTATATATACCCCATCCATGCCGGAGCGGAATCCTCAAGCACAAGCTCCAACCGCCCGCCTGCATTTGCAACCATCAAGCAGCTCTGATCGCCACAGCTATCAATGGCGGACATGGAGGTTGGCGCCCCGGGAAGCTCCCTCCACGGGATGACCGGGCGCGAGCCGGCGTTCGCCTTCTCCACGGAGGCAGGGCCGACGGCCCACGACGCGGCGGCGAGCAAGTTCGACCTGCCCGTGGACTCTGAGCACAAGGCCAAGACCATCAGGCTCTTCTCCTTCGCCAACCCGCACATGCGCACATTCCACCTCTCCTGGATCTCCTTCTTCACCTGCTTCGTCTCCACCTTCGCCGCCGCGCCGCTCGTCCCCATCATCCGCGACAACCTCAACCTCACCAAGGCCGACATCGGCAACGCCGGCGTCGCCTCCGTGTCTGGATCCATCTTCTCCCGTCTCACCATGGGCGCCGTCTGTGACATGCTCGGCCCGCGCTACGGCTGCGCCTTCCTCATCATGCTCGCCGCGCCCACTGTGTTCTGCATGTCGCTCATCGACAACGCCGCCGGCTTCATCCTCATGCGCTTCCTCATCGGCTTCTCGCTCGCAACCTTCGTGTCGTGCCAGTACTGGATGAGCACCATGTTCAACAGCAAGATCATCGGCCTCGTCAACGGGATGGCCGCCGGCTGGGGCAACATGGGCGGCGGCGCGACGCAGCTCATCATGCCGCTCGTCTACGACGTCATCCGCAAGTGCGGCGCGACGCCGTTCACGGCATGGCGCCTGGCCTACTTCGTGCCGGGGTCGCTGCACGTGCTGATGGGCGTTCTGGTCCTCACCCTCGGCCAGGACCTCCCCGACGGCAACCTCAGGACCCTCCAGAAAAAAGGCGACGTCAACAAGGACAAGTTCTCCAAGGTGATGTGGTACGCCGTCACCAACTACCGGACATGGATCTTCGTCCTCCTCTACGGCTACTGCATGGGCGTCGAGCTCACCACCGACAACGTCATCGCCGAGTACATGTACGACCGCTTCGACCTCGACCTCCGCGTCGCCGGCACCATCGCCGCCTGCTTCGGCATGGCCAACATCGTGGCGCGGCCCATGGGCGGCCTCCTCTCCGACCTCGGCGCGCGGTACTGGGGCATGCGCGCGCGCCTCTGGAACATCTGGATCCTCCAGACCGCCGGCGGCGCATTCTGCCTCTGGCTCGGCCGGGCCAACACCCTCCCCGTCTCCGTCGTCGCCATGGTGCTCTTCTCCTTCTGCGCGCAGGCGGCCTGCGGCGCCATCTTCGGCGTCATCCCCTTCGTGTCCCGCCGCTCCCTCGGCATCATCTCCGGCATGACCGGCGCCGGCGGCAACTTCGGGGCTGGGCTCACGCAGCTGCTCTTCTTCACCTCGTCGCACTACTCCACCGGCACAGGGCTGCAGTACATGGGGATCATGATCATGGCGTGCACGCTGCCCGTGGTGTTCGTGCACTTCCCGCAGTGGGGATCCATGTTCTTACCGCCCAGCGCCGGCGCCGCCGAGGAGCACTACTACGGATCAGAGTGGAGCGAGGAGGAGAAGAGCAAGGGGCTCCACAACGCCAGCCTCAAGTTCGCCGAGAACAGCCGGTCGGAGCGCGGCAAGCGCACAAACGCCGTCAAGGCCACAACCAGCACGCCGCCAAACACCACGCCGGAGCACGTATAGGCAAACATTGGAGGGATGATGCGTACAAACAAGAGTTTTTTCTACCACGCTTGAAAGAAAGGTTAAAGGATGTAATTCAAGTCTGTGAAAGAGATCGATGTATGCTAGCATTTGGTGCTTGTACCATGAGCACGTTGCTAGCACTTTTTCTGTTACGTGCTGCGACAAGCACCTTGTTGTGGTAACAACCCTTGTAGTGTATACATGCCCACGCTGTCAATTTGAATATATATATGTTCTCCCATAAAAATTGCGTAATCGATCATTTTATGACCGTGTAAGTCACTACTACAAGATGTTTAATTTTTTGTAACAGTTTTAATGAATGCCCGATAACTTTAGCACTATAAACTGTAGTCCACTTACCACAAAGTAAGTGTTGAGCAATATGGTTAGTCTTGTGATTCATGTGGATACAAACAGTGACCGATGCAGGAGTTAGGATTAGGGGGTCTAGAAGGTTAGACCCTTTCTTTCTCCTCTATTTCCTATCTTTTTTTCTTCTTCTCTCTTTTCTACTAATTCTCTCTCATATTTTTTCTTCTCTCTCTTATTTCTCCATTGTTGCTTCATTATTTGGGGGGGGGGGGGGGGGGGGGGGGGGGGGTGCTGGAGCCCCCTCAGCCCCCCCTTGCTCCGCCCCTAGATACAAAAGAGCGAAATATTAAGTATATAAGATGAGCCGCAATGTTTTTGTATTGAGAAGGATGTTGGTGTATAAATTGACTAAACATAAAGATCTTGACACAACAAGGTTGAGAAAAAGTGAATATATGCAAAGAAAGTTTACAAACTAAAAGGTACTGGATTTATCATAACATAGCTACTAAACCAAACAATCAAGTAGTAGATACATTACTTCTATGGGAAGTCAAACACAATTGATAGGAACATATGCCAACTCCTTAATCAAGGCAAGAAAAGAATGAATGACAAGTAAGGTAAAGCAATCAATATACTAATCCATTTTTAATAACTTTTTTTTTTGGTGAAAAACCGGTATAGACGCAGATGCTCACACACGCACGCATACTCACCCCTATGAATACACGCACGTTCGAAAGACTGGATCGGCTGTTCCGATCTTGTGACTGATAAAGTCACCACAAGTGCATTGCTATCGTTGGTTAAATTCTGGAATAAATCTAAGAAAATATGACACCCGTGTCGATTCAGACACTCGAACCTGGGTGGGCAGGTTCCACCCCAAGGAACCCAACCAACTAATATATGTTTAGTTCACTAATAACTTACTCCTTCCATCCAGAAATATAAGTCAGTCTAGTTTGTCCTAAATCAAACTATGAATTTTCCTTCGCAAGAGTTCTCTGCTATCGAGCCTATCTTTAAGCAAAAGCCAGAAAAAAAAATTTGTGCTATGAGCTTTTCCATAGCCATGAGAAAAAGGGGTGGATTTCCTGAGGGCCTTTCGAGATTCTATATGTTTTGCTCGAGCTATAATTTCCACTACCCCAAATGTAAGATAAAGTATCTTCACAATTTTGTTGATGTATGGACTCAAGTTGTCTCATGAGATCATTGAATCGCTGAAGTTGCTGACACTGGCAGGTGAAAGAGAGAGTGAAACTGAGGCGCTCATAGAGCCTTGAACAAAGAGATTTTTTTTTTTGCAAATAAGAAAATCTCTGGGTAACAGAATTGTGGCAGTAAGCCAGACCACAAGTCTTCCCACATGGAAATTGATCTTCCATTGCATGGTTGCGATCCCTAGTTTCGAATGCTAGTTAAGTTTCATAGTTTTTCAATGAGTTTGAGTTGTATGGTTTATTTATATAATATTGCTATGTAACAACCAGCATTCTTATCCTCCTTAAATGATAGTGCAGTGCTCCCGCTAATCTATAAAAAAATTGCATGGTTGAGGAATGGTGATGCCCTTTGTAAAGGTCCAGCTAACTTGATGATTTTCTCTCCACCAAAAAGGAGCCCCAATAACTTATACCAGGTAACACTTTACATTGGAGTAGTTGTTACTCCAAATAAGAATGTTATTGGCATATAAGTTTTTCTGAAACACTATTATTACTACATGCATCTACTGTACATTGGTACAAAAATAATTTGTAGCGACACCCGGATTTTACTGTGCTGGCGGGCCACATAAGCGACCGCCAACACAAATGTACCCTATTTGTGCTAGTGGGCCACAAAAGCGCCCGTCAATACAAAGAATTTTTTATATAAGAAAATTCACTTCATCTATAAAAGTAGCAAATCGTGTAAAAAAATTGAAACTTTCACACAACATATTATATGTACAATATTTATTGAGAAAACTCCTTTTGGGTATGTGAGAACACAAATGTGAGTTTGTGTGACAAAACTCAAAGTTTGAACTTAATAATATGAAAGAGGTGTTAGAGATGTACCGATTGTGAACAGTGTATAGTCCAACTCATGTGAAATTATCTACTATTTTTACGACAAGGCTATGAACTTAAGAAATGACTTCATACAAAATTTTATACTTTTCAGACAACGTTTAGGTTTATTACTATCTAATGCTCAATAGTTGTAAATGAAAATATGTATTTTTCTAGAAGTATATTCGAACTTCCATTCAATTTTCTTGAATACGAGTTACACGAGTACTCATCTACACAAACATAAGTTTTCCATAATTTCTAAAATAATATTTGTGATACATATAGTTAAATAATGAAAATATGTTTTAGTTTAAAAAAATAAAAAATATTTGTGCTGGCGATCGTTTTAAGTATGTGCTAGCACAAATAATTTTTAATTTTTTTATTTTTTCAAATGACCTTGAATGAAGATGAAGTTTATACCAAAGTTATAGTTCTTGATAAGATTTAAAACTTTGTAGTTGACAACTTTTCCATATGCTGCTGTTTAGATTGCATCTCTTTTCTAAGTCAGATTGATATGGAGGGGAGATGGTTAGGACAGTGACGCGTGAAGCAAGAGATTGTGAGTTTGAACCTTGCACACATAAAACACTCAAAAAATCTTGGGGCTGTGGTAGATGATGGGCGGGCATGTGTATATCCCTCTTAAAATGTGAATATTTTTCTTTTTTTTTCTTTTAAAATTTTAAATATTAAAATGGTCAAAATTTATTTGTGCTGGCAAGCACTTAAAACACCCACTAGCACAAATGCATCTATGTTGTGCTGGCAAGCACTTAAAACACCCACTAGCACAAATGCATCTATGTTGGCGGTCAGCATCCGGTGCTGGCGGGTGCCGGAACCACGAGTACAGAGGTGTTTTACCCACCAGCACCAGCACAGTGTTTTTCTGCCAATGGTATGTTATTGTCCTAGCTAACTAGGTTTTTTGACTTAAAAACACATGTGGGTTATTTAACTAGTCGATAGTGCCTTTCCATGCATGTCGATATTTTTCAAATGGATACTCGACTACGTTAATTTACCTACATACACGAGTCGATCGTCTCAATGCATGAACCAACAAGTTTTGGTTGATGCGGTGATTCGGGACCTCAAGAGGCCACACTAGCTATAGCTAATACTGGTCATCGATCGATCTGTCAGCGTCGTTGACAAATGCAACTCTGCAGGTGCTAGCTTCAACCAACTTGTAGAGTCGTCTTCAGACAATTTTTTCTTTCGTTTCGGTGCTGTGTGAAATTAGTGCTGCACTGGACGTTTCGGTGCTGCAAAAGATGCAGCCAGCACAGGCCTATTGGAAACAAGTCGGCGCCTCCTTGTGACAAAAAAAAAGAGAGATGTATATTTTTGTTTGAAGAATCAATAAATCAAAGAGCATATTCGAGACAAAAAGGAAGAAGGAAAATGGTTATCTTAACCTAATTAAACTGGAATTGCTGGCGCAGAAGAAATAAAGGATTGGAACTGGGCTCAGCAGCCTGGTTAGACGAGGGCATTTCATATTCCAAAACCCTAATTGCAGCAGGTATGGCCATTTTATTTGATTTTATTTTGTGTAGGTGCCGACCAGAGCAGGGCATCTGGTGCTCGATTCTGGGCATGCAACATGTGGGCCCCGCAGATGCTGATCCTTGGCTGGTTCAATGGGACAGAGGTCACTCCAGTTCCAGTGATGCGGCGTCGAGGAATCCTTTTTCTTTAATTTTGCAGATGAGCTGGTAGCTGAGTTCTTCCCTTTAACTAATTTATCCAGCCCTGATCGTCAGAACTAATAATCGCCTTGTTAATTCCACAAGACGCCATGGCAACGGCTGACGGTACGTGTGTCACTGACAGGTGAGCCCTGCTCCCCTTTGGGGATTTTGGACGAATTTCGAGCAGTGTTTAAAATCTCCGGCTAAGGCTCTTAGCTGTTGGGCTTTGCAACAGCTAAGATCAGCTATAGCCGGCAATAGCTTCAGCTAAGCCATTTAGCTGATTTGCTAAAATTGAAAAAAAAACCATAAATTTAACATCATTAGTATCAGTTTTTCATCATCAAAACATGTCATCTGTTCATCATGGGACTACTTTATAGGACAGTTGACCATCACATAGTACAACATTGGACCATTAGTGCTCACATCAAGTTGAAATGTTCGATCAAAACAAACGTGCACAGATCTGCTAGCAAAAATTGTTAGCGGCAGCTAAATGAAGGCATGTTTAGCGGCTATCTCGGGCTAAGAACAGCTAATAGCGTTTCAGAAATCATAGCGGCAAAAGGCTAATATCTTAGCTGTAGCCATTCCGAGCAGCTTATCTCCGGCTATAGCGGCAGCTATAGCCGGAGATTTAAAACATTGATTTCGAGGCGCCGCGATGCCCAAATGTCAACTGCCCAGCTCGCTATATATAGGGTACCCCATGGGTGATGAATCCCAAGCTCACACAAACCACCAGCACTTGCACACACGAGCAACTCGAAGAAGAGGCTCCAAGGAGCTAGACAGACCCATGGCGGACATGGAGATCGGCGCGCCGGGGAGCTCGCTGCACGGGACGACCGGGCGCGAGCCGGCCTTCGCCTTCTCCACGGCGGCGCCCGACGACGCGGCGGCGAGCAAGTTCGACCTGCCCGTGGACTCTGAGCACAAGGCCAAGACCATCAGGCTCTTCTCCTTCGCCAACCCGCACATGCGCACATTCCACCTCTCCTGGATCTCCTTCTTCACCTGCTTCGTCTCCACCTTCGCCGCCGCGCCGCTCGTCCCCATCATCCGCGACAACCTCAACCTCACCAAGGCCGACATCGGCAACGCCGGCGTCGCCTCCGTCTCCGGCTCCATCTTCTCCCGTCTCACCATGGGCGCCGTCTGCGACCTCCTCGGCCCGCGCTACGGATGCGCCTTCCTCATCATGCTCGCCGCGCCCACCGTCTTTTGCATGTCGCTCATCGACGACGCCGCCGGCTACATCGTCGTCAGGTTTCTGATCGGCTTCTCGCTCGCGACCTTCGTGTCGTGCCAGTACTGGATGAGCACCATGTTCAACAGCAAGATCATCGGCACCGTCAACGGGCTGGCCGCCGGCTGGGGCAACATGGGCGGCGGCGCCACGCAGCTCATCATGCCGCTCGTCTACGACGTCATCCGCAAGTGCGGCGCGACGCCGTTCACGGCCTGGCGCCTGGCCTACTTCGTGCCGGGGTCGCTGCACGTGCTGATGGGCGTCCTGGTGCTCACGCTCGGGCAGGACCTCCCCGACGGCAACCTCAGGACCCTCCAGAAAAAGGGCGACGTCAACAAGGACAAGTTCTCCAAGGTCATGTGGTACGCGGTGACCAACTACCGGACATGGATCTTCGTCCTCCTCTACGGCTACTGCATGGGCGTCGAGCTCACCACCGACAACGTCATCGCCGAGTACATGTACGACCGCTTCGACCTCGACCTCCGCGTCGCCGGCACCATCGCCGCCTGCTTCGGCATGGCCAACATCGTGGCGCGGCCCATGGGCGGCCTCCTCTCCGACATGGGCGCGCGCTACTGGGGCATGCGCGCGCGCCTCTGGAACATCTGGATCCTGCCAGACCGCCGGCGGCGCATTCTGCCTCTGGCTCGGCCGCGCCAACACCCTCCCCGTCTCCGTCGTCGCCATGGTGCTCTTCTCCTTCTGCGCGCAGGCGGCCTGCGGCGCCATCTTCGGCGTGATCCCCTTCGTGTCCCGCCGCTCCCTCGGCATCATCTCCGGCATGACCGGCGCCGGCGGCAACTTCGGGGCTGGCCTCACGCAGCTGCTCTTCTTCACGTCGTCCAAGTACTCGACGGGCACGGGGCTGGAGTACATGGGGATCATGATCATGGCGTGCACGCTGCCCGTGGTGTTCGTGCACTTCCCGCAGTGGGGATCCATGTTCTTGCCGCCCAGTGCCGGCGCCGGCGAGGAGCGCTACTACGGATCAGAGTGGAGCGAGGAGGAGAAGAGCAAGGGGCTCCACACCGCCAGCCTCAAGTTCGCCGAGAACAGCCGGTCGGAGCGCGGCAGGCGCAACGTTATCCAGGCCGACTCCAACACGCCGTCAAACAACACCCCCGGGAACGTATAATAATACTTTTTTAGAGTACATACATACACGCAGCCATCATACAAGCAAAGGATGCGAGCTTGATTATTCTATCTGAGTGAGAGGTTTAATTCCCTGTGTACTACCAGTCGTGTCAAATGAAATATAAGCATTTTATTTTCTTAATATGATGAGTTTATTTTAAAACCTCCATAAATCTGCATAGCGGACACACTAGAAAAACAAAACAAAAATCCCACAAGTTCGTAAAAAAACAAAATATCCTACTATTGATTTGGTGGACTCAACAATTAATTGTTGCAACAATTGTGTTGGATTTGCTTCTAAATTATTCGCCCCGCTATTATAAAGTAGAGTAAAAATGCATGAGTAGTCATTCTATTTGTCAGTGTGTTTCAGTTTAGACATCGTGCTTAGAAAATTGTAAATCGCGCTGACTAAAGTCACCCGACTATAGCGATGTGGTCATTGGCACATTAAGCATACGTATTTGGATGATTAGAAGCATGTTCGATTGACAACACATGTTCCAATATGGACAAATCACAACGGATGTCATTTCCATTCGCTTTTTTTCATCACTTATGCCCTCTCCCACTTTTGGTTCTACTTCATGTATATCATTCATCTTTAGCCTTTTTTTATTATACGGATAAGAGCACATGTACTTTTTTTTTTTTTTGAAATTGGCGATCGACGATCATTGAGGGCACATCCACATGTAGAGTAAGGTCCGGGGAACTCCAGTTCTAGATGACCATGACTCCAGTTCTAGATGAGACACCACATCATACTTGCAGTATGTTGATAACTTGAACCAATTTAGTTTAGTGTCAAGATAATAGACTTTGTTTAATTGTACATCCAATCTACCCTCGATATAAAACATGCAAATTTTTGTTTCGTTATCATTTTTGTACGAATTAAGCAAATTGGATATTTTTATGTTTCCCTCTTTTGAAAATCCAACGTGTTCTAAATTGTATTTGTTAGTTGATGTCATTGGTGATCATAGTGTTCCAATTTATTCACAATAGGGGATGGAAGACCTAAGGGTAAACAAGAGCATCGAATGAGCCACTGAATTAGAGCAACTCCAGCAGGCCCTCTAAACAAGCCCCTATTCCAGATTTAGAGGCCGAGGATCAAATACCGAAGTCCAGTAGACCCTCTACTTCGGCCCCTAAAATGGAGAGCCCTCCAAATCCCCTCCCACACCCCCCAGGTCTAGGGGGTCTCTAGGGGGGCCCTCTATCCAAAATAAACACTAACATCTGGGCCAACGAAAATTAGAGAGCTGTTTAGAGGATATTGCTACAGTTAGAGAAAAAATTAAGCCCCTAGAAAATAGAGGCGGCCCCTACTCGAACTAAATAGAGGGTCAATTTAGAGGGTTTTGTTGAAGTTGCTCTTAGTGATCATCCACTGGCAGTCTGGCACGTATAGATATATAATAAATTATTTAAAGGTGTAAAAAAATTCAGCTGGGCAAACTGAACTGGACACAACGCCGGTCCAATGACCGTATTGACATAGGGTAGTGAGTTTAATTAATAGCCACCGTTTATATTTTTTTAAATACAATAGCTAAACTAAAACACGTATCATACATTTCACTATATATAAAAGAATAACCTTTGTCGGAGAAAAAGCCCCATGACTAACCTCACCGGTGGACCGTGTTCACCTTGCTTGTTGATATTACATAGCTAAAAAATTGTTGATTTTAGTTGTTTCAGTTCAAGTGTAGGAGGTGTCATCGTCTGCGTCTGTACTCAGTGGCGGACCCAGCTAGGTTTTAGATAGTCCTAGAACTACCCCAGATTTCCGGTGATTAAAGTATCAGAGCAATTAATGTAACGAGTACTGTTTACCACCACGGAGTACTGTTTACCACTGTTCATATACTGTGTGACTACCCAAAGAAATGATCCTAGGTCCGCCACTGTCTGTATTGGTCTTTCGAAAAAAAATCAATATAGTAACATTATAAATAAATCTGCCCAAACAGTCGTCGTCTTCGTCTTATATTATATCTAACCAACCTTTTTGGCTTATCAAAAATTCAAAAACCTACAAACGTGCGTACGTCATTGCCTCCTCCGTACACGCGGATCACTCCTTGCCGCGTCCTTACACAAAAGTCTCAATTGTTGGTAGAAAATGTTACTAGTTTAATATGGACATCATGCTCTTGTCATCAGCTCATACGACGACCTC
Source organism: Alloteropsis semialata (assembly GCA_004135705.1). NCBI lineage: Eukaryota > Viridiplantae > Streptophyta > Magnoliopsida > Poales > Poaceae > Alloteropsis > Alloteropsis semialata. Next base: position 940,587 of record CM014270.1, on the reverse strand, counting down.
ATCTGAACCCAACTGAGCATTTCTTTCAGTTGGTCTTGTGTGAATGTTGTAATGTCGTAATGAGATTTATACTTTATAATATGATTTTATAAAAGGATACTTGTACTTGCTGTTTGGATATCAAAGCCTAACCAAAGTTTGGTAATATAGCAAAGATATTTGACGAGCACATGGATAGTAGTCAAATTTTGGCATGCATGCATGCACTCAGTAATTGTTCAATCTCCATGCTAATTTCATGGTTTGTATTAATTCTTTTGTTGTTTCAAAAATGTCCATGGGCCTGGCCCCAGCTGGAACAGCTCTGAGAAATGTTCAAACTCCCTCGAGCACCTTTCAGATAACTGTCGACTATCTGATCAGCCTTGAAACAAGAAGAGTTTAATTATTTCAGATATAGCAACGATTGGAGGTACGGTAGCCCAAAGGCGACGGAAGTACATGCCTATATATATTGAAGAAACCGGGAGGACAGCTCAGGCACTTGTTGGCGCTGATTAATCCACAGCCAGATGCATGCTTATCACCAGCTGCTTTACTGTATATGAATAATATTGAGCAACATGGTCAGATCGATGAAATGTACGTGCAACTGGAGATTAATTGGCTGATCCAATCCAACCGAGTGTCAACTTTTGAAGCAGACGAGACATGCATGGTCAGATTAGGCAAAGTCAAAACACAAGCTTGAGGTGCATGAACTGTTTTGCTAAGATTATATATAGGTCAAGGACACAAATTGATGAGGGAAACAGAGAGAGGCGATAAGGACGGTGACTCGCCGGTCGGCGATCGTCGGAGAGGTCGATCCCGCACAAGGAGAGAGGAGAGATGGCAGGCGTCCAGTCCGGTGCGGGAGACAGGAACGCCTCCCCGGTCGGTGGGCTCCATGTCGCAGAGGTGGCGTGGTAGACCAAGGCCATGTGTCGGACGCAGCACTGCACAGGTGGGGATCTCTGATTCGAGGAGGAAGAGGGTTGGTGAGACGGGTAGCGTCGATCCGCCATCCACGGACCCGGATGCAAGCTCGGAAGCAGGGGCAATTGAGGAATACTTTGGACAACTCTGGTATATTCCCCAGGAAAAGGGGATCGGGATTAGAGGGGCTAGGGTTAGAGTTGGGGAAGAACAGGGAGCTCTGCTAGTGTGGATCCGGAAGGACATCTGGGAGAGAGGCAGTATCTCAGTCGAAGATTGCCACCCGGTGTCGGGGGTAGACCCCCAGGGGTACCCAGCAGGCAGATTGGCCCAACCAGCAAGGGGCGGCCCAATCCGAGTGCAACTGGACCGGTTTGTCGGACTGGGTGGCCCACCAGTCGGGAGGCCCACCAGTCGGGCGAACCGGATGGGCGCGACGACGCGCGCGGCAAGGAAAGAAGACGGCGTATCCCGCAAGAAGCTCGGAGATCAAGATAAACTAGCCGGAATTATAGGGAAAGATATCTGTAATCGTTATAGGATCGAATTCTTGTATTTCGGGTAGGTTACGATCTCTAGCCGACTTGTAACTCAAGGCAGCCGGACTATATAAGGCGCCTTGAGACCCCCCTCCAGAACAACTACAACAACATCTACGAAACCTAGGACAGAACCCAACTACGGAGATCCTTCAGGAACTTCATACACAGCAATACAATCACCCCCAACACAGGACGTAGGGTATTACGTCATCTCGACGGTCCGAACCTGTTCAATCCTTGCGTCTTGTGTTACCATCGTCTTGTGATCCTCGATCTGTCCCTCATCAAATCAACCACGTAGGCTACCCTGTGTGGACTGCCGGGTCCAAACATCCGACAGTTGGCGCGCCAGGTAGGGGTTGATCGACGAGATCAATCTACAAGCTCGATGGCAGAATCATCTAAAATCCACCGGCGGCAGTTCCTGTTGGTGGCCGAGTCGAAGACACGAGATCCCATCTCGTCATGTTGAAGGCACGATCCCAGTGATCGCGGAATAAAAGATTACTCGCCGATCCGACCTCTGTGCATCTCCGAACTCGATCTTGATCTACACGCCGAACTCGCCGCAGCAATCGCGGCACCGAGTCATTCTTCTATCACTCGGCGATCGCGAGGGCGCGTCCGTGCGTGTCCCAAACCAGGACGGATCTTCGTGGTGGCTAGTCGGAATCGCTTCCACCGCCGGCTGCACGTGTGTTCTGATCGGATCAGAACATGCAGCATCATCAATCGAGGGAGCCGCCAGCGCTACAGGCACGCCTGTGCTGGCGACACGCATACGGGCGAGTCTTCCAGGAGAAGCAGAAGCGCCGCATCTAGCTGGAGATGTGTTGCCGTGTTGGAGCCGATCAACCGAACCCAGGAAAAATCCATCTGCAAAAGCTGCTGTCACCGAATCAAGCTGCGACGGCCTTCATTATTTCCTAATATTCTATATCTCTAATCCTTTTGCATGTATTATCTAATTAATTTCCTAATCTCCTTTCTCTGTTCATGTGTACGTGCTTGCAAAAGGATACGACATGGACTCTTACGAGCTAGGTTGTTGCATGCTGATCTGAACTACTGCGCCGACCCACCGTCGACAATCTCATCCACTCGGACATGACGCCCATGCAAGAGCGACACATCATTCTCCAACTCGATGAAGCTAAGTATTATTTTCAATTAAATATTTTACGGCTTTCGTATAATTTCGCACACCTCGGCTCTCCTATGTCTTTGTGACTTTCGCCGACCACCTCGGTCACATTCCGACTGCTTTTACAACCTGATCTATCCAAACTGCAACTCCGTAGGCTTTTATACAAGTCGCTAAAGTACTCGGGGAGCACGCGCCTTAATCCGTGAAGCCTCGACTCTTCCGTACGCCTACGCTCCTACGCGTGCATGCGGCCCAGCTCCCTGCGCTACGGACTATGGCTATCGGGGATCAGGATATGGGTTGGTGTCCTCGCGCTTGCCTGCCGCGCTCGGGGGCTGGGCACCGCGACGACCACTCGGCGCGCCGCGGCCCTCACGTTCGGGGGCTGGGCGCCGGGACGACTACTCGACGCGCCGCGGCCCTCACGCTGCGCCCAGACTGGTTCATCTGTTTCCTGCTCCAACGGTGTTAACTCTTCACCTCCATCTACATGATGCCCGAAAGATCCAGCTACAAGAAAGCACAAAGTTCAGAACCGTGCAGTTGCTTGCACATTGCATGCCAATCACCAAATACGGAGGAAGCCACGTACTACTGCATGGCCAAGCCAAGCCAATAGTACTCGGAGATTATACGAAGACACGCACCATCTGCGTGCATCGCCACCACGACGAGTCACCCGTGCATGCATGGATGGATCCGACCAACCGCCCATTCGCCGACCCCAAAACGACAATTGCGCCATGCTGACCGCCGATGCGCCGACAACAGCTTCGACCACCCAGCGCCGACTCTTTCACTCCAAACGACGTTCACAATGCCGCTCGCCGACGATGGGCTCGACCACTCGGATAGGGCATACCAGCCGGGGGCAACCAGTCGACTACTCAGACGTGACGACAAGATGATGCCCAAGGGCTTATCAGCCCACAAGCTAAGTCATACTTTAATATTTTCATAATATTTTTCGGTCACCGTGTATCTCCACATACATGTCTCCATGATCATCGCCGACTACCCTTGGTTTGTTCCCGACTGCTTATACAGCCCGAGCGCTACACGAGCAGTCGGGCTACACCCAACGGACGTATATTGCATTTTTCTCCATCGTTTATTTCTTTTTCCACTCTTGTACAAGTCGCTAAAGTACTTGGGAAGCACACGCCTTAATCCGTGAAACCTCGACTCTTCCGTACGCCTACGCTCCTACGCGTGCATGCGGCCCAGCTCCCTGCGCTATGGACTACGGCTATCGGGGATCAGGTGCATAAACGTAACAGGATAACTACCCGAGAAAATTAATAGACTTAAAGAGTTGGAAATAGAAATTCTATTACATACAGCGCCGAATGTTTTTCTCCAGAATCAGTATTTGCTATACCATATACTACCTATCCTTCATATCTTCATTGCAGGGCACAGGTTTGGATCCCGAGCTTGCCTATTACGCTCGGGGGCTGGACCACTCCAGCATCGCCGCCAGCTGAGTACTCGAGTCAGTCAGTACTCGGGCTGGCGCTACACTCCACGACGATCGTTAGCTGAGTACTCGAGTCAGTCAGTACTCGGGCTGGCGCTACACTCCACGACGATCGTTAGCCGAGTGCTTTGCAGCACTCGGGCTGGCGCTACACTCCACAAGGATCGCTAGCTGAGTGCTTTTGAGTACTGGGCTGGCGCTACCGCATGACGAGGAAGACGAAGACTACTCGGCGTGCCTCGGACGGCTCGGCTCAGCCCTCACGCTCGGGGGCTGGCGCCGGGACGACTACTCGGCTCGGCGCCGGGACGACTACTCGGCGTGCTCAGCCCTCACGCTCGGGGGCTGGCGCCGGGACGACTACTCGGCGTGCACAGCCCTCACGCTCGGGGGCTGGCGCCGGGACGACTACTCGGCGTGCACCGGCCCTCACGCTCGGGGGCTGGCGCCGGGACGACTACTCGGCGTGCACCGGCCCTCACGCTCGGGGGCTGGCGCCGGGACGACTACTCGGCGTGCACCGGCCCTCACGCTCGGGGGCTGGCGCCGGGACGACTACTCGGCGTGCTCAGCCCTCACGCTCGGGGGCTGGCGCCGGGACGACCACTCGGCGTGCTCGGCCCTCACGCTCGGGGGCTGGCGCCGGGACGACCACTCGGCGTGCTCGGCCCTCACGCTCGGGGGCTGGCGCCGGGACGACCACTCGGCGTGCTCAGCCCTCGCGCTCGGGGGCTGGGCGCTGGGCGACTGTCGGCGTGTCCCGCGGGACTCCGCCGGTCCTCACGCTCGGGGACTGGGCGCCGAAATTAACGTTGGATGATCTAGCCAGATGTTCCTTGACTAACCCTTGGACCGATTCCTACGGAATCGCTTCAAGGCTCGGGGGCTACGGCCAACGGACGCACCTCGCGGCGCATCCGTTGATTGTCTGACGACCTCAAAAGAAGGCTACTAACCCTTGGACCGATTCCTTCGGAATCGCTTCAAGGCTCGGGGGCTACGGCCAACGGACGCACCTCGTGGCGCATCCGTTGGGAAACGGCTCTTTTCTCTCCAGTATCACGCGGTTTCGCTTCCAACTGCAGCAGGCTCGACGCTCATCAGATAGCACGACCTCGCCGACTTGTCTCTCAACCACGTACTACTCGGGGGCTTGTCGGGGGTAGACCCCCAGGGGTACCCAGCAGGCGGATTGGCCCAACCAGCAAGGGGCGGCCCAATCCGAGTGCAACTGGACCGGTTTGTCGGACTGGGTGGCCCACCAGTCGGGAGGCCCACCAGTCGGGCAAACCGGATGGGCGCGACGGCGCGCGCGGCAAGGAAAGAAGACGACGTATCCCGCAAGAAGCTCGGAGATCAAGATAAACTAGCCGGAATTATAGGGAAAGATATCTGTAATCGTTATAGGATCGAATCCTTGTATTTCGGGTAGGTTACGATCTCTAGCCGACTTGTAACTCAAGGCAGCCGGACTATATAAGGCGCCTTGAGACCCCCCTCCAGAACAACTACAACAACATCTACGAAACCTAGGACAGAACCCAACTACGGAGATCCTTCAGGAACTTCATACACAGCAATACAATCACCCCCAACACAGGACGTAGGGTATTACGTCATCTCGACGGCCCGAACCTGTTCAATCCTTGCGTCTTGTGTTACCATCATCTTGTGATCCTCGATCTGTCCCTCATCAAATCAACCACGTAGGCTACCCTGTGTGGACTGCCGGGTCCAAACATCCGACACCCGGCGAGTGAGGGAGATCGATGGTTTGATCCACCTTCCAAACTTGATTTCGCGAAGCAGGTTTGGGGAAGAGGAGATCACAAATCATTCCTTCAAGCTTTGGTCATGGCTGGCCGTGGAAGAGGTTTCCGCCCGCGTCCGCAGGATGAGTGGGAGGACTGGGCTTTCCAGGGGCCGCCGCCGCAGCAATATCAGTATCCTCCGCCGCCGCCGTTTCATCAACAACCACCGCCGCCGCAATACGGGTACTATCCCCATCCCCCACCCTTCCATCAACAGCAATTCCATCCACAAGGGCGATTTCAGTCGGGGCCTAGGCCGAGGGGTCAGTTCCAAGGTAACAGAGGAAGAGGACAACAGCAACAACCCCCAGCGAGAAACTTGCAATCACAAGGCTTGAGCAAGAGGATTGAGGAAACTTCAACTGAGGATGGTTTGTCTGCTAAGGAAGGAAAAGTCCAAGACAAAGACAAGAGAGTGACTGAGGCTGATCAGAACAGGCATGGAGACAAGTTCCCCCAAGTTATTTGCTACAACTGCGGAGAGTCGTGGCATTACAGTACTGGTTGCCAGAGACCAAGGGTTTGCTTTGTCTGCTATAGTAAAGAGCATGTAGCTGATAGTTGCCAAGATTGGACCAAGCCACAACCCATTGCCCAATACTATGGCAGTGGTAGCAAGGGTCTGGGTTTCTTTCATGTTGATGTTGAGGAAAGGGAGGGGAGATTCAGGCATTGGTCAGGGTTTGATAACTATGGGGTCTTTGTGATTGAAGATGGAGAATTAGAAGAGGAGGGCATTCTGAGGGTTCTAAGAGAAAGAGTGGATAAGGAGTGGAATTGGCACTTAATGAAGATGGAGGACTATAAGTATCTGATCAAGTTTCCCCCTCACAAAAGAGTTGAAAACATGGGAATTGGGCAAACTACTTACTATTACCTCAAGAAAGGCACGGTCATGGTGTCCTTAAGCCCTTGGAATGGCGACATTGAGCCAGTGGGAAAATTGGCTGATGTCTGGGGTCCAAATAAGAGGAATACCACCCAACTGGAGTGACTGGACTACTATCAATGAGATCGCCTCAACCCTTGGAAAATTGGTGGAGGTTGATTGGCCAATGTTCTTCTCTAGCTTCTTTTCTGTAATGAGGGTTAGAATAAAGGTCAGAGAAATCAATAAAATTCCAGAGCAAAGGGTGGTGGAGATGAAAAATCAGCTGTATCTGATTACATTCCAAGTGGAGAAAGAGGATATGAGTCAAGAGAATGAAGATAAGGATGGAAAAGATAATGATGACAAGGGGGATGAGTTTGAAGAGGATGATTTTTTTGATGAAGAACCAGAGAAAGGACCTGATGACAAACAATCTAAAGAAAAGACGTCAGAAGGAAAAGGTCTTCCTGCCAAAGACTCTGGTGGGACTCCTCAAAGCAATAGCGAGACCGGGAAACAGAAGGGATCTCAAAGAACAACTCCAAGAGGGGTTTCAGTCAGGCATGCCTTACAATTCCTTTCCCAAGACAAGTGTTCTGACCAGGAGGTAGATGGTCTCGGGGTTAATGAGTGTATAAATCTGTTGAAAGCTATGGAGTTAGAAGATACAGATGATGAGGCTCAACTTGGAATTGAGGAAGATGCTGAGGGGGAGAATGAGCTTACCTTATTACCAGAGGAATGGACATATGAGGCTGGGGATACACAAGTGCTAGCAGGTGTAGAGGGGTTTGGAGTTGATACTGAGGGAGATAAAAATAGAGGAATCACTGACCAAGAGATGGCAGCGGGAACCAAAGGAAAAAGGGAAAAGAGGCAAGTTAAATGGGGACCTATACAAGCGGAAAGAAAGAGCAAGAGGAATGCTGATGACACAAGATCCATGACAGAAAGAGCTCAAGATATCAAGAGGAAGCTGAACTGCGAAAACCTGTAAGGTAACAACGCTAACAACTCTACTTCTACACATGTTTCTAGATCAGATCCTTTTAAAACTGCTGCTGTAGTAGGTGTGGTTAGTAAGGATGGCAATCCTTTAGGAAGTAAGCTTCTAGATAAATTAGAAAGTATAGAAGCTAGCAGAAATTTATATTTCTCTATAGACTGTAATAATAGTCAATATGCTGCTCAAGTAAGTTCTCAGGATGGACATCCTGAAAACTGTACCAATAGTCAATGTGTTGTTCAGTCAAGTTCCCAGGATGGACATCCTGAAAACTGTAATGAACAGTATGTAGCTTGTGAGATTATGGTAAATGGCAAGGATGGGTCACAGAATGGTTATTCTGGTGAATCATCCAAACTTCCAGAATTAGATAGCATGGATGGAGTGGGCTTAGGAGTAGTTCAAAATAAATCTAGGGAAGTTAGTAGTAGAAAAAATTTTAAAAAGGTGTTAAAATGAAAGGCATCTTATGGAATATAAGAGGCCTAGGCCAAATAGGGAGAGTTCCTGCTCTTGTTGGTAAAATAAGAGATAATCATGTAGATTTTGTGGGTGTGATGGAAACAAAAAAAGAGAGTTTTACTCCTGGTTTTCTCAAGTCCTTGACAGGCAACATTCCTTTTAATTGGCATGTTCTACCAGCTAGGGGTTCAGCTGGAGGCATCTTAGTAGGGACAAATTCTGACATATATGTAGACACCATTGATGCTATTTCAGATTTCTCTGTTAGTGTGCATTTACTAAATAAAAAATCTGGTTTTAGCTGGAAGCTAGTAGTGGTTTATGGTGCCCCTTATGAGGACAAAAAACAAAGTTTCTTAGATGAGCTAGATGCCATTATGTCAAATTGTAGTGGCCCTACTCTGATTGGAGGAGATTTCAATTTAGTTAGATTTAGTAGAGATAAAAGCAATGGTATTATTAACAACAGATGGGCTGATCTGTTTAACAGTTGGGTAAGTAAGTGGGGGCTTATTGAAGTAGACCCTTTTAATAAACATTTTACCTGGACAAACAATCAGGAGAATCTTATTATGGCTAGGATTGATAGGGTTTTTATTTCTACTTCGTGGGAAGCGGCTTTTCCTTTGGTTAGAGTAAAAGCCTTGGAGAGGCCTCCTAGTGATCATAACCCTCTCCTGATTAATGCTGGAGATAATATTTTCTTTGGCAAGAAAAGGTTTAGATTTGAGAAATGGTGGTTAGAGAAAGAATCTTTTAGAGACGTTGTTTTGAAAGCTTGGAATATTCCTTGTAAAGAAGTCAAAAGTATTGACATTTGGCAATTTAGGATCCGTACCTTTAGAAGGTTAGTTAGAGGCTGGGCTGCTAATGAAGTGGCATCCATGAATAAGAAAAAAGGAGAATTAGCTACAGAATACAATAGGCTAGATACAGAGGCTGAACAAAGAGGGCTTTCAACTCAGGATTTAGGTAGATTAAAACAGGTAGCTGATGAGCTCTCAAAAATCTGGGCCTTGGAGGAGATCAAGGCCAGACAGAGGTCTAGAGATAGGAATATACTAGAGGGTGATAGGAATACAGCATATTTTCAAGCTGTGGCTAATGAGAGGAGTAGGAGGAAGCTAGTGGAAAGTCTAGAGGGTCCTCAGGGGATAGTTACTGATCAGAAAGGTATGATGGATATAGCTTATAGTTTTTACAAGGATCTGTTTGCAAGGGAGAGTAGGGAGGATATATCCTTAGAGTATAATTTTTGGTCTCAAGAGGATAAGGTGACTGATGAAGAAAATAATGTCTTGATTGCCCCTTTTACAGAGGAAGAAATCAAGGAAGCCATTTTTAGTTGCTATGCAGAGGGGGCTCCAGGGCCTGATGGCCTAACTTTTTTATTCTATCAGAAATGTTGGGCAGTAGTTAAATCTGATTTAATTGCTTTATTTCAGGATTTCTTTAAAGGTGATTTAGATTTGTGTAGATTGAATTTTGCCATGATCACCCTGATTCCAAAAGTTAGTGATGCCAAAAATATGAAAAACTTTAGGCCTATTAGTTTAATTAATTGTAGTTTTAAAATTTTCTCCAAGGTTTTGACCTTGAGACTAGCTAAAGTAGCCCAACGTCTGATTGCTCCCAACCAGAGTGCCTTCATTAAAGGTAGATACATTTTGGAAAGTGTAGTCACAGCTCATGAGTTGGTTCATAGTGTGCATGCTAGCCAGGAATCTGGGGTTATTTTAAAATTAGACTATGAGAAGGCCTATGATAGAGTGAATTGGGAGTTTCTCTTTGATATTTTGGAAGCTAGAGGTTTCTGTCATAAATGGGTTAGCTGGATTAAGAGGATAGTTACTGGAGGTTTTATTGGTGTAAACTTAAATGGAGAGGAGAGTGCTTTCTTCAAACCAGGGAAAGGTCTTAGACAGGGAGATCCCATCTCTCCCATCCTTTTCAACCTGGTAGGAGATGTCTTTTCTAAGATGTTGGAAAAAGCAGCCTCTAAAGGTTTGATTAGAGGTTTGCTCACTGACTTTAGAGAGAATGGTATTATTTCTTTACAATATGCAGATGATACTATTATCTTCTCTGATTTTGATGAACAACATTTAAAGCATTTAAAAAGTTCTCTAGTCCTTTTTGAAAATCTTTCAGGAATGAGGATTAATTATCATAAGAGTGAATTAGTCCCTATCAATTTGACAGAAGAAGAGACTCATCAAGTAGCTCACATTTTTAATTGTCCAGTTGGTTCCTTTCCTATTAAATATTTAGGTGTTCCTCTTCATTTTGATAAACTTAGGAGAGAGGATATCCAATCTCTGATTGATAAAATCATTAGGAAAATTGCAAGTTGGAAAGGGAAGCTTTTATCAACAGCAGCTAGAGTTTTATTGATTAAGACCTGTTTAACTAGTATTCCTATTTACTTAATGTCTTTCCTTAAGTTTCCCAAATGGGCTGTGAAAGCTATCAATTCTCATCTAGCCAACTGTTTGTGGAATGACACTGAAGAGAATCACAAGTTCCATCTAGTGAACTGGGATAGTGTGAGTATGCGCAAAGAGTTTGGAGGATTAGGAATTCCAAATCTTAGAGACTTAAATTTATGTCTGCTAGGTTCTTGGCTTAGGAGGTACCAGTTGGATGAGGGAAAAATCTGGAGATCTTTGGTAAATCACAAATATAATCAATCTGATAAGAACATCTTTTACTGTTCAGAGGTAGGGGCTTCACAATTTTTCAAGGGAGTCATGTGGGCAGCAAGGGCTGCTAAGTTTGGCTTTAAGTGGCAAATAGGGAATGGTAGGAAAATAAGATTTTGGGAGGATCACTGGCTAGGGAACTCTAGTTTGGCAATCCAATTTTGGGATTTGTATGTTATTGTCAATGAGAAGACAAAATCCATTGCTGAGCTTTGAGATGGAAACAACCTCAAGTGTACTTTTCGTAGAACAGTTGGGAGTAGACTTAATAGGCTTTGGTTGGAGATTTGCCAGTTAGCTTCTACTATAGTTTTCAGTGAAGAAGAGGACGCCATGATTTGGCAGTTTAACTCAAATGGCATTTACTCTTCTCAGTCCTTATATAGGATCATTAATTTTAGAGGCATTTTACCTGTTTATGTTCCTGCTGTTTGGAATCTGAAAGTTCCACCAAGGGTACAATTCTTTCTCTGGTTGCTATCTAAAAACAAGAATATGACTAGAGATAATTTAGGGAAAAGGAAGAACCTCCTAGATGACACTTGCCTGTTTTGTAATGAAAAGGAAACACACCAACATCTCTTTTTTGAATGTGTGGTAGCTTCTAATATGTGGTTAAACATTTCCCAGGTTGTAGAGAGACAGGTGGGCATTAGTTTTGAATCCATTGGGACATGCTGGCTTAGTAATAAAAAGTTCCTTGTTATCAATGTAATTTGTGCTGCAGCCTTATGGGGGCTTTGGAAAACTAGAAATGACTTATGCTTCAATAACATTCTTTGGCAGAGTATGGAATTTCTTCTAGGGAGAATTGCAAGTCTGGCACAGAGTTGGATAATTCTGTGTCCGGAGAAAGAAAAGCAAGATTTGACAGCTACAGTTGCAAGTTTGAAGAACATGGCCTTCAGGCCTGGGAGGATTACAAATGGGAGCACAAGCTGAAGCTCTCGGAGATGCTGAAGAAGAACTCTGCGGCAACAATGGAGGGCTTTCTGAAGCAAATGAGTACACAAGACCACGACAACAAGGATCTGGAAGACTTCGCAAACTCAGTGGCAAAGTTGGAGTCAATCCTGGAGAAGAAGGACGCCGGGGAGATTAGGAAGCTGCTGGAGTTACAAGGAATTTTCCTAGAGCAAGTCATAGGGATGTAGTTTCTCTCACTGAGTGCTGAATTGTTGTCTGGTGGCCTTTGTAAAACCTATGCTATAACCGAATTAACGGTCTTTTGCTGGTCTTAAGACTGGGGCTTAGTCCCTATAACTCTAAAAAAATTATATATAGGTCAATAAGTGACAGCGACTGTTCGTGGATATATATGCCACGCTTACCGATAAGCCTGTGCACATTAACAATTTCATGCTGGCGTTTGTGCCTGATATACGATCGATCATCAGTGAGAAAATTAAGGTGAAATTAATTGGCAGAAAAATAAAACACGGTTAGCATTTGGGTGGCAAATTGATTTTAAGGTGGAACCTTAAAATGCACGGTCATGGTAGAATACCGCGGTACCGCCAATAAGCGAGTGCACACTAACTTGCAAGTACGTGATCTCAAGGTGTCGAAAATATCGCGAACTCTGTTAGTTTTACCAAACAATTAGTCATGGTACGTGTGTGTTTATACTGTGTTAAGTCGATCGGTAGATGATTTATGTTCAAACTTTTTAAAGGCACACAGGCATGCAGCCCAGTGTTCAAATTTTTTAATCATTGAAAACTACTTAAGGCCATATTTAGTTGCATCAACTTTTCAAACTTTTCGCTATTCACCCGTCCCATCAAATGTTAGGACACTAAATAAGAGTATTAAACGTGGACTAATGACAAAACCCATTCCATAACCCTTGGGTAACTTCGCGAGACGAATGTAATGAGCCTAATTAATTAGGCCATGATTAGACAATGTCGTGCTACAGTAAACAATCTCTAATGACGGATTAATTAGGCTTAATAGATTCGTCTCGCGATTTTCCGTCCATCCATGTAATTAGTTTTATAATTAGATCATGTTTAGTCCTCCTAATCTTCAGTTTAAAATTGCTACAGTAAAGTTCGCAAACTTTCCTCCACCAACTAAACAAGCCCTTAAATCACTGGGGCTTATAGCTTATTTGGCTTGTGCCTGTGCTGCTGCTGCCCAGCATCGGCGAGGCAGTATTATTAATTTATAGCTTAGCTCGCAGCAGCTGACATTTTGCACACCATGGGCTGTTTGGATCCTGGGTGCTAAAAATTAGCACCATGTTTAGGTGCTCATTAGATAAATTAAATATGGGCTAATAATTGACGAGTAAAATTTATTAGTCCTAATTATATCTTAATTAGCTCATGTTTACTGTAGCATTACATGGGCTAATTAAGATCTAATTAGGACTAATAGATTCTACTCATAAATGAGACATGATTCATGTAATTAGTTTTGGAATTAGCTTATATTTACTTGATCTAAGTAGTATGGTGCTAATTATTAGCACATGTATGCGTACGGATGAGTCTGTGTCTGGTAGGGGCGTACGGCGAGCGTGTTGGTTGGCTGACCCGGCAGTGTGGTCGGCTGCGGGTGTTTGGCCTTTGGGGGTCGTGGATAAGTGCGGTCGTCGAGTATAAATATAGGCTGAGACGACGAGGATCGATCGATAAGCTGCAGGTGCTGATGGATTTGTTAATGAAACAAACAAACAGAAAACAAAGGTACTACTTATAGGTAGTAATAAAATCAAACCAAACGACACGCAGGACAGAGATGGATAGATGAAGAGTCAAGAGCCGTCGAGCTGGAGCGTTGACACTGAAGCTGGCACGGCAGGTAAGTGAGAAAGTCAGAGAAGCTGATGCATGAGAGATGGAGAACCTCGGCGCCGCATCTCTCTCCTGGTGGTGCTGCGGCCCTGGGAGCCAAGGTATCCCATGGAAGGATCACACCACAACTAGTTCAGAACATGAACGGCAGCTCAGCTCCATCGATCTGAAGCAATTTGTTAATAATTAATCTGCAACTGGCAGCCATGGCAACATCGATTTCGGTCATGTCTATCTGAACATGTCCATCAAAATGGGATGGGAAATGAAAGGAAAGCAATCGAACGGCCAGAAATATATAACGATGCTGCATGCGTGCATGCATTGGTCTCCGTCTGACTTTGGACAGACACGTCACATTCCAAGGGCAACCATTCTGACAAGTGACAGACATCTAGCTACCGATTGATTGATTCCAGCAGGCAACAATTGCATGCTGCCGCCGCTACGAACCCAAGGGGACAAATTACCTCTTCAGATTTCAGATGGGTCACAGATATGACCTCTTTTGAACGGATGATGAAAATATATTGCGCTTTCATCCATTGGGCGGCAAAATCGGATTTTTGTTTAATGGGCAGACGAAGCAAATTCACGGCATTTTTGTGCGCACAGCTTGGTTGTGTATGCATTCGTACATGTATGCTTCAATTTGCTCAAAACCATAGATGGCAACACGCGGTGCCTGCCCCCTTTTCCTCTCAGTATTGCCACTCCAAATCAGTAAATAAGTTACTACCTCCGTTTTTAAATATATGACATCATTGACTTTTTTCCTTCGTTTGACTATTCATCTTTTCTACAAATATTTATGTAAAAAGATAGGTCTATGAGTTAATAAATCCAAAGTATTGATATTAGATGTATCGGCACCAATTTTACTTTATTTAACAAACTAACTAATGAAGTATTATTGGTCAAAGTTGAAATAAAAAGTCAACAGTGTCATATATTTAAGAACAGAAGGAAGTACTTTTTTTATTTTGATTAACTAACCTTTAGTTTTCAGACTTGTTTTTTTTTCATTTTGTGAAAACCAAGCTATTTTCCATTTTGAAAAAAAAATTATATGCGATCAACTAACCTTTAAGTTTTCTGACCAAGCATGCAGATGCAGTAGTTGCTGAACGAATACGCATGCATGATAGCCGCAGACCGTTATACTCAATAAAAAGAATACGTTGAAAACACGTACCTCCAGTTGTGTCGATTGGAAAACCTAAAACAAGATTGTCCCTTAGAGCTTATCAGGGCTGCCGACCTCTTGTTGTATGCACGAGCACGATAAGCCAAGATTTAGATAGTCAACGGAACTATATATATATGTGCACAGATGGGATGATGATGGCGTTTTCTCAATCTGATGCTTCAGTCTCAATTGAAGGCAAAATATCACTATAGCTAGAATACTTACTTATGCCATTAAGAAAAATAACCCCAAATATTCATTGAAATTACCCACCTATGCCATTATAAAAATAATTTAAAACGACTTCTAAATTTGCCTCTAAGTTACCTATGTCCATCGTTATTAAAAGTAACCATCACATATCATTATGAAATGTATCCCAAAGTACGCCGATATATAATTCCAAATTACCCACTTTTGTGATCACTTGCCAATATAGAAAAAATATTATAACTTAAGGTATGTGTGTATGATGTGTGTTATCATGTAAACCACATATTCATGTACGAAACAA
The DNA here is from genome assembly GCA_004135705.1 of Alloteropsis semialata. Classification (NCBI taxonomy): domain Eukaryota; kingdom Viridiplantae; phylum Streptophyta; class Magnoliopsida; order Poales; family Poaceae; genus Alloteropsis; species Alloteropsis semialata. The sequence goes on along the minus strand of CM014270.1, from coordinate 925,141 downwards.
GTGATGAAAACACGGATTTCTATGCTAAACATGTAGATCAAACTCCAAACTTTATTCACATATATGTGTCACAATAAAAATAAGCTCCACATGTCATTATAAAAAATATCCTAAAGTACACCAATATATAATTCTAAGTTGTTTATTTTCTGCCATTGTTAATATGAAAAAAAGTTAACTTATTAAGGTATATATGCATGATGTGTCTCACCATGTAATGTATACATGTATAAAGAATACAATGAGAATATTGACTTTTATTTTAACCGCGTAGCTCAAAATTGAGGGTCTAGTTAAGGGCAAGCACAATGTGTCAAAAAGGTGGCTTAAGACCAAAAAAATAGCATTATACATTGTGCAAATTCATATCAAGCATAAAAAGCTTAAGATGCACCTCAAGCTTAGGATGCATCTCAAGGAAAAAGAATTATTTTTCTCTCTCCTTTCCCTAACATCCTTTCTCTCCCTCTCGGATTTGTTAGCTAGTTGAAAAGCAGAGTAACTGCAGGTACCCACCTTACTGCATACTCTAGCCACAACCATTGTGCTGATTTCTATAGCTAATCTTACTATTCACGGGTCCAAGGTTACAATATAGTACACATTTATTATATGCCCTAAACACATATCAAACATATATAGATGTGATGCAAAGTAAAAAATAAAAGATATTTAACAAATGAGAGATAGTACAAGATAAATTGTTTCAGTCAGTAGCTATGTGGCCCCATTTTTTCTCATAAATTCTTAATATTAATGTTTCCTAAAATTGTTGATAGGCTAGTACAAATAAGGGCAGGTAGCTAGGAGTATTACGCAAAGTCCAAAGATGTTTATATTTGATAAAATAAATAATTATGATTAAAACATTGACAAGCAAGTCTAACCGTGTGCTATTTTAATTTGATCACACCATCACTAGTTGCTGGAGGTGAAGGCTGAAGTTATGTACAACAAGAAGCCTGTTGCTTAAGTAGAGTAGTAATTGTAAATAGAGTATTAACATTTGTGATATAAAACGGTTACACTTGTTAGTTACAAAGGATAAATAGAAATAGAGTTGAGTGAAAGTAGGGACGCACATAGAAAATCGGTTGGAGTGTGTAGATAAGTAGGAGTTTGGAATATGGATGAGAAGCCCTTATACGGAGGAGTATGAGGCTCAAATTTAAGAAGTCGGTTGAAGATGCTCTTACAACAAGCAGCTGATACTCATTTTATTCCATTGCTCTCTCATGACGTACATGGAGGCATGTACGCTCGGAGTAGGAAACATACGTCGCACAAACAAACAGCTGACGTACGGTATTGCAAAACGTGGTGTACGTGTGACGTGTCAAACGTGATCGGGCGTGTTGGACTCGGCCTGGATGACGTTGCGTTTGCCACGTTCGGACCGGCTGTTCTCTGCAAACTTGAGGCTGGCGCTGTGGAGCCCCTTGCTCTTCTCCTCCTCGCTCCACTCCGATCCGTAGTAGTGCTCCTCGCCGGCGCCGGCGCTGGGCGGGAAGAACATGGATCCCCACTGCGGGAAGTGCACGAACACCACGGGCAGCGTGCACGCCATGATCATGATCCCCATGTACTCCAGCCCTGTGCCGGTGGAGTAGTGCGACGAGGTGAAGAAGAGCAGCTGCGTGAGGCCAGCCCCGAAGTTGCCGCCGGCGCCGGTCATGCCGGAGATGATGCCGAGGGAGCGGCGGGACACGAAGGGGATCACGCCGAAGATGGCGCCGCAGGCCGCCTGCGCGCAGAAGGAGAAGAGCACCATGGCGACGACGGAGACAGGGAGAGTGTTGGCGCGGCCGAGCCAGAGGCAGAATGCGCCGCCGGCGGTCTGGAGGATCCAGATGTTCCAGAGGCGCGCGCGCATGCCCCAGTAGCGCGCGCCCATGTCGGAGAGGAGGCCGCCCATGGGCCGCGCCACGATGTTGGCCATGCCGAAGCAGGCGGCGATGGTGCCGGCGACGCGGAGGTCGAGGTCGAAGCGGTCGTACATGTACTCGGCGATGACGTTGTCGGTGGTGAGCTCGACGCCCATGCAGTAGCCGTAGAGGAGGACGAAGATCCATGTCCGGTAGTTGGTGACGGCGTACCACATCACCTTGGAGAACTTGTCCTTGTTGACGTCGCCCTTCTTCTGGAGGGTCCTGAGGTTGCCGTCGGGGAGGTCCTGGCCGAGGGTGAGGACCAGAACGCCCATCAGAACATGCAGCGACCCCGGCACGAAGTAGGCCAGGCGCCATGCCGTGAACGGCGTGGCGCCGCACTTGCGGATGACGTCGTAGACGAGCGGCATGATGAGCTGCGTGGCGCCGCCGCCCATGTTGCCCCAGCCGGCGGCCAGCCCGTTGACGGTGCCGATGATCTTGCTGTTGAACATGGTGCTCATCCAGTACTGGCACGACACGAAGGTCGCGAGCGAGAAGCCGATCAGAAACCTGACGACGATGTAGCCGGCGGCGTCGTCGATGAGCGACATGCAAAAGACGGTGGGCGCGGCGAGCATGATGAGGAAGGCGCATCCGTAGCGCGGGCCGAGGAGGTCGCAGACGGCGCCCATGGTGAGACGGGAGAAGATGGAGCCGGAGACGGAGGCGACGCCGGCGTTGCCGATGTCGGCCTTGGTGAGGTTGAGGTTGTCGCGGATGATGGGGACGAGCGGCGCGGCGGCGAAGGTGGAGACGAAGCAGGTGAAGAAGGAGATCCACGAGAGGTGGAAGGTACGCATGTGCGGATTGGCGAAGGAGAAGAGCCTGATGGTCTTGGCCTTGTGCTCAGAGTCCACCGGCAGGTCGAACTTGCTCGCCGCCGTGGCGAAGGCGAAGGCCGGCTCGCGCCCCGTGACGCCGTGCAGCGAGCTCCCCGGCGCGCCGATCTCCATGTGTATAAGCTGCTAGCTTGTGTTGGTTTTGGCGAGCTGAGACTGAGATAGGAAGCTACTGCTCGATAGGTGCTTGCTGCTTGGCAATGGGAGATGGAGAAGTGGGGTATTTATAGGTGGCGATGGAGTTGACATTTTTGATCAGGTGACGAGATGAGCATATGTGGTTGACAAGGCAAGCTGGTTGGCCCCACCTGACAGTAAGGGCGGATTCGAAGCTTGCCTTTGGGATCGTGATAAGTACGGTACGGTCGACTATAAGCTGATGAGACGAGGAGGATCGATCGCTCGATAACCTGCCGACTATTACAGTATTTCTTACTAATGGAATGGCAACAGCAGAAGTCGTTGCTTGCGGTTAGGGCTAGATAACGGCTCGGCTCGCGACAGCTCGTTATCTTAGCGAGCTGGCTCGGCTCGGCTCGTTAAAAATTCGAGCCGGCTCGAACCAGCTCACGAGCCACAGCAAGTTTCAAACACAGAAGCAATGCAAACACACATTCCCGAACTAATTCACACGCTTCTTCACCAAAATTCAAGCAACATGGAGCAGCATCACATACGCAAGAGATCTTCCCAAAAATTCCTAAATATATCAATTTAAAATGAGATTTTTCCAAGAATCGTACTGACATCACACACGCAAGAACAAGTCAACTGAAAGGATCTGCATATCAAATTTCGTCCAGAAGGCAACGGATAAACACACACGAATCAAGCAAAACATGGAGCAGGACCACGACCATGAACCGCGCACGGGCTCCCACTCGGTGTCGATCTGCATGCCGGACTGCCAGCTTCCACTCCGAGCCCTCGATTGCGAGATCCCGCTCGCCGGCGGGTGCCACTCATCATTGGTCCTCCATGGCTCCATCCCGTTGCTCATCCATGGCCGCTGGCGGCGAGCCACCGGCAGCACGTCGCACGCGAGACGGGGGCGGGGCGAGCTGCGCCGAATCGGGATTCAGCCGAGTTGGGGCTACAGCGGGGACGGGCGGGGCGACGGGCGGCGAGGGCGGGGTGGCGGGCGGCGGGGGCGCAGTGTGGCTGTGGCGGGGACAGCGAGCGAAGTGACGAGCGGCGGCGCGCCAGATTGCCCGCGGCGCTGCACGTTAGGGTTCGCGTCTCTCGCGAATCGGCGGGGGGCTCCTATATGGCTACTGGAAGCCAGTAAAACAACGTAGATATAAAACCCATTGGGGCCTATANCGCCCCCGCCCACAACCCTGCCCTTCCTAACGAGCTTGGCTTCCTCGCCCCCGCCGCCGGCACCGCCCACCGGGGATCCCGCCCTGTCCGTCCGACGGTGCTCTCGCGCCGCCGCGCCCTTCACCGCCCAGCCAACCATCGCCGCCGCCGGTCCTCCGCCGCCCCCTAGTCTCCTCATCTTCTATGTCCGGAGGACATTGGAATCCCGGCAGCCGCAACCCTAAACCCTAACCCTAAGTGCCGCCGCCTCTCCGGTCGGCGCTGACCGCCCCGCCCGCACAGCACCCCTTCCCTGCCTTTCTGCCTTGGCGTGCGGCGGCGCGAGGAAGAAGCGGTGGCGGCGTGAGGAAGAAGGCGAGGAAGAAGAAGATGGTCAGAAGGATCGGACGGTAGGAGAATGCAATCGGACGGAGGAGGGTGCAGAAGCTATCTGGCTTCCGGGCCAGATAGGTTTCCTGGAATCGGCGGACGGGAGAGGAGCGTGAATACTCAAGACTCCTGTATTGGGCTGAAGTTGGGCCGATGGACGCGTGGGCTCTCTCTTCTCTATCGGCACGTTGCTCGTTGTGGACTGGAGGCAGAGGTTGCAGGCTGCTCGTTGGTGTTGTAGCTCATTTAGCTCGCGAGCCAGCTCGCGAGCAGCTCGAACTCGCTCGTTATACTAACGAGCTAAGTTGGCTGTTCGAGTTGGCTCGTTAATAAATCGAGCCGAGCCGAATCGAGGGACCTAACGAGTCACGAACTTTTCGTCCAGCCCTATTTGCAGTAATGAAATTTGGAAGAAAAAAGAACGGCTATTACAAGAGACGAGGGAAGAAGCGAGGCTGCCGCTGAGCTGGAGCGTCGTATATACGTTGACCCTGAGAGAGAGAGAGAGACGAACAGATAAAGAGCCAGAGGTGAGAAGTCAGAGCAGTGGTCGCCTTTTTTTTGGTTGGAGATGGAACCTGCGCGCCGCATCCCGACAGTCGAGAGGGCTATGCAGGTTGGGAAAGCGAGAGGGTGTCCGTCCCATGGGACTCTCAGGGCGTATGCATCGTGTCTGAATTTCGACATGCATGCATATCCCTTGCCCCTTGCGTAAGCCGACCCCAACAGACAGCCTGTTCGATTGGCTTATCAGCCACCAGCCAGCAGTACTTCAGTCTCACAACAAATCAGCACCAACCACCAGCCACCAGCCAGCCAGCAGTACTTCAGTCTCACAACAAATCAGCACCAGCCACCAGCCAACGACGACATACAGGCCGCCACAATGCAAGCTCTACGTCCTATACGTATATTCAACACCCAGTAACATGTACACAGGGACAGGCTATGTATAAGCGTATTTATATATATGCTCTCTTTCGTCCCGGAATATAAAGACATTTTAAGTTTGTCCTAAGTCAAACGAGATAAATTTTGACCTAATTTAGAGAAAAGAAGAATTATATTTACGACAACCAATGAGCACCAATGGACTCATTATGAAATATATATTGGTATTTAACTTATTTAAAAAAAAAACTTGACTTAGAACAAACTCAAAATGCCCTTTATTCTAGGACGGAAGGAATACACGTATATCACTAGTGGAAATACTGTCTTTAGTCTCGGTTGGGAGGTAGGTTTAGTCCCAGTTTCACAACGGGGACTCGGCATCTGGAATTAAAGGGCCCAGCCTTTAGTCCTGGTTGGTAAAAAAAAATTGGGGGTCTATGCATTTTAAAAAAAAATTTAAAAAATCAACGGAACAGCTCTAACTTCTCCAAAAGTTGTAGCTGCTCCAAAAATCAGATTATTTCCTTTTACATGAATTCAACTTCCACCAATTTCACATGGATTCAACTTCCACCAATTTCCCATGGATTGAACAAAGCACGAATCGCATTAAACAATTTATTCTTCAATCCTTTGCTCCTTCTTCTTCTACAGATCTAAACAAACAATATTTGAGGCTTGGAAGAAAAAAATGAGGAAACATCAAATTTGAAAAATATTAACCAAATAATTATTAAAAGAAATTTTGCAATCTGCACTTGCTTGTTGAACCTGGACAGTGAGAATGGCTAATCACCAACAGGCAGCGCTTTCCCGGAATGAAAAAAGTAAGAAAAATGAAGCATTTTGTCCATTGAAGAAGCTAGAAGAAGTGTGGCCCTTAGAGCTTATCTGGGCTACCGACGACCCTGCTATACAAACCTTTCCTTCCACGATAAGTTATGATCGATTAAGAGAGTCCAAGTACATGAATGACGCATTGCTTGCACATAGCGAGTACTTATTATTTTGTTATTTGATGAGTAGGTACGGTCTTTGACTTAAGCATACAGATCGACAAATAACTCCCTGTCATGCGTATATATGTTTGTTGATGGCAGTCTTATGAAATGCTTTTTCCAAGCTATCTGCAGTGCCACACTTTAAACATTTTAAAATATTTTTCATTTTGTAATACATGAACCAGTACTGGTAATGTAAGCAATGCCATGAATTGATATCCATTTGAAAACTGAGGCATCGGAGCTTTCCCAAGTTTCAAACATGCTCCCGGCCTTGCTGAAGCGTGGCATTGGCGTGCATCATTCTGGTCTGTTACCTATCTTGAAGGAACTGATTGAGATTCTCTTCCAGGACCAGGAGGGCCTCATCAAGGTTAGCACATTTTATGAATCTTATGATTGTTTTGAGTTTCTGTTATTGCTTAGCCTCAAAAGTAGCACATTTCTGGAGGTATATCAGCACTCACCCAGCTATTTATTTATTTATTTGGAGCAATGATAGTTAAGCGTAGATGTTTTATATCCATATTCCATTTGTGTAGCTCTTGGCTTCATCAAGGATTAATTTCATGCTTCCACTACGTGAGAACAGCAGATAGGTAACGGGCATAGATCGACATTGGTAACGGGCATAGCACCCGTTACCCTTTTTGGGTTACTAATAATAGGTTAAAGGTAATGGGCATTTGCCCGTTACCAATAACGAGTCATTGGTAACGGGCATATACTAATGCCCGTTACCAATAACCTATTATTGGTAACGGGCATCAGTCTATGCCCGTTACCAATAACATAGTCATTGGTAACGGGCATAGTCTATGCCCGTTACCAATGACTGTTATTGGTAACGGGCATCAGTCTATGCCCGTTACCGATGTGGAATTAAAAAACAAAAAAAAATTGCAAATAGTATTTTTCTTTATTTTACATGCACAGTATACTCAATTCAAAGGTGTCCATACACAACATTGATACACAGGCAGATTCAAGTTCACATTGAGCAATAATGTCTAACTATCTAAAGTATGTAATCACAAGTGAAGCACAAATGAATAGGAGAAGAGTTCATGGGCAAAAATGACTAAAATTACAGGTGAAGCAGCAACAACCATGCTGAAAAAATGGAAAGGTACAGCCATGAATGAATTCTCAACTTGGGAGATCGTATTTCTAGGGAAAATACAGTACAATTGTCATATGAAAACCTTGGCCTTCACCTGTGAACCATATGAAAACAGAGACAAATGAACTATATAACTGATTCAGCAATAGAAGCAATGAAGTAAATGGGTGGCCAGTTACACAGCCAAAGCAGTCCATGAGTCAACTGGTAATATACTAACTCAGCAGTCCACAGGTAATGACCATCGAGCCTAGAATACAGAAATTCCAGAACTAGGAATAGGATACCAAAATTTGAACATTCTTCAGATCTACTGATTTATAAATTCCAATTGACACTAGAATTGCTACAATAAATAGGATAAAAGTTCTTAACAGTGCAAACTTCAGAAATGAGCTACTGCTAGTCTGCTACTTCTACTTTATGCTACCACTACTGGCCTACTGCTAGTTTTCCCAAATCCTTCTCCTATGCTAGTGCGATATTGTGCAAGTGTGATACTGTGTTTGGGTATTCCCACAGTATGCAGCAGCAGAAGATTTCTGAACTGCAATAGTGCACAAAGCTATTAGTTTCTTTACACTCCAAATTCAAGTATATAAGCTCAATTTCAGTGAATTAACTTCGACATATCACAAGAACAGGGTGCGACAATTAACTGTTGATGTAGAACCAGAGGGATATGGTAGTTGAGGTTAAGGTTAGAGCACTTATCTGTGAGAGAGGAGCATCTGGTGAAATGGATCGATGGTGAGGATGGCAGACAAAGCAGCAGCTCCCATGGCCCAAACCTTATATCCGGAAAAATCGAATCGAGGAAGAATCAGAGACAAAATCAGAGATACAGAGATTCACTGTTATTTCTCAATATAGCTTTTTCTCGACAGAAGCACACAAGCAGATTGACAGCTTAATTGGCGATGCTATTATGCAAAGCACACATGCAGTAACAGAGCTAGTCACCTGGCAGAAAATTGCAGCTAGATTGAAAGTAACAGAGCTAGTCACCTGGCAGAAAATTGCAGCTAGATTGAACAAGGATTTGTTGTCTTAAAGACATCATACCAGAACATCACGATAGTGTAATGCATTACAAAAGTAAAGCAACTGAACTTGAGAGAATGTGCGGACTGGCCAAGGTAATGAATGATCTAGCACTTGCTCAACAAAACTAACTGGGCTAACATTTTCCGAACTAACAGGATAACTTATTTCAAAGGTGTCCATACCTGAAGATGTGTCTCTTCACCCGAATCTTTAGATATGCTTGCCATTAGCAATCCCTTGCATTCACCCTCCTTGTGGCTACCATCATGTTAACATAGAAGTTTTTATCACAGGTATTAGTGTAGATAAATCAATAGCAAACACAAATCTGAAACATCAAAAAATATATTACAAAAGAAGCAAAACATGTTCATAATATATCAATCAGTAGCACCAATTCTTCAAGCAAAAAGAATGAAATCACACTGATAAATGCATGTCGAAACTTTCCATTATAAATTATTTTTTACCTTGGTAACACATTTTTATCCAAAAGTATCAACTAGTTAACTCTCACTGTAAGTACATAATAGCATTAGTTCAAAAAGTTAACTGATCATGGTGGAAACTGAAAACCAAATGGTAGACTTTCAGCATGTATTTCAAATTCTGAATAAATCAATGATTACTGAAAAAGTGATAATATTATCTCTTTTATCTTCTAGCAATTAGAAGCAGCGACATGCCAGCAACATTCCTGTAGTATATTGAAAATCAAACCTTGTAGGAAATGGATTAGACTAGACTAGAGCTGTACCACGCAGCAGATGAACCCGCGACGAAGTGGATGGGGAGGCGGCAACATTTGTGCGGGTTGCTCACATTCAAAGCAACAGACGGACGAACCAGTCTTAACTAAGAGCGGACGAATCCGTGCCCACGCAAGCAAAGGTAGGGTTCCTTACCAGGATAAGAAGGAATCGGCGCGGCGCAGGGAACGGACTGCGGAGATGGAAGCCCCGCCGCTCCACGGCAACCCAGCAGCTCATGGCGGCGGATCCCGCGGCAGCGGCGGCGACGGCGGCGAGGTGCAGATCCCGCAATGCCTTCCTCCATGGAAGGCAAGACCCTCGCCTCCCACAGCTCCGCGGCCGTCCTGCCCCCACCTCTCTGGCACCTCCGCCGGCGCCGTGCCGGGCGAGGAGAGGCCTCACCGGCCAGCGCCGGATCGGGCGAGGAGAGGCCTCACCGGCCAGCAGCTCCCATGGCCAGCGCCGGCGCCGTGCCAGGCGAGGAGAGGTCTCCCGCAGCATCTGGGCGCGACGCGAGAGGATAAGTGTGGCTGGGAGACGGTGACGGACGGTGTGGGGGAGGGAGTGGAGGTAGAGAGAGAAGGTCGGGGGGAGAAAGCTGCGGCGGCAGGAGGCGGAGGGCGCGAGGGCGGCGCGGCCCCGGCGCGGGAGCTCACGGCCGGCCTGCGCGGCGTCCGGCGGTGGTGCCTGGTGAGAACGCGTGCGGACGGTGGGGAACGCGTGCGGACGCGAGGGGATGGGGACGCGAGTGGATAAGGCTGCGGACGCGAGGGGAGCAAATTTAACTGGATTCAATCATTTTTTTCGGGTCCGTGTACTCACGGCACGGCTAGTAACGGACATACGATACGTTAAAGTCGGTTACCGATAACATTGGTAACGGGCCTCGTTTATGCCCGTTACCTTCACAGGTTAAAGGTAACGGACATTATTATGGCTGGGGTTTGGTTGCCTTTGAGGTCTTTTTAGTAACGGACATTAATGAAGTCCGTTACCTTTGTTTGCTTTTGTAACGGGCCACAAAGGTCCGTTACCAATCCTACGTTACCTATTTGAGGTTTTCACGTAGTGTTCAGAAGGTTAGGTGATAGCCCTTGATTCCCAGCAGAGAATAAATTCTGCTAGTTGCTACTGTGTTATAATTCCATAATGAAGATATATGGAACAATTCCTCTTTGATTTGCAACACATATAATGGATAGACCAGGGTTGGGTAATTCTAGGCTTCTATGTTTGATTACTCTTACTTGTGAATTTATGGACAAATTCAAACTCTTTAGCTAGTTTGTAATTTAACTTCGTGTTTCTCATATCTTCTCGGTGTCATGTACTGTCATTACTTTGAGAAATGTGTTCACTCTAGTTCCTTTTATTCTTCTTCTTGGTAATGAGGGTGTGCTTCCACTGAGGGTATTTGTAGTGTTTCCTCTGTAAGACTATGCTCCCTGTGTTTTGTGGCTTCTTATTTCTTGCTGATATTAAAACCTGGTGTTAATGTGTTGTAGTGTTTGTTTGCCACAGAAACATTCAGTATTGGTTTGAACATGCCTGCAAAGACTGTTGATGGCGATCGATTCAGATGTTTTTTTTTTGAAGAAATCGATTCAGATGGTTGTCGAGTGGTGAGTAGTACATCCAGATGAGCCACTACGGGAAACCCCATGTTTGCCGAGTGCCCCATGGCCGGCACTCGGCAAAGATCTGACACTCGGCATATAGTGTCTTTGCCGAGTGCAGGCCATGAGACACTCGGCAAAGGCTCACGTGACACTCACGTGGCACGCCCGAGGGACGGCGGGTGGACGGCCGTGAGCCTTTGCCGAATGCCGGCCGTTAGCTAACTTTTTTTTGCCGAGTGCTGAACATTTTCGTCGAGTGCAAGTGGACACTCGGCAAAGAGTTTGACGAGTGCCCGATAAAAAGCACTCGACAAACAGGGCTTCACCGTGTGCGCTTTGCCGATAGCGGCCCATGGCGACCTGTTTGCCGAGTGCCTTTGGGGCTTTGCCGAGTGCCCAGGCACTAGGCAAACAGGCTATCTCCCGTAGTGAGCGGTCGCACTGCGGCAGACGGCGAGCTCCCCGCCGCACCCACGCCCGCAGGTCCTTGTCTCCTCCAGCTCCAGCGGCACACAAAGGCACCGAGCCATCCCTCTCTCGTCTCCTCCAGCCGCCCAGATTACAACAGCATGCAGCAGGAGCCTAGCCGAGTTCGCCGGCGACAACCAGCACTTCTTCGCGATGGCTCAGGAGTCGGGGCACGCCTCGGCGGCTTGGTCCTCGCACGGTCACGGACACGGTGACGCCACGCTGGCTTGAGCAGAGGGGAAGGGTGACGAAGACGACGTCGGCGGCGGGCCGTCAATCGGGCCACGCGATGGGCAGGCACGGGCCACGTTTTTTCGGCCAGGCGCTTGGGTCGGGTCGGGCATGGGCCAACGGGGAACAACGTCATGGCCCGACGCGAATCCGGCTTTTGAACAGGCTTTGTCCATGGACCCCGCACGTCAGCCTGATCACCTGCTTCCTCGCGACCATTTGAAAATTCCAAATCCCTCTTGCTCGGTTGGTCCGCTGCCTGCGTCCGCCCCTGTGTGTTAGTGTTCCCAACTTAATTCTGGTCTCCTTATAAGATGTTTTGATTTCATCACAGTAAACTAGCAGTTTGTTCTGCCTGTCATTTTGTCAAAATTTATTGATTATTTAAAGCTTTTCCTACCTTTTCGAAAATGCACACCAGTAACCAGTGTGCAGTTCCTTGTTGTGTTCTCGTTCAGGACTTGCTTAGTTCTGCTCGTTCTACAACTGACCATTGTTTCAGTTTCATCAGAGAAAACTAACAGTTCCTTTGGTCTGTCTTTACCTTGCTTATTCTTCATTTTGATAATACTGAAGTTGGAAGTAAAAGATTTAATTACTTAGTACAAAGGCATGGAACTCTTTCTTGATCCTTTTGTGTTTTTTTTTTCATATGAAGTTATTCTATGATGCAGAGAAATCGAACATTTACTGACACTGATTTCTATTCACAGTTGTCCCAAGAAAAAGCAAGTTATCATGGTTTTCTAGTGCCTTCAATCTCTCTTTTTCTCTCTCTCTCTCTGGAGTCTGGAGGGCGCACCATGGTTTTCTAGTGTTGTAATTATGATGAGCACATTGAAAACTCCTGACTGGAGACAATAACTGTTTTCAATTTCTGCCGGAGGAGCAGCAGGTTCAGATAAAGAAACATATCAGACGTTGTGTTCATCTTAGGTGTGCGCGCAGACAAGGCAAGGAAAAGAAACGAATTGATCTCCCTTGGAGACGGACGGCGCATAGCTCTGGGCGTTGCGGCGGCCGGCGGTGGCATCCATCTTGTGGTAGGTCGATTGCTTGGCAAGGAACACAGCACAGAAGGCCAGAGGTGCGCTCAGCGTCGCCTGAAGCTTCTGAACGCATCGAGGAGACTTGGACGGAGCAAGTTCCTGGGCGAAAAACGGAGACACAGCGGGAAGGTTCGGCGACGACCAGGTCCAGCTTGTCATGGTATATATTCTGGTAGGCCAAGTGAGCAGCTTCATCAGTCAATCGATCCAAGTCATCCACCATGGCCACTATCCTTTCTGGAACTTGGACTTGAGGAGATAATTTGATCTGCAAATAAACATTTATCCATCCATCCATAAGGTAGATCCGCAGCCCCTCCTCCGATGTGGGCGTCTGAGATTTTGAGGGACGGTGATGGAGGCAGGTGGATTGACGCCGGCCGGGGACGCTGCTGTTGCATGCAGACGACCGGCACGGGGACGGGGGTGGGTGGTTGTTGATGTGCTCGTCGAGCGAGCCGCACGCCGGATGTCGATTGGGTTAGTTGTCCGTGCTGGGCTGCGTACTGGCCATGCCGACCCCGGCCCGAACAAGTCGTCGGCCCGTCCGGGAACGTCAGGGACACCGCCTTTGCCATCGAGGTGGTAGGGGTAAAGCCGTACGATTTCGTCTGCCTCCGGTCCATCCACATCGCAATCGCTCAACTGCAGGTGCCTTGCCGTGATCCCCTTCCCCGCCCCTCTCTCCTCAGCACCACCAAGCAACTTCTGCTACTGCCTGCTGTTTTTGGCCTTCATCGACCACACTAGAGAATGGTGCAACAAACTGCATTTAATGACCTTTGTTTCAAATCCCCCTAGAGAGGAAAACAAAAATAACTTGAACCCCGTTTGGATGCTAAACAATTAGGAAAATGTTGTTTCCATTTCAAGGCAAATCAAAATCAGCAGTAATAATTGAATGTAATTTCCAGTATTCTTCTTTCAAATGCATATGGCAGCTCAAAAAATTGTCTAGTAGTCCTCTAAACATTGATCAAGGTAGCGACACAATGAAAATCTGTTTCTATTCCAAAGTTTAAAAAAATTGAAGGGAAATAATTTCTCAAATAAGCAAACTGATTCACAATCAAGATGCCAGGATAACACAATAACTTAGCCAAAGTTGTAGCGGCATATCCTTTAGATGAAAAAGTAGAAAGGCCACAGAGAATCTCATTTCATTTTAGTAGTTACTGACAAATCTACACTCTAAGCAAGTTTGGTCCACTTGTCACATAATACTGAGCCAAATGTACTGCATTGGAACAAACTTCCCTATTAGTTCTGCTGCACATAACTTACTCCACCCTAAAAGTGGTGAGCTCCTAGTTACTCTTGCGCAAGATCCTACAGAACATCAACCATCAACAAAACATATCAATGACAGTTTAATATACCCCCCTAATTGTCAAAACTTGTTGGGGTAGGAGTTGATAGCATCCAACTATTCAAATAACTTAAATCAATCTTGCCACTACTTATAGGTTGCCATGCTAAGTGTTGATAATATGCAATGCATACTTGAAATATTATAGAAGGTTAGAGATATATCGAGACACTACTTTGTCATGCATGCGGATAAGCCATGGCAAAATAAGGAAGAGTGTAGAACTTAGCTATTTTAGGTAGCCATGTTTCATGGTGAAGTGTGGAATATTCTATAATAGATATATTTGTATGTGGTGCTTTGGATGGTTGCCACTTGGCACCAATCCAACGGTCATGTAACATTATAAATAAGGGTGTCCCCCACCCCAAGAAGCCAAGCCATACCATACCATGACAAGCCATGCTAAGTAGAGACCATTTGGAAGATGGCATAGGTAGCCACTATGGAAGAGTAGAGTGTGTAATGTAGCCACATAAAGAGTGTAAAGTCCTTATTTTTTCAATAAAGAGTTGAGTTCCACATAGTGTTGGTCACCCGTGTTGGTATGAGTGTGAAGGTCTCCTCGAAGTAGTGTGGTATAGGTCCATTGCAGAAGTGGTATCACACCAGTTTTGTACCACTTCTAGGAAGTCGGTGTCAAGGTCGTGGCGCCGATTTCTCCACACTAAGCATTCAAATAGATAATCATACAGCCAAGTTCTGGATACCCCCAAGTTTCTAGAAAGTGAAAGTAACTCGTGTTATAGCAGCAACAAATTGCATATTTCCTGGAAGAACAATAGGTCGTGGCATAAAGATGAATTAACTTACAGACTCCATAAATTTTTTTTCAATGTTAAAGTCCCACGTCAGCACCATCAAAGAGAACGGGAGGGAGATAACAATGAGAATTTTGACCCAGGAAACATTACCGTAATCATTGTTGCGTCATTGCATGTTAGTGTAATCCCTGTGTTATGCACAACACATCAATGGTCACTGTGCTTTGTGGATACATGTGAACATAGTTTTATTATAGTCTATAAAACTTGTCATATAGTTCTGCTATGGCTGTAGAGAGCATGGACAAGTCATTACATGCATGCTGCCTGTACATGATGTTATCCAGAGCTAACCATGTCTATTCAGTAACCCAAGCAGGCCGTCAAATGAACAGTGATGAAGTAGTACAGGAGGGTGCTGGACTCATCTTGTGCGCCGTAACATCAGGTGTTAGGAAGTTCATGTCCCAGTGACTTGCAAAACTCTGAATATTGACCATGCAGTGGCAAAACTGAATAGAAAGGGAGGAATATTACAAACACATTTTTAGATGAAAAAAGAGTGCAAAAAAGTATATGAGTTTATATAAACATACTCGTCACCCATGTTGCAAAGCTTGAGTAGATATTGTATAAGATCTGGGAGGAAGTCCTCGAAAGAAGTCGCAAGGTACAATTCCATCTCATCTACATGTTTAATATTTGGGTGATCCTCTGGATGCTGAAGGCCGTTTCTATGGAAGAGAAGTAAAGACGTCATATTGTTTTTATAACGTGACTCTGCCTTCTTCTCCTCCTTCTTCTGATCTTCTCCTTCTTCTCCTCCTCCTCCTCCTCCTCATTCCTCTTGTCACTCTATCCTTATTTCTTGTCATCCACTTCAGCCTCCCTTGTCCCCTTGCCCTTTTCTTTCTTATCAGGTTCCTTGTATGTGTAAATTGACTTGAGGACCACAGTTTTAGTCCTATAACGCCAATAGAGTGATAAGGCGAACTGGATAAAACAACCTTGAAATCATTCTGGTGTACCATTTTGAGACTTTAAATGCTGATTGCGCATTCTCAATCAAGTTCTTTCGTGGAGTTGAAGCACAGTGGTATCGTAAGTACTCAACAAACCAGGGCTTCAAGTCAATGGTTGTATACAGATCATTTTGCAACCCGATTGAAATACAACGGCAACTGTTGATCATCGATGATGTATGGAGGTACAATTGCACGCCATATTGCCCACAAGTCGTCTAGTCTCTCGCCCTCTCCCGCATTTTGCTTGATGAGTGGCGGCTTCGAGATGAGGAGTTTTTTAGTTCCATTTGAATACTCAACAATGAACAGATCCTCACTGCCGATATCCCCACACCAAGATTCTCCTGCAGCCAGTCGATCGAGAGCACTGGAAAATATGGAGTCCAGTGCTCCACGGCCATGTGCAGTCGCTATATCGGTAGTCTTTTCTCCACCAGCAAGAGAAACAAACTTTGATAGGGGCGAGGATTTCAAACAAACTTTCCACTTGCCATATTCTGGAGAAAACAACCTTGAAATCATTCTGGTGTACCATTTTGAGACTTTAAATGCTGATTGCGCATTCTCAATCAAGTTCTTTCGTGGAGTTAAAGCACAGTGGTATCGTAAGTACTCAACAAACCAGGGCTTCAAGTCAATGGTTGTATACAGATCATTTTGCAACCCGATTGAAATACAACGGCAACTGTTGGTCATCGATGATGTATGGAGGTACAATTGCACGCCATATTGCCCACAAGTCATCTAGTCTCTCGCCCTCTCCCGCATTTTGCTTGATGAGTGGCGGCTTCGAGATGAGGAGTTTTTTAGTTCCATTTGAATACTCAACAATGAACAGATCCTCACTGCCGATATCCCCACACCAAGATTCTCCTGCAGCCAGTCGATCGAGAGCACTGGAAAATATGGAGTCCAGTGCTCCATGGCCATGTGCAGTCGCTATATCGGCAGTCTTTTCTCCACCAGCAAGAGAAACAAACTTTGATAGGGGCGAGGATTTCAAACAAACTTTCCACTTGCCATATTCTGGTTGGCATGTTGATGAAGTCAATGACTGCGCTCTCTGTACGAACACCATTTGTGGTGAAGAACGAGCAGGCGGCTTCTCTCAACCAAAACTCATTGATACCTTTTTCATTGCACAGCTGTGTTGCCAGAGCTTCTCTTTGCTGAGGATCTTTTCAGAGTCCATTTTTAGCCGGAAACATGCGTTAGAGACCTGGGTTTTGTACTCATTAAAGCAGTCCTCTCTACGAACAGAACGAGAAAAAGAGAAAAGGTGAAAAATGTGCATATACTGATATAACAAGACAGAATCCAATAGATGGTCAACACGCACATAATATGACTTATAATACAATCTGCTGGAGAAGTGAAACCAAAGATTATCTTGTGAAATGCCCCAACCTTGCACCGTTCAAATTAGGGCTTGTTTGGTTCCACAAACTTTGCAAACTAGTTTGTAAAGTTGCTACCTGGGAACTAAACACCTCCTTGAAGTTACTGTTCATCAAGTTTGCGAAATTCACTATTCATGCTACAGTGCATTAAATGCATGTGGTGAATTTTGCAAACTTCTTCCCATGCAACTAAACACTTGTACAAACTTTGGTTTCAACAAGTTTGTGAATCTTTGGTACTGTTGGTACTAGGTTTCAAAGTTTGCAAACTTTATCAGCTACATGTGGCAGAAAACTTCAGGAATTTTGTGTTGGGCCTGCACTTTTATGGCTGGGTCATTTAAGACTCTTTTGAGTGCAGACATGGGGCCGGTGCACATGGGGCATGTGTGCACCTTGGGATTTGCGACAGTGAATTTTACAGTGGCATACTGATGTGGGTGAGGCAATGCCCGTTGCCACCGCTGGAGGAGATCACCTTTCTTTTGCAAAGTGGTGTAGCCGCGTAGGCAACTTTATGGGGGGTGCTGTGCTGTTCTAGCTCAGCGTGTACTGACAAAGATTTGGTGAGCTAAGTGGGCAGTGGCAATGGCAATGGCAGGCTAGTGAGGGCACATTACAATCCACAGTCCTGTGTGAATTTCAAAACCACTATCGCAAAAAAATTGTTCATCACTAGCTCGACGCATGGAGAAGCGCCCTTACACTTTTGTTCGACTATTTTATGCTGATTCACATGTAATAAAAAGTAAAGGGTATTAAATAAAGACAGCTAAAGCAGAAATAAGGATGCTACTTATGTTAGTTCTGATAGATGTGGGTGAGGATGGAGTTGGAAGTGGAGCTGGGATGTCTCAGATATGTTTCTACCGCATATATGTTTTGAGGGATAGAGAAAACTCTCTAGCACGATGAGGTTTTGAAAGTGGTAGCAAGGGGTACCTCCAGCATATCATGATCCTTTAAATAATAGATGACACAACTATAGCAATAATAAATTGACTAAATGGTCACAAATGCACACATGCATACATACTTAAGTAATTAATCTCACACTACTCAAAATTCTAAAAGTCAAAAGACCAGTCAGATGAGCATCCTGTGCCACCATGTTCTATCGAATGTAAAAGAGTACAGCATCAAAGTCATCTGAGAAGCAACCTTGTTGTTCTCATTCCCCAAGAAATCTCACAAGAATCTTGTTATTACTCTGATTTTTTTTCACTCTTTAGTGCACCAATAGAAAACTTTAAACCCTCAGAAAATTTTTAGAAATAGGTATCTGGTATTTAATTGATTTTACTAGAGGGCATTAACATCTGCTCCTGTGCTAGCCATTCCTGATTTCACTAGAAAATTTGTTGTGGTCACAGATGCTTCTGAAAAAAGGATTGGTGCTGTTTTGCAACAGGATGGGCATCCAATTGCATTTATTAGCAGAGCCCTTGTACCTAAGAGTCAAGGCTTGTCAACTTATGAAAAAGAAAGTCTGGCCATCTTATTAGCAATTGATCATTGGAGATCCTATTTACAACCTGCTGAGTTTTAGATCCACACTGATCAAAGAAGTCTAATTCATCTGGATGACCAAAGAATACACACCTATTCGCAACAGAAAGCACTATCAAAGCTCATGGGATTACAGTACAAAATCTGTTACAAAAAGGGTTCTGCTAATCTGGTTGCAGATGCATTTTCAAGGGTGAACCACAATTCCAGCTGAGAGTTAATGGCACTATCTTCTGCTAACCTGTGTGGTTGCATGACCTTCAGACCAGTTATGTGGACAATAGTAAAGCACAAGAGCTATTATCCCAGTTAGCCATCAGTCCTGTTTCTGGAGCTTATACACTAGTACAAGGTATTATCAAGTATAAAGATAGGATCTGGTTAGGACACAATGCATCATTACAACAACAAATCATCCAGGCCTTTCATGCTAGCCCTATTGGAGGTCACTCGGGAGTGCTGGTTACATATATGAGAATCAAAAAGTTATTCCATTGGCCACATATGAAACATAATATCGAGGAATTCATTTCATCCTGCTCTGTTTGTCAGCAAGCAAAGACAGAGAGAATCTCTTACCCTGGACTTCTCCAACCCCTTCCTGTTCCAAAAGATGCTTGGCAAGTAGTCACTTTAGATTTCATTGAGGGACTGCCACTTTCTGCCTCATACAACTGTATCTTAGTGGTTGTCGATAAATTCTCCAGGTACTCCCACTTTATTAAGCTCAGACACACCTTTACTGCATTAACAGTGGCAAAAGCATTTATGGAAAACATTTACAAGTTACATGGAATGCCTCAGGCCTTACTTTCTGACAGAGATCGTATTTTCACCCGTCAGTTGTGGCAGGAGTTGTTTCGATTGTCAGGAACTAAATTGAGAATGAGTTCTGCATATCATCCTCAAAGTGATGGGCAGACAGAAAGGGTTAATCAGTGTCTTGAAGCATTTCTCAGGTGTTTCATTCACTCGTGTCCTTCTAAATGGTCTGAATGGCTTCATCTAGCAGAATTTTGGTATAATGCCAACTATCATACAACCTTGACAAAGTCACCATTTGAGGTTTTATATGGCAAGAACCAAGGGACTTTGGTATTCAAGGTGTGGAAGCCTGTGATGTACCAGATCTCCAAACATGGTTGAAAGAGCGAGATGGTATGAAGAATCTGATTCATCAGCAATTGACTTCGCACTCAACAGCACATGAAGGTTCAGGCTGACAAGAACAGGTCAGAAAGATCATTTCTCGTGGGTGATTTAGTCTGGCCAAAGTTACAACCATATGTTCAAACATCAGTTGCATCCAGAGCAAATCACAAATTATTTTTTTGGTACTTTGGTCCATTTCAAGTTGAAGCAAAGATCGGTTCAGTGGCCTATAAACTGAAGCTTCCTCTTTCAAGCAATATACATCCTGTGTTCCATGTATCGCTTCTGAAGAAAGCAATAGGTATATCATCCACTGATCATCCAACTTTACCACCCAATGTATCAGTGCTGCAGGTTCCAGAAATGGTCCTCGACAGATGTCTCCAGAACAAGAACAATCGTGTCATACCCCAACTGCTGGTCAAGTGGTCGGGGTGCCCTCCAGAGATGTCTACATGGGAAGACGAAGATCATGTCAAAGGTTTCACAAGCGGATCAGCGGCTTGGGGACAAGCCGCGTTTCAAGGAAGGGAGAATGTCATGAACACTGATGCTGTAATTGATGCTATGTCGGAAGAAGAAGGCCGAGAGAAGATTAAAGCTAAGCGTCTGATGAAACCCAACTCACGTGTTACTGGGCCGGACTGGGTAAATAGTGTAGTTTAGGCCCATGTAACGGGCAAGGCCGATCCTACGGTCTGTATGCTTAAAAGGACAGAGGAGAGAACGGAGAGAACTTGGCTTGGAACTAGGCGGCGGCGGCGACGACGAGCGTGTCGCTCGATCACGCCCTCGCGCCGACGAAGTTCCCGTCTCTGTATCGCGTACTCTATCTAAATCACTAAGGTTGCTCCTTGAATCCCTGAGTGTTCTACTGTTCTTAACAAGCAGGTTGGGCTATTCTTCCACAGAAGCCGGTGGCGGACGAACTTGAAGTGGCCTTCGACAACAGCAATGTCCCGAGAAAGGCATGTGTCGCCAAGGTCGGGCGAGCCTGAGGGCCCTGGAAGCGGGACATAGCGCAACCAGGGCTTGTCCTCGACGTGAGAGAGGTCACAAAGGAGGATGCCCTGCCAGATATCGACAAAGGCTATGGTGGCATCTTCCCCTCCAACGGCGATAATCCTGGTGTTCTGGTGGAGAAAATAGCCTTGGTCTTGGTATTTCCGGAAATGTTGGTCCTCCACTGAGACACTGGTGATAGCCCAAGTCTTGAGCTTGGAGTTGTAGACATGGAGGAAGAAGCGCCCGCGAGCAAGCGCGAACCCTTCGTTATCGAGAGCAGCGACCGTGTAGAATTTATTTTGTGAGGTGCGGTGGGGGTGCATCAAGGAGAGGCCGGTTCTCCTGTCCTTTCCGTCGCGGCGGTTGGCAGCGCAGCAGCTCAGGATGCCAACCTGGTAGGGATGGAGGACGATATCGTCGGGGGGCCGCGGGAGACGCGTGAGCAACGGCCCCCCGTCGCCGGCGGGCCTGTAGATGTACAAGTCGTCGCCGTTGATTAAGTCCTTTTCAGGGCTGACGATGATGCGGAGGAGGATGAGGTTGTCGTCCGTGGCGAGGACCTTGGGCTCCAAAGTGATCATCTCCTGGTGCTTGTACTCGTCGGTGGCAGCGGGGCGGCAGAAGACGCAGAGGTAGGAGACGCGCGGCGGGCGAGCGGCGAAGAAGCTGACCTGGATCTCCCTACCGCAGCTGGATTCTGCAACGGCGGTGGTGTCATTGCGGCGGTCGGCGACGTAGGCTTTGTATTCGAGGAGCACCGAAGGTATATCTTCTCCATCACCAACGGCATCGACGGCAGGAGGATTGAAGCTCGCTTCAGCCAATCGAAACAGATCTTTGCTGAACATGGATGATGATGGGTGGATCTGTGTCTCTAGATTTCATGGTAGCCTGTGTTTCGATGAAATAATCGATGCCTAGTTCTGGATTTTGCCTGGATCTACTCGACCTAATATGACGATTGAGGAGGAGAGGAAGCCGAAACCGATGAGGAGAGGGGCGGCGGCGGCGGCGGTTCAGACTCGAAATAGGCCTCGGCTGGCGGACTCGACACTGGAATTCTTCACTCTACTATATTATAGTAGGAGTATATTTAGGGCATGTTTGGATCCCATAGAATCGTGGAATCCAGCTTCTAGAATCTATGTAGATTTTTTTTACAGCTTTCACAATCTACTGGTAGCAAATTCTGGAATCCAACAATCTGATCAAACCCAGCTTCTGCTGGCTTCTAGATTGCAAAAGACTAGTCTACCCTTACATTTTTTTTACCTCCCTATCCCTGCAGTCCTCCTAGCTCATCCAAGGGTATTATTGTCATTTCATAGCATGACGCAACAATCTGTATTCCACATATACATGGGATCCAAATATCCCTAGTGCCATAGATTTTACAATCTAGATTTTTGCTATCCAGATTTTAAAATCTAACTTCCACAATCAGAGAGAGAGGGAGAGAGACTCTCTCTCTCTTTTAAAAAAAGAGAGTTTAGTTTGTAGTATATAGTGTTGAAAAGGAAGAGGGGCAGCTACAAGCCTACAAGAGATGGGGTGGTGGTCCTCTCCTCTCTCCTGTCATCCTGTGCTAGGTAGAAATAGAAAGGGGACAAAAAAAATATGGAGCGGAGGTGAAATAATGCAGACAGGCAGAAACAGGAGTTCTCTCCCAATCTCAAGTTCCCATCTGAAAAAAATAAAACTATTGTTCCATTCCACTGGGAGCTAGCAAAGGGGCCCAAGCTGGCATGGCTTCGACACCTTGTTTGCTCTTATCGCCTGGCAACTCTGGAAAGAGCGGAACGCACGCCTATTCAGGGACGCAGCAACGCAGCCGGTCGAGCTTCTGTTGCCTGGGTTTTGGCTGGTGCTACGCACCTCCATTATCTATTTGCTACCTAATTTTAAGTGCTTCTTCTGTTGTTTCCGTCCCTGTATCTCCTTTGGTAGCAAAAGATGTGTAATAGCCCTAAGTCATATTGTTCTGCGAGCATCTAGATGCTTCGCGTTGTGTAACATACTTTCTTCTACTAATACAAAGATGCGCAGCTCTCCTGTGTATTCGAGGAAAAAAAAACCAAGAACCATGCAAATGAATGAATGAATTATCCCGGCCGTTCAGCGAGGAATTGAAAAGAGAGAGAGAGAAAGCAATGGAATGGAGATCGCCGGGCAGTTAGGATTGACCGACTGCAACTCTGCAAGTGAGAGGAGAGGGGAGATGCATGGAGTGAGTGACTGAGGGTATCACATGGCCAACGAAGCATGCACACCCATGCGTTTCATGAGTTAGTTGGTCTCTTCCTCCTCAGTCCTCCTCCTCTTCGATTGTCACCAGTACCGTACTAATCAAAGTGCGTATATCTCTGGTAACGACAAGAACTGCAATTAACGGATCCAGCTAGCCTGCTTCCTCCTCCCTTAATCACTAGTATATCACTCTCAGCTAAATAAGCAGACAAACCAGATCTGCAGCCTCGGATTGGTAGCTTACGTGTTCCGTTCCTGAGCCTCGACTCACTGAGTAACAAACACCTCCACAAGATTCGATTCTCTGCAACTGCAACCAGATCGAACATGGGCTCAAATGATCGACGATCCACCATCCACCACCGGTCGAGCTTGCCTTGATGTCGCCAAGTGTAGACTGGATTAGACTAAGTTCGGCTTCGGTGCTTGCTGATGAGCTAGCTAGGCTAAGCTGGCATTATTGCCAATGCAGCCAATCCATCATCGGTTGTTATATCACGAACCATTCAACCATGCATATATAAAGCCAGCACTGACGACGTGTCCTTGACTCCTGGTGGATCAAGCTAGCACAAGAGCAACACAGCTTCCAACTTTCTGTGTGTTCTGATTCAGTATGGGGCATGGCAGCGGTCCTGCTGCTGCTGATCAGTCAGCAGCGTGCAGAGTCCTTCCCGTCATCGAGGAGGAGTCGTCGGAGCCGGAGCCGGAGGCCGAGGGCTCGCCGGAGATGACGAGGCTGGCGGAGCGCAGGAAGGCCATCGTGGCCAGGATGCGGGAGCTCCTCAGCCGGGCCGCCGCCGCGCAGTCTGCTCACTCCAAGCTCCGCCGCTCCACCGTCGCCACCGCCAAGAAATGGAAGGTACTACAGCGCTAGACTTCACAGACGGTTCTCGCAACTGTCTGAAACTCTGAACAATCATCATTCGTGTCGTGCGTACATGCCTGCTAATGTAATTCTGCTTCTCGATCTCTTCTGTCAGAGGGCCGTCGGCCGAATCCAGAGGAGGGACAAGAACCGTCAGCAGGTGGCAGCTCGGCAAGAACAGGACGGCATGCTGAGCTCGTCCTCGTCCATCTCCAGCCAGAGCAGCTTCAGCTGGGACACCGCCGCCGCCGCAGAGGCAGAGAGCTGCTGCTCGGCGTCCGCCACCAGCTGCCTGTCCCCTGCTGCCGACAGCCGTTCGCCGCTGCTGTGGCCGGCGGCTTTCGTGTACGCACAGCGAGCTGGCGCGACGCCGGATCATCAGCGTCAGGTTTCCTCGCCGGCGGCCAGCGTGCTGCGGCTGTCGTGTACCAGCTCGTGGTCCGAGGACGACGACGCGAGGATGGCTCACTGGGTCACCACGGATTCAGACTGTAAGTTCAAGTTGTCACCCATGCATCTCTTGTATGCTAATCCTGTCAGTCATGTCCACAAATTAAATTCAATTTGGCAGCTCCATCTTCAGAGAAATAGAAGAAGGAAAGCTTGTATCGATTCGCTGATGATCTGAATTGTTTGCTCAGTTGTCGTGTTGGAGCTCTAGCGATGGAGAGGAGAGGAGGGAGATTGCGCGTCAACAAGATCGATCGAGGCACAAGATCTGTGGGCCCGATCATTGTGCATGTGGGTGGGCTGCTCTGGGACCTCTCTCTTCTTCTAGCTACGCAAAGTTTGGTCCATCAACCCCAGGCTTTTGGAGGCCATCGTGGCAAGCGCCGCATGGGCCGGCCCGTAACTCACCTACGATTTCTTGATACGGCCCTTTCTACAAAAAAGAAATGGATTGACTGCAGGGACTTCTGTAAAACGACATGGGTGGACTGCAGGAAATTCTGTAAAACTAGATTTCAAGAAATTACTACAGTCCGCTCACTGGATGCTTCTTTGTGTCGTGTCTTAGCATCGCTAGGAACCCGGTAATAATCAGATAATATGATCGACTCCACCGGCGGAGACGCTTTTTACCGGACTTACAGCACAACACACAACTATGTACTACAGAAAAGAAGCTGAACATCTCTCTCAGACGATTATACAAAAAAAAACACGCTGGCATTTTTGGTGTTCTCGCTTCCTCTGGCAGAACGTACTTGCTCTGACAATGAAATAACGAAACAAGAGCTATCAATTTCAGGGCATGCATGCAAGTTAAGGCAGCCTCAAGCTCTTGAACCACATTAGAAATTTTATTCCTTAAAACTCTGCTGTTTGTTCCATATGTACTCGGTTTGTGCGGACAGGTGAGTTCAGCTCAAAGCACTCACAAACCCAAACGATGCACTCCAAAATTTTGCACACTGTCATATCAGAAGAAATCACTAGGCTTTCCTATCCTAATTTTCTGCTCCTCCAAGTAGCTTGTAACTGCATTCTTCTGCCAGCCCTTGAAGCTCCTACAAAGCAAACGCCAAAAGATTAACAATAGTCAAACTTAAATTGTTTGAGGTTATATTCATTGCAACAATATTATGGGCAGAAATTCATTGTTTTTCCGCAAAAAATGGTCATGACAACTTTTCAGCAAAACATTACATGTTGAATGTAGGAACTGTGTTGCATACTGCCATTACGAAGGAAAAAATACGAGCAAAAATAAGGCATTTTCAGTATTTTGGTATTCCAAGCTTTGAGCACAAGCAATTAAGCAACTGCAGCCAAAATTCAGCTGCAAATATTGAACTTCACATAGTCATGGATCATCCTTCCAACAAGACAACAGATAAATTTAAAGGTCATCCACACATATTGCTGCGCATGTGTTGCCAAAAAAGGTAAACATCTCGTCATTTTAAATTCACATTATTACAGAATTTATACAATATATAAGGGAAATAGATGTCAAGAGCCACTCGTCGGCCTGGTATATTTAAATCAAAAGAACATATGCGGTACCATGCATGTCTATGATTCCTATTTTCATTCAGATAAACAGTAATGGTGTTTTAACTAGTCATTTTGAATTTTCCATGTGTCCATGATGGATATTCTTTTAACTCCAAAGCTGCTGTTGAGATCCCTATCTATGGGAGCACAAATCATATAATATAGAGAGTGCAAAAACATTCTTTTGACAACTTGTTATACATCGGCATAGAATTCTGCCAAAGAAAACTGCATTGACACACATAAAAATGCTTCAAGTGATGACTACGAATGCCAATTTATGAACTAGCATTATTAAACTCGAAGTTATGAGCAAGTGGTTTGCAATCCAAAATTACAGTGATTATATAAGTTAAAAGGCGAATGCAATGAAGTAAAATATCTATAGATTAGATGTGCCAAACTGGTTAAGACACTTACTTGTGATCAAGATGTGCGATAACTTCACCACCAGGAAATGCTGCCTTTGTTGCTTCATAGGAAACTTTGATGGAGTGCTTCCACATTCCAGCAACCTCTCCAGAAATCTTTCCATTTACTTGGGATGGTGTGTCCATTGGCAAGGAGTAACCAGAGAGTAAATGGCCCACCCACACCCCATCTTTGCTGAAATATTTTGAGAGTGCGACTGTTAAGAATTCATTAAAATACTCATTCCTTAAATCAAAAGTCTAAAACAATAAACACAGATTACAGGTTTCTCTATATCTAATACCACATGCCATACAAAGCATTTTAGATGGAAATAAATTTTCATTAACACTAGCATTGTATTGTTCTATTTACTACGGTTTTACTGACCTGTTTACACTTTCAATTATTAAGGACAATACTATAATAATAAAAAGCCAATGCCTGGCATACTGATTAATGGGCTTCGCTGACAACACCTTCTAGGGACAGACAAGACCTGGTAAACTCATGTAAAATATGATGGTCTTTTTAACATACTAGCATTGTATTGTTATTTTACCAAAAGAGGTAGAAGTAGACTATTTCATCAGAATTTATTTTCCCCCTCAATTGCAGAAAGCAAAGTATGATGGTCTTTTTAACATACGAAGTGCTAACATATGTAAAGGAAAATATACAGGGGAGAACTTCATCTCAGTGCTTACATGACAATATCCATGTGACGAGGAGCATAGTGACCACCTCCTATACCTAGTAGAACCTTTTCACCATTCCTGCATAACAAGAAATGAGGTTTCATGTGCTTAAATAAACAAAGAAAAAAAGGGTGGGGGGAGGGGGGTGGCGGCGGGGGGTGAGAGGGTAAAAAAATAAATGCTTACAAGAAAAAAAAAAGGTTAAATTAGGTAGATACCATCGCAATGATGCTCATATTTGGAAATCTATGGCATCGGGATAAAAATTTTATCTGATTCTGCTAGTCATGTCTTTACTCATTGCTGTTTTTTTTCATGTCTTTACACATTGCTGTTTGTTGCCGCCTCTGTGTTCATATGTTCAGTCTTTTAGGGCTTTGAGAGCCTTTTCTATTACCACTATTAATAAAAAATCATTAGGGCTCTCCCCTGATGTTATGCTGAAATAAAAGATTGATCACCTGGAATGGTGCTTGCAAATATTTCGGTCCTTTCCATTTTATAATGGACAAATAGGGAACATATGGCATTCCACTTTGATTTTCTTAATGAAGGTATCCAAAAATCAGACTCAAATCTCAGTTGATCTAGTCACTACTTTTGCCTACTTGACCAAGGAAGAGATATCCACAAGTGAACCATGGTTCACCTAATTGGATCTTTTAAACAGTTATAGATGGAGCTAAAGGAACAGCACTTACAATTTCAATTTGTAACCCATCTTCACACAATAGAAGTTCAATTTTCCAATAATATAGTATAATGATATCGACTCAGCTCGACTCTGGTGTCTGGTTTGTGTGATAGAATCGCTAATGCAGTCCTAATTTGTAGCAATGTACAGTACCCAGGTTCTATCCCAAATTCCATTGAGGATAATATTTTGTATAGACTCTGATCTAGCAAAGTCCCCAACTCCCCATCGATGCCACTGTATACACCACAAGGGGTTGAAATGCATATTGACATACCCTTGCCAATTTCCAACAGCATTTCCATCCTCCAGACCAAGACCTTTCCTCAGAACCTGCAAGTATTGAAAAACTCAATTGCATGTTTCTGACAAATGTTGCATTCCACGGGAGCACTTAAAAGATAACATTCTAACTAAAAGGTAAGACGGTAAGAGCAATATTTAGTTGGGCAATATTGAGGGAATAGTGAGTTAGAGGACTCACAAGAGCAATTGCCTGTGCAGCATCTTGTCTACCCCAGTATTCTTCTGTACTTCCTGGATATTTACAGAAGTCCGAAATATCAGTTAGCAATTTCTGATCTGACACATATATTGATGGTAGTGTACAACCTAATATTTGGTATGCCTATAAATTCAGCTGCAGGTTTGGTGCGCTGAGATATATTGAGTTGAGTTCACATAAACACAATGACCTTTTGAAAAGGTCGACTAGATGGAGCATAAAAGACTGCTTGCTTGCATCTTGTTCATCCTGTCCATTATAAGCACCATCTCTTTCCAAAATTTCACATGCTTAAGTTAATTACCTCTTATTTGTGAACTTTTCAAGGACATGACCGTATTTATGTTACCTAAATCTGTATATGTACATAATGTAGCAACTAACTCTTCCTGATAAAAAAAAAACACATTACATATAGCTTGTGCAAACCATGTAACGTATGTTGACACAACTAAGAAAGAAGCAGTTAAATGATTGACCTTCAAAATCTGTGTTTTGTATAAAAACACCAGTCTAGAGTTAGATTTTGGTTTGTAAATAGATGTCTTTTGGGGTTTCCAAGGCTGGAGTTCTAGTAGATGGCCCTGTATTTTGCCTGTTGCTAATTACACTGGATCTATTTAGTAATTAAGACCCAATCAATAGGGCAAACTACATCAGAAAGTGGAGTGTTAAGTCACTCCTTTATTTGCAAAAAGAAAAGTAGGACGATGGTGGCATGCAAGAAACAAAAAAGGTAAAGATGGACATAAGATTTTACCTATCTCGACAAACATGGTGGGTGTGCTGGTAACTGGTCCATGGTGAGTAGCCTCAAGCGTAATCTTCAATAGCAATCATAAATAAAATCAGCTGACTCAGAATTCAGAAAAACATGGGTCACTGAAGGAGAGCAAACTACCTCAAACTCTGGAACAAGACCTTGTTCTGCAGCAATCTTTTGCATCAACCGGAGCCAAGGGCCAATTCGAGGATTTGGTATTGCTGCCCATCCAGGAGTCCCTCCTTGGGGTGGGGTTTCATCCTCCCTCAGATGTGGCACACCTTTATATTTGTGTTTACCAGTAAGGTCACATGTGCATTATCAAGCATATTAAAGGGTGATAAAATAAAATCTGAACAAACAGACATATGTCTATGCAAACTGAGCGATAGCTCAGTGGTGAGGCAATTGCTGGTCGTGCCTCCCGACCAGGGTTCGAACCCTGGTATTGCACTCAAAAAAAATCCCCCTCGCTGTGCTCGCTGGCTTGGGCCGCTGCATCCCGGCCCAGGTAACGGTGTCCCGGCCTGTGTGCTACGGTGATGCCAGCCCAAGTTCAGTTTGGCCCTTCGGGGCATGGGCCAGGGGTTCGGGGGGTTTTCTCGGTCGGGACCGGATGGTCTCTCTTCTAATTGGAATACCGTGGGCGTGGTTCTCCCCCACCGGCCGAGTTTTTTATTCAAGAAACATGGTGCTACAACTAGTAGATAAAACAATAACAAGTTACATGTAAGGCTAGTAGAACAGACCGATCGGATGCACCGTGAGTGCTGGACGGTTGGAGACTGCAGTGTGCTTGCTGAGGAATATGACCTCAGAAACAGGCTCTCCAGTGGCTTCCTGCCATCGCTGGTCAAGATGATCCTCTGCAATGATGCTGCGTTCATGCTTCAACAACCGAACATTCCCATTAGTAAAACTCTCCATCCCCTCCTGCAAAACAAATTTGGTCAAAAATTAATTGGGGACCATGATAGAGCATTAAATTATTTAGAGAACTGCAAACTGTTCACTAACAGCTGCTGGATGCCTTCCCCTTAGCACCAATTCAGAAAAGGATAAAATTTGAAGACAAAACTTAAATGTGGCCAAAGGTCAAAATTCAGCATACCAGCTTGGATTTTAGTGGCTACATGAAAATTCATTATTCCTTAGCAGCCAATCGTGCTTGCAAAAAAATAAAAATGGCTGTCCAAATCCATTGGAATAAAACCACCAACTAACTACCGCTGCTGTAGTTGAATGAGTTGGAAGGGGGTAGGTTCTTACTGCGATGGGCGGGCCGGGGGACCATCCGGGCATGGCGAGGAAGGCAGCGGCGGGGCCGATGGACGCCGGGTCCGACGTGGTGGCCACCACCAGCACCACCATCTCGATCTTATCCTCCTCCGACACCGCCGCCGCGGGCACCAGCTGATCCGCGACCTGAGAGAAGAGAAGCTTTGCCGTCGCCGCTACGAGAGAGGAGCCCGGAGGGGGCAGGAGGATTGGTTGGACTTGGTGGCTTGAATTCCGCCGCTGGCCAGTCCGAATCTGCGGGCTGCCCGCCGCGCCTGGCTTCTCCAACCAAGCGGCCGACCGACCGTCGCCGCCGGTGGATTTCAGCTGGAATTCCACGTGGGCACGTCGCGTTGGCTCATGTGGCGGCTAAGTAGTGTTGGGGCCGCTGGGCTCTGGAAATGGGCCTCACGATAGACAGCCCGGGTCCTCATTACGTGAATTCGGCCTTCTCAACCTGACGGGCTTTGTGGAAACCTGATGGGCTTTTTGAAAAACGGAAAGCTCATATAGCCCGATCGAGCCCGCCACGTTTCATTTCTTCTTTCCCTCGATTTACGACGGCTTTTATTTTATTTTGTTGTACAATTTCTTGGAGAAAAATCGAATCTCTTCACTGTGTAGCACTAAATGAATGCATGCTGAGGTGATCTTATTTATCTGAAGACACTTATTATATATAGTGCCCTGGTTGATGAATGAGGGTGTTTACACATGTTGAATTGATTTTTTTCCCATCGTGTGACCTGATTGTTGCATGCGGACATACTACTACTACTACTACTATTATTATCCAATTTGATGCAGGCATAAGTGAATCAATAAAAAATGATAGTAATATGTACATAATCAATAATAATTCTAAATGTACATGGATATTAATCAGTACTTATGTACTTCACTCGTCCCCGGTACTATTGCCTATGCCTATGTTATCGTACACCTGTCATCTATTATAGTCGTCTATCGCAAGAAAACAAGAAGAATTCAAGAAACAAAAGGCGATATCTGCTCTCTTTTGTAGCTGATGATTTGGTGTACTTGCTAAAAAAATAAATGGAAGAATGCGTATAAACAAAGTTTATTGCATTGTTTACTTGCTGCGTCGAAGAAGGGTTTCTACTTTGAAACCTGTGTTTAATTTCTTTATTTCTTAGTATATGCTACTAGGAGTATATCACACGGTACTACGGTAGAGCGAGAGTATAGTTGACGTTGTGAAAATCACAGCATGCATGGTCGTCAAAGCAAGCAGTGGGCGATGCTACAGAGTCCAATCTATGACGTACGTTTGGATGCTATTGCTAGTAATTTAATTAGTAAAGATATCAAGATTTGTAATTTAATTTTTTTATTAAATATAAACCTGCGCGTGGGCATCTAGTATCGTCAGACGTGCTGCGGCGTATTCCCCGGCGGCGTGGCAGCCGCGGCGAGGACGGCGTTGCGCCTGCCGCGCTCCGACCGGCAGTTCTCGGCGAACTTGAGGCTGGCGCTGTGGCGGCCCAAGCTCTTCTCCTCCTCGCTCCACTCGGAGGCGTAGTAGCGCTCCTCGTCGGCGTCGGCGCTCGGCGGGAGGAGCATGGAGCCCCACTGCGGGAAGTGCACGAGCACGAGCGGCAGCGTGCACGCCATGGCCATGATGCCCATGTTCTGGATCCCCGTGCCCGTGGAGTAGCTGGACAAGGTGAAGAAGATGAGCTGCGTCACGCCGGCGCCGACGTTGCCGCCGGCCCCCGTCATGCCGGAGATGATTCCAAGCGAGCGGCGGGAGACGAAGGGGATGACACCGAAAGTGGCGCCGCAGGCGGCCTGCGCGCAGAAGGAGAAGAGCACCATGGCGGTGATGGAGGCGGGGAGCGCGGTGGCGCGGCCCAGCCAGAGGCAGAAGGCGCCGCCGGCGGTCTGGAGGATCCAGATGTTCCAGAGGCGGGCGCGCATGCCCCAGTAGCGCGCGCCGAGGTCGGAGAGGACGCCGCCCAGGGGCCGCGACACGAGGTTGGCCATGCCGAAGCAGGCGGCGATGATGCCGGCCACGCGGATGTCGAGGTCGAACTGGTCGTAGTAG
This sequence comes from Alloteropsis semialata, assembly GCA_004135705.1. NCBI lineage: Eukaryota > Viridiplantae > Streptophyta > Magnoliopsida > Poales > Poaceae > Alloteropsis > Alloteropsis semialata. The sequence goes on along the minus strand of CM014270.1, from coordinate 892,738 downwards.
TACTCGGCGATGATGTTGTTGGTGGTGAGCTGCACGCCCATGCTGTAGCCGTAGACGAAGACGAAGACCCAGGTGCGGTAGTTCTTGACGGCGTACAGGAGCACCTTGGAGAAGCTGTCCCTGTTGACGTCGCCCTGTTTCTGTAGGCTGCGGAGGTTGCCGTCGGGGAGGTCCTGCCCCGTGGTGAGTACGAGGATGCCCATCACCACGTGCATGAGGCCCGGCACGAAGTAGGCGACGCGCCAGGCCTCGAACGGCGCCACCCCGCACTTGAGGATGCCCTCGTAGACGAAGGGCATGATGAGCTGCGTGGCGCCGCCGCCCATGTCGCCCCAGCCGGAGGCCAGCGCGTTCACCGTGCCTATGATCTTGATGTTGAACATGGTGCTGGTCCAGTACTGGCACGACACGAAGGTGGCCAGGGAGAAGCCGATCAAGAACCTGATGGTTATGTATCCGGCGGCGCTGTCGATGATGGCCATGCAGAAGACGGCGGGCGCGGCGAGCATCATGACGAAGACGCAGCCGTAGCGCGGGCCGAGAAGGTCGCAGACGGCGCCCATGGCGAGGCGCGAGAAGATGGCGCCCGAGACGGAGGCGACGCCGGCGTTGCCGATGTCGGCCTTGGTGAGGTTGAGGTTGTCGCGGATGATGGGGATGAGCGGCGCGGCGGCGAAGGTGGAGACGACGCAGGTGAAGAAGGAGAGCCAGGAGAGGTGGAAGGTGCGCATGTGCGGGTTGGCCAGGGAGAAGAGGCGGAGGGACTTGGCCTTGTGCTCCGAGTCCACCGGCAGCTCGAACTTGCCCGGCGCGGCGTCGTCGATCTGCTGCTCCGCCGCCTCCGTGGAGAAGGCGAACGCCGGCTCGCGCGCCGTCACCCCGTGCAGCGAGGTACCCATCGGCGCGTCAGTCGCCATGGGCCGGCCCTCCTGTTTCTTCAACGACCTTGGTGCTCCCTGAATCTATCAGATCACTTGCTTGTACCTGAGGGCTACTAGCTCTCTAGCTTGGTGCTTCAGCTAGTGCTTGGAATGGGGTTTTATAGGCAGCCATCGAGCAGGCCTGGGGCCGATCGAGCTGACAATATTAGGGCTTTTCGGCTGGTGATAAGCAGATGCAGTGGAGGAGTACTGGATCAGAGCATCCATGCTAAAGCAAGCAGGGAAGTTGACATTTGATACGCGCCCGCAAGCGCAACGAACGTTCCGTACACGTGGTGGACCCCATCGTCCTTTTTGACTTTTCGTCCTTGCATGCAAAGCCAAGCCAAAGCTTACCGGAAGTCAGACGAAAACGACGCGTTCTCTAGTTTTTCAATCTTTTTTTTTTTGTTAATAACTGCCATTGTGCGTGTGTGCAAATCGTATGTATGCAATTATGCATGTTCATGTCGGTACAAAGTTGCGCTATACTACTACAAAGTTATGGTTTCCTTATATGCATGATTTTGACTTCTTTCGTTTGTTTTTGAAACAAAGATTTCCTCTTGACAAAAAAAAAGAATTATATTAAATTGTATATGAGTACATGCTTATGTTACAATTCTAGAATACAAAGATTACAAGTGTACGGGTAAACCGCTCTTCACCTCTATGATACTCACGCAACATATAACTCCAAATCTCAATCACAAACCAGTATAAAAATCATATAGATGAATAATGGCTATTTCATCGAGAGACCTGCTCCTTTCAAATTTGTCTGCTTTCCCTGTTCCTTAACCGACAATGCTTAAGTCCAAATATTCCTTCTCAGCGTCGACTGCGCGTGGTAGACAGGCACTGCTTGTTTATTCGGCTTGTGTGCCCTGCTGAGCCTGTCTTCAATTTGACCTGAGCAGACAAGCTAATGCATCTGAGAAAAGTCGCCTTGTGTTGTTAGTAGTTAGTCGTACATGAGCCGTACACGTACTGACCTCACGGTCTAAAAAAACAGCTTGCTGTATAAAAGAAGGGGAGTGAGCACTGGACTGGAGTACTACTCCTTTAGTCTAGATAAAACATCCCTATTTGTACACGCACATTATTACGACTACGTGACTTGAAACAGCTAGTGAGTAGCAGGGTAAAACTCATCATTTCACGTCTTTTTTCATTAATATAATTTTATCTTACCTAATAAAAAGGTTAATATACCATGACACTTTATTTAATGAGAACATGACTCTCACTGAAAATGACCTAAGCTAGCAAGTGATAAATAGCCATTATTTGATATTTGGCTATAGTTAAACGCAGTAAGCAAATGAAATACTCATATATATATGCGACTCCTGCTATCACCTATCACCACTATATTATGACAACATGCTGCAGTCCGTTTAATTTGCAGCCTGCAGGATTATCTACAGGGGAACGTTGCTGCAGAGGGGTCTAAACCAAAATTCAGGTTGCATGCATGCCATTGCTATGCGAGAGAATTCCTTCTGTGCCATTGGAAAATTAGACTCATCCCTTATGTGCCATCCAAAATTAAGCTGTCCCTTCTCTGCCATTAGAAATTATACTTTCATCCCTTGTGTGCCATTCCGTCAATTTCTACCGTTAGAAACGTGAGCTGCCTATATAGACCCCACACGTCAGTGGGAGTGAGAAATACTTCTCGTTTTCACCTCCTTTTCCTCCGTCTTCTTGGTCGATTGCGTTCATGCCGTCGTTGCTGCGTGGCCCTGCTTCGACGCGCTCCCAACAGCCGGATGGGCGAGGCTCTACGCAGCACCAGCTAGCCGCCGCATTGCCGCGGCTTCACACACACCCGCTGCGGGCCGTCCCTACCCGCCACGCCGCATCGCCGCCGGGCGGCGGTATCCGCAGAGGCTGCTCCTGGCAGTTGTGCCATATTGCCGCCGGGCGGCCACCGCAAGCCTTGTGGCCGCGGGCAGCTTCTGCCACGGCTCTGTAGGTCTGCACACGCCAGCTCCTCCTCGCTGAGCACAGGCATCCATGGACGCGGTCCTTCACTGGCCACCACGCTGTCATCACCACGAACTGCGCCCGCCCTTGAGCAAGTCTCAGCCTGCGGGTCTTTCAAGTGCGTTGAAAGCTTTTCCTCAGCAAAAAAGGCCAGTGGCAGATAGGACGATTTATTGTTGTCTAGTGGCTTCAGTTAGCAACATGATAACTTGATTTGGAGACTCGATTTGAAATTTTGAATGTGTTTCCCTGCCGAGCTGACGCACCTATCTGGGGCCTCGCCGCAGCTCCCGCGGGATGGAAACGGGTGGTGACTGGCTGCCGGCCTTGGCGGCCCGCCGCTTCGGCAGCTACGGCAGCGAGCGGCTGCAGTTCTCTCTCCAACTCACCTGTGGGTTCACACAGGCAGCTCACGTCCCTAACAGCAGAAATTGACAGAATGGCACGTAAGGGATGAAAGTCTAATTTCCAATGGCAGAGAAGGGATGTCTTAATTTTGGATGGCACATAAGGGATGAGTCTAATTTTTCAATGGCATAGAAGGAATTCTCTCTTGCTATGCGGTATGCGCTGCATGTACTAGCTGTGCTTTGATAATGCTTCTCGTCAGACTCTTGTGGCATCTTCATGTTTTATTTTCAGTCTTCTGCTAAATAAAATATTGCAATAACTAAACCATACGGTACTGCTTTCGCAAGAGGCAAAAGCGAGAATGTTATTAATTTCCATTGTCTAGAAGGAAAAGAAAAATCGGAGGTGATACTAACAAGTACAATCTGAGCTGAAGATGTAGATGACGTGTGACTGCTGTGTGTAACGTGTACTCCGGACCGAAACCATGCATGTTGACTTTTACACTGCCCTGCAACTAGCAGCCCAAGCCCATATGGTTAAGGCCTTGTTTACTTCGCGCGAATTCGATCGAATGCACTGTAGAAAAATACATTGGGAATCGAAAAAGCAGAGAGAGGGCACGTTGCTCAATGCGTAAAACAGAGCGCGAATTCGATCGAATCGAGCGAACTAAACAGGGCCTAAGTGACCAACCGACGGCTGGTGATAAGTTGACAATTAGGGGCAAGGCAGGGCGGTGGTGAGATGGAATAATCTAGCCGGCTTATACAATTGTTACCTACCAGGTCTGGTCTCCCACTCTCTCTGTCCTAGAATATTACAAGACGTATTTTTGTTATGCTTCGGTTAGAACTGAGGACACGACTTCCATCAACAACCATTTTGTGATCAAACTTTTAATTATATAATTGTTTTTAACACAAATCTAATAAATATCCATTTTGTATCATAAGTTAACATTACATACTAGTACAGTAATTATCTGTTAAAGTATTATCTTAACGAGACAAAATACACCTTAATTACATTCTTACACGACAGCACGGGTAACCCTTTTCTTTTTTCTATTTCATGTCAAGCAAAGGTATCCAACGTGTTGCACCCAACAACAAGGAGATCGTGCAACTATTGTACTCCCTCTGTCCAAATTATATTCGTTTTAGTTTTTCTAGATACGTACGAATTGCTATGTATATAAATAATTGTTCAACGTAGCAATGATGCAACCACAAGTAATCCTGGATGCATGTTACATTTTGATCCCTGTACTAATGAGTAAATAAAAAGCCCAAGTTGATGAGCTTTAGCATTTTTTAAGGATTTATAGATGAGTAGTTTAATTTTTCGAGGTTGAAAAACTATACTAAAACAAAAGGATAAGTTATCTGAGCTGCCATCTGAGCTATATATATGCATGCACGATAGGTTATCGCTAAGATAGTCAAAGCACAGTTCAATTCGTTCTCAACATCCACATGTGTCTGCTGCTTGGTTATGGCTGACAAATAAAATGCATCTCATAATATAATAATGTCGATCGCCTTGTGTATGTACGCGGTACATAATACATCGGCTGTACAGCAAAGATCCTCGATTTACCCCCAAAAAAAAGGTTAATTGCATATGTATAACAGGAGTTGTGTCATGGTGCTTGAAAAGTACCAAGGTGTCCTGAATATCCCAGAGATTTTCACAAAAGATCCCAGAGATATCGATGGTTTAGTTGCTACAATACACTTGGAAGGATATCATATTACTTTTATAAAGTAAATAAAAAATATTCTAATATTTAATAGTGTATTTTTTAATTACGGTTCAGTGCAAGAGTAGAGTCCATGTATTATATTTGATAGCCTAGACGATTTTAATAAGCAGATCTGTGATCTTGGTTCCTAATTAAATCCGGGTAGGAGATTCGGAGTGAGATCGGGTAAGCAGCTGATATACACAGATTGAATTAAATTGCAGTGCTACCAGAAGGTTCGTTCCTACTCAATAAGCTAATTGCAAGCTCAAGTCAACTGTACATGCATTGAACCAAGGCCCTGTTTAGTTGGAATGGAAAGTTGGCAAAATTTACTGTAGCAATTCTAAATCGAAGATTAGGAGGACTAAACATGATCTAATTATAAAACTAAATATACGGATGGACGGGAAGTCGTGAGACGAATCTATTAAGCCTAATTAATCATTATTAGAGATTGTTTACTGTAGCACGACGTTGTCTAATCATGGCCAAATTAGGCTCATTAGATTCGTCTCGCAAAGTTACCGGGGTTATGAAATGGGTTTTGTCATTAACACACATTTAATACTCCATGCATGTAAGATTCCCTTTGATAAATAGTAAAATTTGCCGATTTGCCGTTTTGCCAAATGAACTAAACAGGCAACATGCATTGAACCAACACTACTACACCAGTAGCTTGGAGAGTCCTGCCTGTGTCCTATTACTCCTATCCCATTGCTGAGTGTTGACTAGTTATTAATGACTCAATGCAAGCTTGGCACCACATCATCAGCACATGGGGATCAAATAAACATGCATGCTATGACTTAGACTCAGAGTCAAAGGTACTATAGTAAGCTACCATAGACCAACAAAATAATCTCAAATAAGATGCACATGGGTAGCTTATTTCAGATTATTTGGTGGTCCATGGTGACCTTTTTACCATAACATCCTTGATCCATAAGCTAGATTATATAATTTAGGTGGTAAACAAACAGGGCCTAGCAGTGGTACTTATCTCATATTTGATAGACAGATTTGCTACCGCGTCGGTCCTCAGCTACCAAGCCGGCGAGCTGTGCCAACCCGAGCCCAAACGGGGAGGAAAGGAGACCGGTGGGAGCAATTGGATAAGGCCAAGGGAGAGGAGAACAGTAGATACACCAAGTAATCATGGTAATGGCATCAAAAGGATGAAAAGTTAAACTTTTAAGTTTTCAATGGCAAATAAGAAGTGCAAACTTTTTTCAATGACAAATAGAGAATTCTCTTTTTCTTCAGTCACCAACAGCATACAACTTCATCTACCACATTGTTCGCATACCTTTTATTTGTGACACAAAGAAAGCAAACCACTTTACACTTATTTGCACATCATAATTCTACAACCAAATCTATGAAGAAGAAGCCAACCAATCCAGCCAATGGTGCAGAACCTAAGTTCATATTATGCATTGCTTGATTCACACAGGACCAAGTACCAACCCCCCCTGATTGACGCATGATTCCATTGTCAAACAACTGGTGGTAAATAGTTAAATACATCATGCCTATGTTTCTTTTGTTGCCAACCAATACACGTCCACAAGTGGGACCTCCAGTTTCATCCAAACGACACTCTGCACTAGGTGTGCACACTAGGCTGGCAAGACCTCTAGTTTCTAGACCTATGTGTATATCTTACATCGAGATGAATCAAGATGCACAAGGTAACCGGTGCCGGTCACAATCGAACGCAATGACCACCCACTTTGATGAGATGTCCTCAGTTCTTCTTGAATGCTGCAAAATAATGATAATTTCAGGTACATTTATTTTAAAAATTGTAGTAATCAGTGTTGGAAAGCAACTTACCAAAGCTTAGATTAGGCCTCTTAGCATGCAATGCAATCGCTGTAAGAAATAAGTAGTTTTATCAGTTTGCTGCCTGCCTTTATTTTAGAAACTGTAGTAACTTGCTTTTAAAAAGCAACTTACCAAAACTTATTCACGGGCTCTTGCAATCACTACAACAAATGAGCAGTTTTATCAAGTTGGTTGCCTACAATTCGCCATGCTAATCCAAACAATAAATCATATATCCAAGCATACCTCTTGCAAGACTCTCCGCGTCTAAAACATCCTTCTTGCGCTTCATGTCCACAACATTGTCACCAAGCCTACCAAAAAGGGGAAGAATTTGTACATAATAAACATCAATGCACCTACACAATATAAAACAATTGAAAAGAGAGAGCTTGTAGATTTACATTTTCACAATGTCAAATATCGGGGTCTTTTAAACTTCTTGATAGTGTCTTGTAGTATACTGGTTAAAATTCCCCATAATTCAAAGAAAATGAAGCTTCAACTCTCTCCATCAAGAGCTATTGATAACAACGTACATTTGCACATTAGATAACCAAGTCCCTATGCAACCATATTGCACAAAAAATCACCCACTTATATCAGATCTTGTATGTTTGGATTGGTTTCCAGAGAACTTCAAGCAACTCCTTTGGTCATCAATATAAGAAATTTTTTATTCGTCGTCATCAGCAGCTTCTGGGGCAGCATCTTTACTCCAAGATCATACATCAGAGTTTCCTTCATTGCCTGAATATCTTTAGCAATGTGTCTCCAATCAAAATAGTTTCCAACTCCTAAAAAAAATCAAGCTTCTAGTCTTCAGTGGTGGGCCTATCTACCATGTCGTCCAGCTAAGAGTATTGTTTCGTCCGTTCCATGAAATGAATCAATGCAATATTATTCACTAGAAATGCAATCGTACCAACACTACTTAATTTATCACCCAGTGGACATTCTAATAAATATTTAAGCAGGTCTTTAACAAAGAGAGAATATTGTTCACTAGGAGTTTTAACCCGCATTCAAATATTCCTACAATCACAATGCAGTCATTTCTGCATGCCTCTGCAGTGAAATCTACCTATCCGCAACTCTCATCAAATATAACCTATCCATCATGAAATAATATGTGATTTGCATCAAACTTTCCATTCAAATCTTTTTTCTGAAATGCATACTGCTCAAAGAGATCAGCACTTGGCGAACATGCCATTTTGATTTCAAAGACAGGAATGTCACACTATTCATTTTGGTCACATTGTGTTTTAATTGTTAAAGTCTTCAGAAGAGAGGATACCACATAAAATAGATCAACATCTTTTAGTGAGTCACTGAAAGTTGTGCACTCGATTTCTCTTTTCCTAAAGATAATACTATGGGTTACACTTTTGTCCCAAAAAATACTATAGGCTAAATACATTAGCGAGAAATTTATTGTCATCTAAGGACTTTCCGAGATAAATGGCATAACTGTCATGATTCCTCATCCCTTTCTTTTCACAAGCATGATCTACTAGAATTTTGCGGTGCTTGTGCTCAAATTTTGTTGGACAAATATTGATGTACCCTCGACCTCAAGAAAAAAATTGTTTATAAAAAATTAGATTAGCCCATGCCGAACACCTCTAGAGCAGATACAGAACAACTTTGACAACAAATACATGAGTCTTTATATTATTTTCATGTCGACTAACAACTTCTTTATGAGCACAATATAAGTTCTAAGGAGCAAGTGACTTATAATGGCAATGTTTCCGTGACTAATTTATACTTCATTTGACATGCCAAACCTGTTATATAAAAAATATCAGGTTCCAACAAATCATCCACAAGAATTGTCATATAAGAAATATCAGGTTCCAACAAATCATCACATAAGAAATATCAAATTCCAAGAAATCACTAGATAAGAAATAAGAAATATCAGGTCCAACAAAAACCACCGTAACCATAGAAAGTGACATAACAAGCTCATTTATATTCTCAATATTATCCATCAAGACTGATGGTTTATGATCATGACAATATAACATGATAAAAAGCTACCGAAAAAGTATGAAACTAAAGACAATCAACCTACATAGGCACTCTTAAGTTACTGGTTGACAAGAATTTCCACATATTACAATTTTTTCTACATACTGCAACTTTTATGACAAGAAAAGGTCTGCATATTGTCAAGAGTCACCGGCTAATAAGAAGTTTTTGTACATACCAACTTATTTGTTCCTATACTGGCATGAGTCTAGGTCCTATTTATAGACTTGGCCCTGATTCTATACATTGGAGTCAAAACAACATGTCATCAAATCATTGTGGTGCCATCTAAGGAACGAAGTTTTTTCTATACATTGAAGATGTCCTTAGTGCTTATATAGCATTGAGTCATGGCCAGCTTGGGACTAGCTACAGCACTACTAGAACCGTGTGTTTGATTGATTGCTTGCATTGGAAATGGACACAACTCTCAGCTATGGACAGTTTAACACACCTTCACCTCTTCTCAACAAAAAAAAATAATACTGTTTTTCCCTTGTATCTGCCAAATTTGATATATCATCAAATTTTCAACAAAATAGAGCTCTATCTTTGGGGCAAGTATGCCTAAGTTAAAAATATCCTCTCAATACCTGGAATTTTTTTCCTTTCTTTCACCTTTCTTTCCTAATTAGAATGCATAATACACCTGAGGGAAGATTTATTTGGGTGAAGAAAAGTCCTCCCACACCCGAAATTCTAGTTATAGTCAATTCTATACTAGATTTACAAGTGACTTGTCTCAGAGTTATAGTGATACTGTATTTGTACTTGGATAGGTGTAACAAAAAAAATAAAATCGGGTGCGGAACATCTCTAAAATACCTGATTTTTACAATACATTGAATCAGGATGTAAAAGTCCTATAAAATATCTGTTTTTTTCTTAAAGAGGTTGCATGCATGTTCAAAAAATTTGGGGGAGGGAGGGGGAGGTTTCATCTGTGGGTGTCCAGTAGACATTCCCTTTTATCTATCGAACTTGAAAAATATAGGTAGAAAGAGGCATTCTTTAGAAAGATCATATATATATGGAGAGATTGATAGGCATCAATTGATATTTTTTTAGAACATGTTTAGCATGTATTTCATTAAGAGAAAAAGAAAGTTTACATGTTACAGAAAACAAACAACAGACAAGAAAAAACACACTCAACACATGACAAAAATGACAGAGAAAGAGAACCTAGGACCTAGGATCTAGCACTCTACGCAGGAATAGAATAACTCCCAAGTCTCGTAACCCGGCCAGCGACCAAACACATGTGACCTCCGTGATGCTCTGCGTTACGACCACCTGTTGCAGAGACGACCTATCAAAAACACGACGATTCATTTTCTTTCAAAGGCTCCAGGCGACCAACATGACTAGAGTATCAAAGGCCTTCTGTGCTACCTTAGGGAACCTCTTACGTGTAAGCGACCACCAGTCCTCGAATGACGACTTCCTTGATGGGGCAAGTTGCGACAAATTAGCCCACCTAAGGACCCAAAACCCGTTTCGTGACTGTGCACACACCCAATAAGAAGGTGGTCGATAGTCTCTGGCTCTTGGGCACAGAGTGCACAAGCATCATCCTCCCTAAGCATGTTGGAAGTCCAAGGGTGACCAAGCAGCACCAAACAGATGAACAATATGCATTTATTCGGCACCTTAACCCTCCGCAATAGCTTACAACCCGGGATGATGGACTCCCCCAGAAAGAAAGCTCTGCATGCACTCAGAGAGGTGAAGGTGCCGTTCGAAGTCCACGATGCTACCCTCTAGAATTCTCTAGAGATCCATGTATTTAGAAGGGCACCGGGAGAAAACACCCTTGTAATGTCTTTTACCCATCTCCTAGCGACCAAAGCATGTGCGACCCATCTGTTTTTAATCACCCTTGAGATACTGCCAAGATCAGATTAGAGACAATTGAGGCCACATATGCCCCCTGCAAGCAGTAATCTGTCCATAAAACAATCGTCGATAAGATAAAAATAGAAACGTCGAACAACTTCAACACGTATGTGCAAGAATTGATTGGAAATATAACTTAATGTCCTTACATAACAACACAAATACTAGCTCATATAAACATTTGAAATCCTGAAGCCAGACACACTAGTAGCCGATATTACATCACTGCTGCATCAACTGAGAATGCCTTCTGAGCAAAAGGATGCCATGGCATCAGCCATTCCGCGTGATATCATGCAGTTTACTTGCACATCATGTCATCATCAGCTCTGCTGAGAACCATCTCTGCCATAAAAAATCAATCTTTCACTTTCAATCATCAAATTTTCAACAAAATAGAGCTTTATCTATGGGGCAAGTATGCCTAAGTTAAAAATATCCTCTCAATACATGGATTTTTTTCCTTTCTTTCACCTTTCTTTCCTAATTAGCATGCATAATACACCTGAGGGAAGACTAATTTGGGTGAAGAAATGTCCTCCCACATCCGAAATTCTAGTACAGTCAATTCTATACTAGATTTACAAGTGACTTGTCTAAGAGTTATAGTGATACTGTATCTGTACTTGGATAGGTGTAACAAAAAAAAATCGGGTGCGGAACATCTCTAAAATACCTGATTTTTACAATACATTTAATTAGGACGTAAAAGTCCTATAAAATATCTTTTTTTTCTTAAAGAGGTTGCATGCATGTTCAAAAAATTCGGGGGAGGGAGGGGGAGGTTTCATCTGTGGGTGTGCAGTATACATTCCCTTTGATCTATCAAACTTGAAAAATATAGGAAGAAAGAGGCATCCTTTAGAAAGATCAGATATATGAAGAGATCGATAGACATCAGTTGATATTGTTTTAAGAACATGTTTAGCATGTATTTTATTAAGAGAAAAAGGAAGTTTACATGTTACAGAAAAAACAACAATAGACAAGAAAAAACACACTCAACACACGACAAAAATGACAGAGAAAGAGAACCTAGGACCTAGGATCTAGCACTCTGCGCAGGAATAGAATAACTCCCAAGTTGTAACCCGGCTAGCGACCAAACACGTGTGACCTCCATGATGCTCTGCGTTATGGCCACCGGTTGCAGAGGCGACCTATCAAAAACACGACGATTCATTTTCTTTCAAAGGCTCCAGGCGACCAACATGACTAGAGTATCAAAGCCCTTCCGTGCTACCTTAGGGAACCTCTCTTACGTGTAAGCGACCGCCAGTCCGCGAATGACTTCCTCCTTGACGGGACAAGTTGCGACAAATTAACCCATCCAAGGACCCGAAACCCGTTTTGCGACTGTGCACACACCCAATAAGAATGTGTTCAATAGTCTCTGGCTCTTGGGCACATAGTGCACAAGCATCATCCTCCCTAAGCCCATGTCGACGTAGCATGTTGGAAGTCCAAGGGTGACCAAGCAGCACCAAACAGATGAACAATCTGCATTTATTCAACGCCTTAACCCTCCACAATAGCTTACAACCCGGGACGATGGACTGCCCCAGCTTTGTATGGACTCAGAGATGTGAAGATGCCGTCCGGAGTCCACTTTCAGATGAAGAAATCCTCCAGTCCAGGAATAAGGATGCGACCCTCTAGAATTCTCTAGAGATCCAGGTATTTAGAAGGGCACCAGGAGAAAACACCCCTGTAATGTCTTTTACCCATCTCCTAGCGACCAAAGCGTGCGCGACCGATATGTTTTTAATAGCCCTTGAGATACCACCAAGATCAGATTAGAGACAATTGAGGCCACAGATGCCCCCTGCAACCAGTAATCTGTCCATAAAACAATCGTCGATAAAATAAAAATAGAAACGTCGAACGACTTCAACACATATGTGCAAGAATTGTTTGGAAACATAACTTACTGTCCTTACATAACAACACAAATACTAGCTCATATAAACATTTGAAATCCTGAAGCCCAGACACACTAGTAGCCGATGTTACATCACTGCTGCATCAACTGAGAATGCCTTCTGAGCAAAAGGATGCCATGGCATCAGCCATTCTGCGTGATATCATGCAGCTTACTTGCACATCAGGTCATCATCAGCTCCGCTGAGAACCATCTCTGCAATAAAAAAACAATCTTTCACTTTCAATTACTCCTTTGAGAATCAAAACTGCCGCCACTTTATCCAGATTCTTGTTGCATCCACCACATGCAAATGACTGGATACAGTTTGGACAACCATCCAAGTTGGTGCAGCTACATTTCGAAATAAGTTGCAAAGCAGCAACCAGCAGCTCCCCAAAGAGCCGCTTGACCTGCGATGCTAAGCCGATGCCACCGGGGTGTTTGTCGTACAACAGAATTCTGTCAGGAGGTTTAGAGGTTTGTTGAGGGTCTGCACACTGTGTCCCGAGATCAGAAGTACTGCACATCATATGCAAAGGTACTATACTGAGGAGAGCATGCGCCGCGGCATGGACACCGCCTTGAAATCCCAATTTCCTTTGCTCGACGGCTGCCCTTACCGATTGGGGAATACTCACCCAAACAGCTTGAGTGTCGAAGGAGTACGAAGGCAGATCAAGCTCAATGCTGTCAGATAGCACGTTGTTTGATTTCCAAATCCGGTCAAAGCAGTCCCATTGGGTCGTCACCTTGCAATTGTTTGCTTGAGCAGTCGTCCTCACCACGTCAGTTTTAGACGATGCTCTCCCAGGAGGCAAAGCAACATCACCTTCAAGGATATGGATCTCGGTGTGGTCTCGAATTTTGGTGTAGTAATTGAGATCAGCTGCTCTACAGTAAGCTGTCCTTGACGAGAGATTAAGCCTCTCCACTAAGTAGCTGCGGCCTTGATGCATGTAAACAGCGCCTTCATACACCTGGAAGAAAGCCTTGCTTTCCTCAATCTCCTCGAGCACTCGATAACCTTGCTTGTCGATCACCTTGTACCTGTCGTGCTCGATTGCTCGTATGCTCACTGTACGCGACGGGATCTTGTCGGGTCCAACATATTTCCATTCGTCTGAATGTCCAGCCTGATTGTGGTTGTTCGTCAGACATCCTTTGTCTTTCAGGGTCACCATGGTGCTGTTCATACCAGAACCAAAGTATTTCTTGTCATGCTCCGGACATAACGGCTTTTCAAAAGCAGCACAGGCAAGATGCTGGCCTAGGACCTTGTGATTCTGTGAATCGACCTGGCAATGCTCAACCGGCTTGCCGAACAGCTTGTGTGGGAAGTTCATGAAGTACTGGTCCAGAGCACCCTCGAAGCCAACATAAACAGCGATGGACTGCTTCGATCTCCGCCCAGATCGCCCTGCCTGCTGCCACAAGCTGGCAATGCTTCCAGGGAATCCGAGGTGCAACGTCGCATCGATGTTGCCGACATCGATCCCGAGCTCAAGAGCGTTCGTCGCCGCCACGCCGCGAAGTTTCCCACCAAAAAGATCAGCCTCTATCTTCCTCCGGTCCTCCGCGACATAGCCACCACGGTACACGCAGATGGAATCCGCGAGCTCCACCGACGTGTCCTCGAGGATCTCGCGCGCGCGCGCGAGCACCATCTCGCACAGCTTCTTCGTCTTGCAGAACGCGATGCGCCGCAGGCCATGCTGAACCATCTCGGCGAACAGGTAGGAGACCTCCTGTACCGGGCTCGGGCACCTCTCCTGCTCCCTGGCCACCGATGGATTCCACAGCAGGAAGTGCTTGGAGCCGCAAGGACTCCCGTCGTTCTGGACGAGCTCGACACCGTCGTCGAGCTTAGCCAGATCCATGACGTGCTCCCGGGGGTTCGCCAATGTCGCCGTGCAGAATATGAATTTTGGATGGCTGCCATAGACATCTGCGCAGATGCGCTTCAGTCTCCTCAGGACTAGTGCGGTGTGGCAGCCGAAGGCGCCCTTGTACGAGTGCGCCTCGTCGATGACGATGTACTCGAGGTTGGACAAAATCCTCCTGAACTGCGCATGGCACGGCAGGATGGACATGTGCAGCATGTCGGGGTTGGTGATGAGCAGCCGTGCGCTGTCCCTGACCTTGGCACGGTCTTTCATTGGAGTGTCGCCGTCGTAGATGCTGACATCGAAATCGTTGGACTGTCCCTTCATCTGCAGCAGAGTCCTGAGCTGATCCTGCGCGAGCGCCTTGGTGGGGAAGATGTAGAGCGCGCACGACGTCGAGGTCGGCCGCGAGATGGACTCGAGCACGGGGATGTTGTAGCACAGGGACTTACCGCTGGACGTGGAGGTCGAGACCACGACGTGCTTGCCGGAGACGGCGGACTCGATGGCCTCGGCCTGGTGGCTGTACAGCCTTGTGACTCCAATGGTGTTGAGCGCGTCCCTCGTTGGCTGTGAGAGATGCGGAGGGAGAGGGCAGAAGGACGCCTCCCTGCCGGGGATCTCCTGGACATGCCTGACCTGGCCGTGCTTGCCGAGCCCTTGCTTGAGGTGCTCCACCATCTGAGCAGGGCCCAGCGGCTGCTCGCCGTGGCAGTAGAACGACGCCGAGGCGGGGTTGTTGTTGGGCACCTTGGCGATCCTGGCGTAGACATCCTCGCCGTGCCAGGAAGACTGGAAGAATTTCCTCTTCTTGGCCGAGGCCGCAAACGCGGGGGGCGGATGATACGGAGCGGCGCTCGGTGCCGGCGTATTCTGCGGCGGAGCGGTGCTCGGTGCTGGCGTACTCTGCGGCGGAGCGGCTTTCGGTGCCGGCGTTCTCTGCGGTGGAGCTGCGCTCGGTGCCAGCGTACTCTGCGGCGGCGCGGGCCTGGAGGTGAAGGAGATAAGGGAGACGAACTCCCCCCGAGCGAGGGAGATGGTGGAGAGCTTGTCGTCGAGGATGAGCTTGGCGCCGTGGAGGAAAAGGTGGAAAGCTGGGGCGGCCTGCGCGGGCGGGAATGAGGCCCGCAGCGCCGCCTTGAGGCCTCGCACGGAGGCCGCGGCCGGGAGGCGGACGGTGGTGGTGCGGCCGTCGAGCGCGCGCACCGGGAGCACCACCGCCCGCTGCTGTTTGGCCGCCATTGCCGCTGTCGAGGAAGGGAACCGGGCGCGCGAATCGCAAGCGAGATCGCGGTGCGTTCCAGTCGCCGGCGGCGTCGTCTGAATTTGTTAGGAGGAGCCGGCGGTGTGTTCGACACGGAGCCGGAGTCCGACCGAGCGGAAGGAAGCGTGCGCCGCAACGCAATTTTTTTAGGAAGGCCCGAGTAAGTGTCAGGCCCGTTTAGGATGGCAGCCCATTGCAGTCAGGTTGCGATCCTGGGCTGCACAGCCCAACCAAGGTCCAAGGCAGTAGCAGGCCGAGAAGCGTCACAGCAGCCAAGTGTCTAGGGCCGTAAACGAATTTGAGCCGTCCTGAGGGCGTGGGCGTGACAGGCCGGATATCCTGGGACGTGTGTGGTAGGGTGGGGTCCAGCTTTAGACGCGTCCGGTTGGATCGCGATTAGTCCAGTTTCCCGTGGCCTCTCCTGGGCCTCCTCCGGCAGGGTCGATTATTGGGCTGATCGTCGCGTGACCGAATCACACATGGGCTTCTTGCCTTCTTCCCCAACGCTACAACAGTTGGAAGTTTTCACGGGAAGCCACTCACTATTCGGCCCAATTTAACGTTATAGGACTGCTGTACTGTGTTCATGGGGATTTTATCTGAAACTCGTGGGTTGGATTAACTTTAGTTTCAAACCAGTTCTACAAATGTTACTAGTCTCCATGGACTGTTCATAACATTGGTGGTGCTTCATGCATTGCAGGTTTAGCTCTGGATTTTCTCTGCCTTCTTTTTCGAAATTAGCTCTGAACTCTCTGATGATGTTGCTTAAGCCTGGAGGAGTAAATTGTGCCACAGTTTCAGCAGGACGATAACTGTATGTATATGCACACTTGATGGACAGAATATGGCAGGATGTTGCAATTGCGTGTTTAATTTGCAGATCGACCGATTGTGGCATTGCATGTGGTTGCCGCTACCTGCCGCCGATGAATGATTGATTCATGCATGGGTCGATCGATATATTTGGGTTCCAACTCGATCCCAACTCCCAAAAGGTACCATGGATTCTTGGAAAATGTCAGCCCACATGCATGCTGCCTCTCACCAAACGCGTCACTACCTAAAAACCATGCACAAAAGAAAAGTTGATAGGATTTTTATGGTGTTTTACATCCATGGGAGAGGAGTATGGATGCTGAGCCCACCAGGGAATTAATGGAATATATTGTGTATGATTAATCCTTGAGCTGGATGGATCCATCAGCTTCATGCGTGTTCATAACCAATGCAAGCACCCAGCAGGTTCATGCTTGATAATGGTGTGAGGTTTTTACATCTGCATACTTATTGGATACTAGTACTTATACATATCCTAATAAGCCACTGACAAGCAGGGCCCAATCCAGTTTGGCCCCACATGGAAGTTTGGTTGACATGCATGTGAGGTAGTACAACACTGGACTCCCTGTGTTATTAAAATAGAATAGATTACTAGTGAAAGAGGGTTTGGAAGCTGCTTAGCAAGAGGGTTTCACATGGCCAGCCTCAGTTTATCGTTGCCTGTCTATCTATATCCATCGATGGGCCACATGTGCGCATGTGGCTTACCTAGCCAACTAGCAGCTTGGTAGCTAGGTGGTGAGGCTGTTAAGCCAACCAAATAAGCAGCTTGGTAGCTAGGTGGTGAGGCTGTTAAGCCAACCAAATATTATTCCCCCTCCCCTCTCCATGATTAATCGCCATGTTTCTCTCTATGATTACTAACTTCTCCATGTTAAATGATTCTGATATATATTGCTTCCACCTTTTCTGCTAGAGCTCCTTGATCGATTTCACATGTAAATTCCCTCCCCTGTGCTCAAATAAACCTGTACTTGCTTGGATAAATCCGTGCATGTTTTAACCGGCAGGAGGGCAATAAACAAACAATGTCTCAACAGACATCAATGAGATGTCGCCGTCTTTAGCGCAACTCGAGTAGTTTTCCACAGCACAAAGCCTCCATCCATCCATGACTCCTGTCCCATCATCCTTGGATAAAAATGGTCAAAACCCAAAGATAAATTAAAGCAGAAGAAATCCCTGAACTTTACATTCCCTGCTGGTTTGTGGTTTCTACATCATCTTCTTTGGCAATGCAATCTCTCACCAATCATTCAGAAGCAGTATGAAATTAGATACAGATCGAACCAGGCTAGGCGGCTCCTAATGCATGTAACCGTTAATTAGTAAACAAAGCTCCCTCTTATGAATTATGGATGATTAGTTGGGTTGCATGATTCCAGTGGGAGATCACTTTGTGCTGAGAATTTTGCCACCCTTGCGTTGGCACGAGAATCTT
>CM014270.1:854144-865468 GCA_004135705.1 Alloteropsis semialata | reverse complement strand
AACATGCATGCAACCTCTTTAAGAAAAAAACAGATATTTTATAGGACTTTTACATCCTGATTCAATGTATTGTAAAAATCAGGTATTTTAGAGATGTTCCGCACCCGATTTTATTTTTTTTTTGTTACACCTATCCAAGTACAAATACAGTATCACTATAACTCTGAGACAAGTCACTTGTAAATCTAGTATAGAATTGACTATAACTAGAATTTCGGGTGTGGGAGGACTTTTCTTCACCCAAATAAATCTTCCCTCAGGTGTATTATGCATTCTAATTAGGAAAGAAAGGTGAAAGAAAGGAAAAAAATTCCAGGTATTGAGAGGATATTTTTAACTTAGGCATACTTGCCCCAAAGATAGAGCTCTATTTTGTTGAAAATTTGATGATATATCAAATTTGGCAGATACAAGGGAAAAACAGTATTATTTTTTTTTGTTGAGAAGAGGTGAAGGTGTGTTAAACTGTCCATAGCTGAGAGTTGTGTCCATTTCCAATGCAAGCAATCAATCAAACACACGGTTCTAGTAGTGCTGCAGCTAGTCCCAAGCTGGCCATGACTCAATGCTATATAAGCACTAAGGACATCTTCAATGTATAGAAAAAACTTCGTTCCTTAGATGGCACCACAATGATTTGATGACATGTTGTTTTGACTCCAATGTATAGAATCAGGGCCAAGTCTATAAATAGGACCTAGACTCATGCCAGTATAGGAACAAATAAGTTGGTATGTACAAAAACTTCTTATTAGCCGGTGACTCTTGACAATATGCAGACCTTTTCTTGTCATAAAAGTTGCAGTATGTAGAAAAAATTGTAATATGTGGAAATTCTTGTCAACCAGTAACTTAAGAGTGCCTATGTAGGTTGATTGTCTTTAGTTTCATACTTTTTCGGTAGCTTTTTATCATGTTATATTGTCATGATCATAAACCATCAGTCTTGATGGATAATATTGAGAATATAAATGAGCTTGTTATGTCACTTTCTATGGTTACGGTGGTTTTTGTTGGACCTGATATTTCTTATTTCTTATCTAGTGATTTCTTGGAATTTGATATTTCTTATGTGATGATTTGTTGGAACCTGATATTTCTTATATGACGATTCTTGTGGATGATTTGTTGGAACCTGATATTTTTTATATAACAGGTTTGGCATGTCAAATGAAGTATAAATTAGTCACGGAAACATTGCCATTATAAGTCACTTGCTCCTTAGAACTTATATTGTGCTCATAAAGAAGTTGTTAGTCGACATGAAAATAATATAAAGACTCATGTATTTGTTGTCAAAGTTGTTCTGTATCTGCTCTAGAGGTGTTCGGCATGGGCTAATCTAATTTTTTATAAACAATTTTTTTCTTGAGGTCGAGGGTACATCAATATTTGTCCAACAAAATTTGAGCACAAGCACCGCAAAATTCTAGTAGATCATGCTTGTGAAAAGAAAGGGATGAGGAATCATGACAGTTATGCCATTTATCTCGGAAAGTCCTTAGATGACAATAAATTTCTCGCTAATGTATTTAGCCTATAGTATTTTTTGGGACAAAAGTGTAACCCATAGTATTATCTTTAGGAAAAGAGAAATCGAGTGCACAACTTTCAGTGACTCACTAAAAGATGTTGATCTATTTTATGTGGTATCCTCTCTTCTGAAGACTTTAACAATTAAAACACAATGTGACCAAAATGAATAGTGTGACATTCCTGTCTTTGAAATCAAAATGGCATGTTCGCCAAGTGCTGATCTCTTTGAGCAGTATGCATTTCAGAAAAAAGATTTGAATGGAAAGTTTGATGCAAATCACATATTATTTCATGATGGATAGGTTATATTTGATGAGAGTTGCGGATAGGTAGATTTCACTGCAGAGGCATGCAGAAATGACTGCATTGTGATTGTAGGAATATTTGAATGCGGGTTAAAACTCCTAGTGAACAATATTCTCTCTTTGTTAAAGACCTACTTAAATATTTATTAGAATGTCCACTGGGTGATAAATTAAGTAGTGTTGGTACGATTGCATTTCTAGTGAATAATATTGCATTGATTCATTTCATGGAACGGACGAAACAATACTCTTAGCTGGATGACATGGTAGATAGGCCCACCACTGAAGACTAGAAGCTTGATTTTTTTTAGGAGTTGGAAACTATTTTGATTGGAGACACATTGCTAAAGATATTCAGGCAATGAAGGAAACTCTGATGTATGATCTTGGAGTAAAGATGCTGCCCCAGAAGCTGCTGATGACGACGAATAAAAAATTTCTTATATTGATGACCAAAGGAGTTGCTTGAAGTTCTCTGGAAACCAATCCAAACATACAAGATCTGATATAAGTGGGTGATTTTTTGTGCAATATGGTTGCATAGGGACTTGGTTATCTAATGTGCAAATGTACGTTGTTATCAATAGCTCTTGATGGAGAGAGTTGAAGCTTCATTTTCTTTGAATTATGGGGAATTTTAACCAGTATACTACAAGACACTATCAAGAAGTTTAAAAGACCCCGATATTTGACATTGTGAAAATGTAAATCTACAAGCTCTCTCTTTTCAATTGTTTTATATTGTGTAGGTGCATTGATGTTTATTATGTACAAATTCTTCCCCTTTTTGGTAGGCTTGGTGACAATGTTGTGGACATGAAGCGCAAGAAGGATGTTTTAGACGCGGAGACTCTTGCAAGAGGTATGCTTGGATATATGATTTATTGTTTGGATTAGCATGGCGAATTGTAGGCAACCAACTTGATAAAACTGCTCATTTGTTGTAGTGATTGCAAGAGCCCGTGAATAAGTTTTGGTAAGTTGCTTTTTAAAAGCAAGTTACTACAGTTTCTAAAATAAAGGCAGGCAGCAAACTGATAAAACTACTTATTTCTTACAGCGATTGCATTGCATGCTAAGAGGCCTAATCTAAGCTTTGGTAAGTTGCTTTCCAACACTGATTACTACAATTTTTAAAATAAATGTACCTGAAATTATCATTATTTTGCAGCATTCAAGAAGAACTGAGGACATCTCATCAAAGTGGGTGGTCGTTGCGTTCGATTGTGACCGGCACCGGTTACCTTGTGCATCTTGATTCATCTCGATGTAAGATATACACATAGGTCTAGAAACTAGAGGTCTTGCCAGCCTAGTGTGCACACCTAGTGCAGAGTGTCGTTTGGATGAAACTGGAGGTCCCACTTGTGGACGTGTATTGGTTGGCAACAAAAGAAACATAGGCATGATGTATTTAACTATTTACCACCAGTTGTTTGACAATGGAATCATGCGTCAATCAGGGGGGGTTGGTACTTGGTCCTGTGTGAATCAAGCAATGCATAATATGAACTTAGGTTCTGCACCATTGGCTGGATTGGTTGGCTTCTTCTTCATAGATTTGGTTGTAGAATTATGATGTGCAAATAAGTGTAAAGTGGTTTGCTTTCTTTGTGTCACAAATAAAAGGTATGCGAACAATGTGGTAGATGAAGTTGTATGCTGTTGGTGACTGAAGAAAAAGAGAATTCTCTATTTGTCATTGAAAAAAGTTTGCACTTCTTATTTGCCATTGAAAACTTAAAAGTTTAACTTTTCATCCTTCTGATGCCATTACCATGATTACTTGGTGTATCTACTGTTCTCCTCTCCCTTGGCCTTATCCAATTGCTCCCACCGGTCTCCTTTCCTCCCCGTTTGGGCTCGGGTTGGCACAGCTCGCCGGCTTGGTAGCTGAGGACCGACGCGGTAGCAAATCTGTCTATCAAATATGAGATAAGTACCACTGCTAGGCCCTGTTTGTTTACCACCTAAATTATATAATCTAGCTTATGGATCAAGGATGTTATGGTAAAAAGGTCACCATGGACTACCAAATAATCTGAAATAAGCTACCCATGTGCATCTTATTTGAGATTATTTTGTTGGTCTATGGTAGCTTACTATAGTACCTTTGACTCTGAGTCTAAGTCATAGCATGCATGTTTATTTGATCCCCATGTGCTGATGATGTGGTGCCAAGCTTGCATTGAGTCATTAATAACTAGTCAACACTCAGCAATGGGATAGGAGTAATAGGACACAGGCAGGACTCTCCAAGCTACTGGTGTAGTAGTGTTGGTTCAATGCATGTTGGGGCCTGTTTAGTTCATTTGGCAAAACGGCAAATCGGCAAATTTTACTATTTATCAAAGGGAATCTTACATGCATGGAGTATTAAATGTGTGTTAATGACAAAACCCATTTCATAACCCCCGGTAACTTTGCGAGACGAATCTAATGAGCCTAATTTGGCCATGATTAGACAACGTCGTGCTACAGTAAACAATCTCTAATAATGAATTAATTAGGCTTAATAGATTCGTCTCACGACTTCCCGTCCATCCGTGTATTTAGTTTTATAATTAGATCATGTTTAGTCCTCCTAATCTTCGATTTAGAATTGCTACAGTAAATTTTGCCAACTTTCCATTCCAACTAAACAGGGCCTTGGTTCAATGCATGTACAGTTGACTTGAGCTTGCAATTAGCTTATTGAGTAGGAACGAACCTTCTGGTAGCACTGCAATTTAATTCAATCTGTGTATATCAGCTGCTTACCCGATCTCACTCCGAATCTCCTACCCGGATTTAATTAGGAACCAAGATCACAGATCTGCTTATTAAAATCGTCTAGGCTATCAAATATAATACATGGACTCTACTCTTGCACTAAACCGTAATTAAAAAAATACACTATTAAATATTAGAATATTTTTTATTTACTTTATAAAAGTAATATGATATCCTTCCAAGTGTATTGTAGCAACTAAACCATCGATATCTCTGGGATCTTTTGTGAAAATCTCTGGGATATTCAGGACACCTTGGTACTTTTCAAGCACCATGACACAACTCCTGTTATACATATGCAATTAACCTTTTTTTTGGGGGTAAATCGAGGATCTTTGCTGTACAGCCGATGTATTATGTACCGCGTACATACACAAGGCGATCGACATTATTATATTATGAGATGCATTTTATTTGTCAGCCATAACCAAGCAGCAGACACATGTGGATGTTGAGAACGAATTGAACTGTGCTTTGACTATCTTAGCGATAACCTATCGTGCATGCATATATATAGCTCAGATGGCAGCTCAGATAACTTATCCTTTTATTTTAGTATAGTTTTTCAACCTCGAAAAATTAAACTACTCATCTATAGATCCTTAAAAAATACTAAAACTCATCAACTTGGGCTTTTTATTTACTCATTAGTACAGGGATCAAAATGTAACATGCATCCAGGATTACTTGTGGTTGCATCATTGCTACGTTGAACAATTATTTATATACATAGCAGTTTCTGTACGTATCCAGAAAAACTAAAACGAATATAATTTGGATAGAGGGAGTACAATAGTTGCACGATTTCCTTGGTTGTTGGGTGCACATGCGTTGGATACCTTTGCTTGACATGAAATAGAAAAAAGAAAAGGGTTACCCGTGCCGTCGTGTAAGAATGTAATTAAGGTGTATTTTGTCTCATTTAGATAGTACTTTAACAGATAATTACTGTACTAGGATGTAATGTTAACTTATGATACAAAATGGATATTTATTAGATTTGTGTTAAAAAACAATTATATATTTAAAAGTTTGATCACAAAATGGTTGTTGATGGAAGTCGTGTCCTAAGTTCCAACCCTCCTAGTATGACGGTTATCATAGCATTAATGAAGGTGTCATGTAAGCAATTTGATGATATTGCATGAGAGTTAAAGAGGTGAGAGAAGAAAATGGTTTCTCATGCAAGAAACCATGTCTACACAAGAACCAAGAAATGAAGGAAGGGGCAGTGGCGAATCTAAGAGGGGCTGGGGGTGCTCCAGCCCCTCCCCCCCTCCTACTGCAATGAAATCCATTGATACCCCCCTAAGAAATTTTAGCCATGGGTGAAGAGAAAGAAGAAGAGAAATAGAGAAGAGAGGAGGAAGAAGGGGAAAATGAGCCCCCCTTTCTTCTAGCTCTAGATTCGCCACTGGGAAGGGGATAGGGTGAGAAAGAAGAGAGAAGAGAGGAGATTGGATAATGATTTATTTTAAAGAAACTATTCATTGGGAGAGTAGTTTTCATGGTAGTGTCTATGTGACATGGCAACTATGGAAACTACATGATAGTGTCTTGGATTGGGGATGGTGTAGGCCGGCTAGATGATTCCATCTCACCACCGCCCTGCCCTGCCCCTAATTGTCAACTTATCACCAGCCGTCGGTTGGTCAACTAACCATATGGGCTTGGGCTGCTTGTTGCAGGGCAGTGTAAAAGTCAACATGCATGATTTCGGTCCGGAGTACACGTCACACTCAGCAGTCACACGTCATCTCTACATCTTCAGCTCAGCTTGTACTTGTTACTTTGTCAGGGCGTCCACAGTGGGGTAAATAAGAAGGGTAGTAAGCTGTCAGAGTGGGCAGTAAACATTGTGGGCTTGATGAAGAAGCAGGTAGTAGTTGCTACCTGGTCATAGCGTAGCTACCGGGTCACAAGGAATAAAGAAGCATTAATCTTTCTCTCTCCATCCTTTGCTATGCTGAGAATGACCGAAAATGCATGGGGTTGGAACTTTTCTATTGTATCTTGGGTCCCACCTTAGTACTTATTGTTGATATAAACATTGTGGCATCTATAACAACTATTACCTGCTGTCAATGGGTTCACTCCTACTTACTACTTTGATAGTATACATTGCTCATGCCCTTAGTGTCACCTCCGATTTTTCTTTTCCTTCTAGACAATGGAAATTAATAACATTCTCGCTTTTGGCTCTTGCGAAAGCAGTACCGTATGGTTTAGTTATTGCAATATTTTATTTAGCAGAAGACTGAAAATAAAACATGAAGATGCCACAAGAGTCTGACGAGAAGCATTATCAAAGCACAGCTAGTACTATGTATATGCAGCGCATACCGCATAGCAATGGCATGCATGCAACCTGAATTTTGGTTTAGACCCCTCTGCAGCAACGTTCCCCTGTAGATAACCCTGCAGGCTGCAAATTAAACGGACTGCAGCATGTTGTCATAATATAGTGGTGATAGGTGATAGCAGGAGTCGCATATATATATATATGAGTATTTCATTTGCTTACTGCGTTTAACTATAGCCAAATATCAAATAATGGCTATTTATCACTTGCTAGCTTAGGTCATTTTCAGTGAGAGTCATGTTCTCATTAAATAAAGTGTCATGGTATTAACCTTTTTATTAGGTAAGATAAAATTATATTAATGAAAAAAGACGTGAAATGATGAGTTTTACCCTGCTACTCACTAGCTGTTTCAAGTCACGTAGTCGTAATAATGTGCGTGTACAAATAGGGATGTTTTATCTAGACTAAAGGAGTAGTACTCCAGTCCAGTGCTCACTCCCCTTCTTTTATACAGCAAGCTGTTTGTTTAGACCGTGAGGTCAGTACGTGTACGGCTCATGTACGACTAACTACTAACAACACAAGGCGACTTTTCTCAGATGCATTAGCTTGTCTGCTCAGGTCAAATTGAAGACAGGCTCAGCAGGGCACACAAGCCGAATAAACAAGCAGTGCCTGTCTACCACGCGCAGTCGACGCTGAGAAGGAATATTTGGACTTAAGCATTGTCGGTTAAGGAACAGGGAAAGCAGACAAATTTGAAAGGAGCAGGTCTCTCGATGAAATAGCCATTATTCGATGAAATGTGCCTTCATCTATATGATTTTTATACTGGTTTGTGATTGAGATTTGGAGTTATATGTTGCGTGAGTACCATAGAGGTGAAGAGCGGTTTACCCGTACACTTGTAATCTTTGTATTCTAGAATTGTAACATAAGCATGTACTCATATACAATTTAATATAATTCTTTTTTTTTGTCAAGAGGAAATCTTTGTTTCAAAAACAAACGAAAGAAGTCAAAACCATGCATATAAGGAAACCATAACTTTGTAGTAGTATAGCGCAACTTTGTACCGACATGAACATGCATAATTGCATACATACAATTTGCATACACGCACAATGGCAGTTATTAACAAAAAAAAAAAGATTGAAAAACTAGAGAACGCGTCGTTTTCGTCTGACTTCCGGTAAGCTTTGGCTTGGCTTTGCATGCAAGGACGAAAAGTCAAAAAGGACGATGGGGTCCACCACGTGTACGGAACGATAGTTGCGCTTGCGGGCGCGTATCAAATGTCAACTTCCCTCCTTGCTTTGGCAATTGGCATGCATGCTCTGATCGATCCAGTAGACCAGCAGCTCCATTGCATCTGCTTATCACCAGAAAAGCCCTAATATAAAAATGCCAGCTCGATCGGCCCAGGCCTACTGCTCGCTCGATCGCTGCTGCCTATAAAACCCCACTCCATTCCAAGCACTACCTGAAGCAGCAAGCTAGAGAGCTAGTAGCCCTCAGGTACAAGCAAGTGATCTGCTAGATTCAGGGAGCCCCAAGGTTGAAGAAACAAAGAGGGCCGGGGCCATGGCGACAGACGCTCCGATGGGTACATCGCTGCACGGGGTGACGGCGCACGAGCCGGCGTTCGCCTTCTCCACGGAGGCGGCGGAGCAGCAGATCGACGACGCCGCGCCGGGCAAGTTCGAGCTGCCGGTGGACTCGGAGCACAAGGCCAAGTCCATCCGCCTCTTCTCCCTGGCCAACCCGCACATGCGCACCTTCCACCTCTCCTGGCTCTCCTTCTTCACCTGCGTCGTCTCCACCTTCGCCGCCGCGCCGCTCATCCCCATCATCCGCGACAACCTCAACCTCACCAAGGCCGACATCGGCAACGCCGGCGTCGCCTCCGTCTCGGGCGCCATCTTCTCGCGCCTCGCCATGGGCGCCGTCTGCGACCTTCTCGGCCCGCGCTACGGCTGCGCCTTCGTCATGATGCTCGCCGCGCCCGCCGTCTTCTGCATGGCCATCATCGACAGCGCCGCCGGATACATAACCATCAGGTTCTTGATCGGCTTCTCCCTGGCCACCTTCGTGTCGTGCCAGTACTGGACCAGCACCATGTTCAACATCAAGATCATAGGCACGGTGAACGCGCTGGCCTCCGGCTGGGGCGACATGGGCGGCGGCGCCACGCAGCTCATCATGCCCTTCGTCTACGAGGGCATCCTCAAGTGCGGGGTGGCGCCGTTCGAGGCCTGGCGCGTCGCCTACTTCGTGCCGGGCCTCATGCACGTGGTGATGGGCATCCTCGTACTCACCACGGGGCAGGACCTCCCCGACGGCAACCTCCGCAGCCTACAGAAACAGGGCGACGTCAACAGGGACAGCTTCTCCAAGGTGCTCCTGTACGCCGTCAAGAACTACCGCACCTGGGTCTTCGTCTTCGTCTACGGCTACAGCATGGGCGTGCAGCTCACCACCAACAACATCATCGCCGAGTACTACTACGACCAGTTCGACCTCGACATCCGCGTGGCCGGCATCATCGCCGCCTGCTTCGGCATGGCCAACCTCGTGTCGCGGCCCCTGGGCGGCGTCCTCTCCGACCTCGGCGCGCGCTACTGGGGCATGCGCGCCCGCCTCTGGAACATCTGGATCCTCCAGACCGCCGGCGGCGCCTTCTGCCTCTGGCTGGGCCGCGCCACCGCGCTCCCCGCCTCCATCACCGCCATGGTGCTCTTCTCCTTCTGCGCGCAGGCCGCCTGCGGCGCCACTTTCGGTGTCATCCCCTTCGTCTCCCGCCGCTCGCTTGGAATCATCTCCGGCATGACGGGGGCCGGCGGCAACGTCGGCGCCGGCGTGACGCAGCTCATCTTCTTCACCTTGTCCAGCTACTCCACGGGCACGGGGATCCAGAACATGGGCATCATGGCCATGGCGTGCACGCTGCCGCTCGTGCTCGTGCACTTCCCGCAGTGGGGCTCCATGCTCCTCCCGCCGAGCGCCGACGCCGACGAGGAGCGCTACTACGCCTCCGAGTGGAGCGAGGAGGAGAAGAGCTTGGGCCGCCACAGCGCCAGCCTCAAGTTCGCCGAGAACTGCCGGTCGGAGCGCGGCAGGCGCAACGCCGTCCTCGCCGCGGCTGCCACGCCGCCGGGGAATACGCCGCAGCACGTCTGACGATACTAGATGCCCACGCGCAGGTTTATATTTAATAAAAAAATTAAATTACAAATCTTGATATCTTTACTAATTAAATTACTAGCAATAGCATCCAAACGTACGTCATAGATTGGACTCTGTAGCATCGCCCACTGCTTGCTTTGACGACCATGCATGCTGTGATTTTCACAACGTCAACTATACTCTCGCTCTACCGTAGTACCGTGTGATATACTCCTAGTAGCATATACTAAGAAATAAAGAAATTAAACACAGGTTTCAAAGTAGAAACCCTTCTTCGACGCAGCAAGTAAACAATGCAATAAACTTTGTTTATACGCATTCTTCCATTTATTTTTTTAGCAAGTACACCAAATCATCAGCTACAAAAGAGAGCAGATATCGCCTTTTGTTTCTTGAATTCTTCTTGTTTTCTTGCGATAGACGACTATAATAGATGACAGGTGTACGATAACATAGGCATAGGCAATAGTACCAGGGACGAGTTAAGTACATAAGTACTGATTAATATCCATGTACATTTAGAATTATTATTGATTATGTACATATTACTATCATTTTTTATTGATTCACTTATGTCTGCATCAAATTGGATAATAATAATAATAACAACAATAATAACAATAACAATAATAACAATAACAATAATAACAATAACAATAATAACAATATGTCCGCATGCAACAATCAGGTCACACGATGGGAAAAAAATCAATTCAACATGTGTAAACACCCTCATTCATCAACCAGGGCACTATATATAATAAGTGTCTTCAGATAAATAAGATCACCTCAGCATGCATTCATTTAGTGCTACATAGTGAAGAGATTCGATTGTGGAACAAGCATAGCTTAGTTGGTTAGGTTCCTTGTGGTGGAACCTGCCCACCCGGGTTCGAGTCTCCGACTCGGCACGGGTGTCACATTTTCCTGGATTTATTCCAGGATTTAACCGACGCTTTTCTTTCAGTGGTAGGCGACGTGCCCGTCGATAGCGAGGCGCCTGTGGTGACTTCGTCAATCTCAAGATCGGAACAGCCGGACGTGCCCGTCGATAGCGAGGCGCCTGTGGTGACTTCGTCAATCTCAAGATCGGAACAGCCGGCCCAGTCTCTCGGAGGTGCTCATAGGGGTAGGGTTTGCGTGCGTGTATTCATAGGGGTGAGTGTGCGTGCGTGTGTGAGCGTCTGCGTCTGTACTGGTCTTTCGCAAAAAAAAAAAAA
>CM014270.1:823215-853144 GCA_004135705.1 Alloteropsis semialata | reverse complement strand
GCCGGAGCGCCGGCCGGGGAGGAAGGGCGCCGGGAGGAGGGGATGGGGAGGGAGATAGAGATAGAGATGGGGGGCGCGGGCAGAGTGGACGGTGAGGGAGAGAGAGGGGGGCGGGTGGATAAAGGTGGGGGTGAGGCTGACGTGTGGGACCCACGTGTGGGTAGTTGATATAGAGGAAGAGACATAGAGGATGATGGGTGCGGGAGAAATTGATATAGAGTAGAGAATCTCGATAACCAGGATGAAATATTTCTTTTAGAGGATGGAAATAGAGGACGATGAGTGCGGACAACCTAATACAACTGAAGTTGCGCTCACACTACCGACTGCCTCCCAACCCAATGGAGCACTCTCTTACATTCCTATTAGCTTGGCTCTAAGTTAAAGTTGTTTTATTTTGACTAAATTTAAACAAAAATATACCATTTAAAATACCAAATTTGTTTCATTGAATCCACCACAGAATAAATTTTAATAGTACATATTATTAGTATGATAAATATTATTATATTTTTTTATAAAATTTGGTCAAAGTTATATAACTTTGACTTAGAACAAACCTAATGAGACATGTATTTAAAATCAGAGAGAGTACATGTCATTGGTATCACTGAGTTCTCACTAGTCCTGGTTAAATCAAATTTGATCTAGAAACAAATTTACATGTGCTCGTTACAGATGATTCGGGTTTGCAACCACAACAATATCATTAAGAATACAGTAGCACCAATCACAAGCTTATCTGACCTAGTAAACAAATCTACATGTATTGGTTACAGATTAATCGGGTTTCCAACCACAGCAACATCCATAGAGCCTGAAAAGTGTTCCAATGCCAAAGAACCTGAAAAAGAAAAGGGAGTATTCGTCATTGTATCAGAAAAGCCATCAGGCTACAACTCTCTCTCTCTCTAGGTTAGCCGAGGGCCCCCCTCTCTCTCTCTCTGCAGCCAGCACACTGAATCTGCCACTGCCACTGACGGCCTCTGCAACTTTCTGTAATTCAACCAAAAGTAACGCATTGGAAAACATGCCCTCCTATCTGTGACACGTTTCCCAATATACTTTTTCTACAGAAAATTCAACCAACTAAACAAGACCTACTTGTTGTGACTTGTGACAGTGATGCTTGCTATGTTCGAGTTCTAGTGATATGATGCGACGTTGTGCTCTCGCTGCAGCTAATCAGAACGGTATCGTAGAACTCACCTGTGGAGGTTTTTAGATCCGTGAAAAGGGTGAAATGTTTATGCATTGGGCCGCGAAGAAATGAACTGACACAGTTTTTAAGGTGAAAACTTTATGCAAAATTGAGGGAACTAAACACGCCCGTGATGAAATGTAAAATGCTATTTATCTTCGATATTGTATCGTATACCATGTGGTTTCAGCCGCAAAAGGCATATAGAGGAAAAAAAGGTTAGCTTATTGACAAGGTACACACAAGTAATACTCTCAGTCTGCAGATATCATTCCAACACAACAAAAGCACTAACTATCCTACTATAGAGCATATGGGGAAAAACCTAAAGGAGGAATTGGTGGACTAGGAGGACCAAGTAGAAAAGGAAAAGTATGAAATGTTGAGCCGGACAAAAAAATATTTGATGAGAGGACTAGCAAAGGTTGCACCTTTGTTGAACCTGGAAGATGTTGGAAATCAGGATCTGCAGACCGACTGTTGGAACTCAGGATCTACAGGCTGAGATGGGGGAGAGAGGGAACAAGTGTTGATGGATCTACTGAGAAGAGCTGTATGGAGATACCAATTCCTCAAGCAGTGAATCAATGAAAGACCAA
This sequence comes from Alloteropsis semialata, assembly GCA_004135705.1. Taxonomy (NCBI): domain Eukaryota; kingdom Viridiplantae; phylum Streptophyta; class Magnoliopsida; order Poales; family Poaceae; genus Alloteropsis; species Alloteropsis semialata. The sequence goes on along the minus strand of CM014270.1, from coordinate 851,344 downwards.
GTGGTCCTGTGGCTGCTCAGAGGAAGAGCCTCAGAAACTAAGGGCCTGTTTAGTTCAAAAAGAAAGTTTGCGAAATTTACTGTAGCAATTCTAAATCAAAGATTAGGAGGACTAAACATGATCTAATTATAAAAATAAATACACGGATGGACGGAAATCGCAAAACGAATCTATTAAGCCTAATTAATCCATCATTAGAGATTGTTTATTGTAGCATGATGTTGTCTAATCATGGCCAAATTAGGCTCATTAGATTCGTCTCGCAAAGTTACCGGGGGTTATCGAATAGGTTTTGTCATTAACACACGTTTAATACTCCATGCATGTAAGATTCCCTTTGATGAATAGTGAAATTTGGAAAGTGTGAGAAATCTAAACAGGGCCTTAGTTGACAACCACAATGCGATGAGTCAAGTAACACAGTAAACAGAACATCACAGGTAAAACTACCTCCCAATCTATTATTAACTCATTTGATTCTGCAAAACTTGTGAATTTAGCAGCGTCTAGTGGAGTATCGCAAGGCCAAAACAAGGAACAGATTAATGAGAATATCAGTGTTATTCAAGCTCAAGAAATAGCACAGAAATTGAGGGTGAAAAGAACAAGTCGAATTGAATAGGAGGGAGGAAAACTAGGACAAGGCTGATCAAGAACAAGGAAATATTGGTAAATATATCACTGAACCACTGAACTACACACATCACATTCTTCATCCACTCACTGGCTAGGTAGACAGCCTAGGACGCCAAGCTCTCCAATGCCACAGTGGCTGACTTGGAGTTCAACTGCAATACTGCATGGGACATACATTTCGTGGTCGCGGGGACGTCAGTGATCCATGAGAGTGGCGTGGCAGTAGTCTGGAATGAAGACCGGCAACGTCAGCAAACAGGGAGCAGGCAGGCTGTGGACTGTTGAAGACAGGCAGGCGGTGGACTGTTGCAGGCAGGCTGGCAAAGTGGCGGGCACTGGATTACAGCAGGTAGACGAGCAACTGGTAGACTGGATCAGGCTACGTGATGGACAGAGCTTTCTAGCTAGAAACTGGTACAGCGAGCACCTGATCTCATCATCCTCCAGAAAACGAGCAGGTTCCTATTCTTTTATGCTTTGCTCTGAATCTTCCGCACCCAGCAGCTGCTGAACCTCGCATCGGCAAGGCTCAGACACCTATTCCTCCTACACCAGGCCAAAACATTGAGCATGCAAGAAGAACAATGGACACGGCCATCGACAAGCTTGAATCAGAGCTTGATTGAGCATCCTGCAGGATCAATTTAACTAATGAGCCATTCGATTTGAGGAACACCGCTCGATTTAACCGTTGATGGAAGGAAAACGGTATGATCACAGACGGAGTGGAACGAGGTCTACAGAGAGAAGATGCTACGCTGCTAGCAGAGAAAACGGATGGATGGATAGAAAACTGTACGACCATAACACCTTAGCTCCCTGAAAATTAACATATGACTTGGAGGACCAGCTGGAACAAATTTATAAACATGAAGGAAACCGGTGGCAAAAAGATGTGGTCAAACATGTCTGTTGCAAGGTGATTCAAACCCAGGGTACTTTCATGGTGTTACCAATAGTAGAAAGAAATGTACAACCTTTGTTCTTAAAGATGGTGATAAAGAAATCAGAAAATGAATAGGAACTGAAGGAACACCATTGAAAGCTTAGTAGCTTACTACAAACTTGTATGGGTAGAGAGAAAGAACATACAATCAGAGGATGATCGTTGGAAAGGTTTTGGGTCCCTAACTTGCAGATTGAACTATGGTCTGATATCCTTGATTCCCAAAGGCAAAGAAGCTAAAACTATTAAGCAGTACCAACCTATTCCAAATTCTTTACCAAAGTGATGATGGTGAGCATAACACCCAAACCACATTTATACTAAGCAGATTCATTTTAGAGCATGTAGTCATACTACATGAAATTGTCTATGAGCTGAGAGTGAGGAAACATAAAGTTATTATTCTGAAGGTTCAGTTGAGCTTTATGCTCAAGTGTTTTAAAGAAAACTTCTCAGAAAAATTAATTGGATGGATTAAAAAATCATTGGAGGCAAGGTGGGCATTAATATCAATGGTGAACCTGGTAAATATTTCAGAATAAGTACTTCAGAACCTCTTTTTTCCGTAAAAAACCAATTTGGAAACTCGTTAAAGCTGGTAACCTATGTTATACTACATGAATTTGTCTGAGCCTAGTCAGGAAAAATAAATAGAGTATTCTGAAGGTTCGGTGGAGCTTTAGGGCATGTACAACGGTTAGACAGCAGCTGTCTATTTGAGTCCATATCAGCAAAATAAGATGATGTGGCCATCATTAAATGAGGAAAGAGTGTGTTGTTGTCTACTATTTCGTCTACTGCTCTGGCTCATGCTCCCATATAAAACAACATCAATCATAGGAGACATTAAATATCACACAGACAGCAAAATAGACAGCAGCTGTCTAAACTGTTGTAAAGTTGTCTATTTAGCTGTCTATATATGTTAAATAGACATCAGCTGTCTAAACTATTGTACATATGCCCTTATGCTTAAGTGTTGCAAAAGAAAAGCTTCCTAGAAAAATGGATCGGATGGATAAACAATTCATAAGAGGTGAAATGGGCATTAATAATAATGAAGAACCTGATAACCATTTTAAAACCTATGTTGTTTTTTGTAATAAAGCTAGTATGTAAAGTCATTAATTGCTTTCAAAATAAATCAGAGCAAAGACCTTTGGCAAAATAAACACGCAAGTCATTAGAGAAATAATAGACAAAGCACCTTTCCCAAAATCATTTCTCTAGCAGCCTGTATCGTATGAATGTTCCCAAAAATTTCTACTGCCTTTTGACCTTCCAAATCTTTCCTCCCCCTCTCAGGATCATTAGTCTACAAGAAAAGAACAATTAGAATATTGATGACACAACAACAAAAAATAACAAACATACGAACCTGAACAAAAGCTTTAGATGAATCCGTTATGCTTTGTATCGTATCTCCATTTCTGCCAATAACCACCCCAGCCTTGTTTCTGGGAATGTAGATAACCTCCTTCTTCTCTGATTTAACCTACCAAGATGTTTTACATTATAAAAATAGTTAGAAAGCACCCAAAATAAAAGTAAATGTGCACAGAACAAATGGTTAACAGTCAAACCTCCTCCACAAAATCTTGAACAAGTTTCTGAGCTTTCTTGATCTCTACGCAGTCAATATTACTTATCAGCATTTTTTGCCTAATAATACTCATAGCTGCTTCAGTCCTCCTTTGCATTAGCTTTAATCTACTCTTTCCATAGGCATTAAGATGAGTAATCTGAAATTGAATTCACATTTTATGAAGTTATGATCCCAATCTAAATTAAATGAGTAAATTTAAAACACTATTTTGACATGTGTATCAGCTACATTTCATAAAACAATAACTTCCTGACCACATGCTTATCATTGCGGGCCCACCCATCAGCTTCAAACGGCACCTATCATTCCCATTTCCAACCTGAACGATGATAGTAGGGTTCTATCACTGCAAGCCCACCCATTAGCATCAATGGCACTATCATTCATGTTTCCATGCTGGACGCTAATGTGGATGTGGCTGTTGTTCACATTGGTCATGCGGGCATATTATCGAGGTGCTAAGCAAACTGTACAAGATAAGACCAGCTTGCAAGGTGTTGATCCCCCCGCTAAGGAAAATGCAACCTTGAAGCCATTGAGTAAGAAAAGGAGTCTAAAGAAAGGCACCGCTGTTGAATAAGGAAATGGCGACAGGACTGCTGCTGCTACAGATGGATGGGCTATGCCAGATCCACCTTAGCAAGATAAGTGCTGAGTGGGTTGCTAAAGCATTTGAATAGCAGATAAAAAGTGATCCTGACTGGAAAGAAACAGTTCTCATGGATGAGGTGCACAGGTTGTCTGGTGTGGATATAACCTAGAAGATGGCTAAAGCTTGTGAGACTGAGACAGTGCTTTGCAACCACAAAGAACAATACAAGAGGAAGGGACTACTAAGGTAGCCATGTTAGAGTAGCTACAGTGAGCAGGATCAGCCAGGGGCTAGGTTCTTTATCATTTTCATTTTCTAAGTGGTTGTAGACATTTCATAGTTGTGGATGGCTACTTTGTGAAGCTTAGCAATGGGGCTCGTGTGTTGGTTGCAAGAGATGGCAACGATAATCTGATTCCTTTGGCATTTGGGATAATAGACAAGGATGATCAGCAAAGCTGGGTGTGGTTTCATGCAGATGGGGAAAACAACTGTGGTTGGAGTATTACGTCTGATAGACAAAAGGTAAGAAAAACAAATATTATGTTTGATTTGGTTAGTGTTTTTGCTGGGCCTCCAACAGGTAGTGAAACATGTTTTCCCACATGCAGAAGGTAGGTACTGCAAGACGCACTTGTACCAGAACTTCTGCACTGCAGGTTACAAAAGATCTATTTAATGCTGATGTGTGTGCTTATAGAGTTCGACTTCAAGATCGCAATGAGCTAAAGAAGGCAAGTGAAAATGCTTTCAAATGGCTAAATAAGATACCAGCTAAGCATTATCCACAGCAAGAGGAACATGGAGGAGGAGGGGCTAGCTTGCTTTGGCTTCATGGGCAAACATGAAACATGGCTTCCCTAGCCAATCTCAATATGTGGGCCAAGTATGCATCAGCCTCCAGCTCAGAAACATGGATGGTAGGTTCCAATGAGGCTGACAAGAATGGGTGTGGTCAGAAATTTATACTTTTCTAGAACATAGTGTCAAAGTATTTTTTTTATGCACATCATAACAGTTGTAGGTTTTTGACATTAACTCATATTAAATAGTAGCATGCCCAAAATTAAAGAACAGTTGTAGGTGTTGCAAATGATAGTGAGTTGAGTTTGCACCAGGTTTGATTGGGAGTTTGATACACAAAAATGTTGCGCCCATTAGATTGAGCCTTTTTTTTCTCTCAGATTAGCAATAAAATGGATTGAATGTTGTTGAAAATATGCAATGCATACTTGAAATATTCTATAAGGTTCGAGATATATTAAGACACTACTTTGCCATGCATATGGAGAAGATCATGGCAAAATAAAGAAGAGTGTAGAACTTAGATATTTTAGGTAGCCATGCTTCATGGTGAAGTGTGAAATATTCTAGAATAGAGATATTTATATGTGGTATTTTGAATGGTTGCCACTTGGCACCAATCCAACGGTTATGTAACACTATAAATAGGGGTGCGCTCCACCCCCAACATATCAAGCCATACCAAGCCATGCTAAGTTGATGCCATTTGGAAGATGGCATAGGTAGCCACCATGAAAGAGTAGATTGTGCAGGGTAGCCACATGAAGAGTGTAAAGTCCTTGTGTTTTTAAATAAAGAGTTGAGTTCCATATAGTGCTGATCTCCCGTGTTGGTGTGAGTGTGAAGGTCTCCTCGAAGTAGTGTGGGTATAGGTCCATTGCAAAAGTGGTATCACACCAGTTTGGTACTACTTCTAGAAAGTCGGTGTCAAGGTCGTGGCGCCAATTTCTCAACAAATGTTGTATTGCTAATCCATCTAATTAGAATTTAGATTTGCTAATAGAAAAAAATCTAAATTTCATGTAAAAGAAGCAACTTATTTATCTTCTAAAGTATTAATTCTATATAATGGTTTTATTTTCTATTTGTCACACTAAGTTAAGAAAATGAATTTAACCTGTTCTCGATAGGTATGTTCTTCAATAGCTGCACACATCACCAAACGATACACGATAACATCTTTCCCTTGGCCCATCCTATATGCACGATCCACTGCTTGGTTATCGTCACTGCAACAAGATTAGTCATTAGAAGCTATATTATTTTGCACACTGTCAGTCTTTCATGTATTAAAGATTAGTGAACAAACCTGGGGTTTTCTGAAGGATCAGCTATTATTACCTGGGTCATTGCTGTGAGGTTTAGACCAGCCCCACCAATTTCGGTTGTGATTAGAAAGATCCAAGGTTCAGAAACGTTGGACAATTCTTTATCTGAAGATATTGAATTAGAGGACTCCAATGTCTCAAAATAGGAAAGCTCTGAATGAGAAAGCCTTCAATCAGGCGACTGCTGAGACTTTAGTTTGCCTTGAAAATGCCTGTTCAACAAAACACACAAAAGAAACTAATTCTTTTTTTACCAAAACAGACTTAATGATTTTAGAGTGTTCCAATATTACTTCGTTTTGTTTGAATTGTCAGGAGTACCAACATTATACTTTCTAAAGGAAAACTTAGCACATGGAAATTAGAAAGTGAAATATCTCACATATTATGCAGGTGTTGTATATAAATTTATTATGGTGCAAAGATGAACAAAGCATGCTACAACTAGTTTGTTTCACTGGTGCCACTTACAAAACTATGATGGTGTTCACCATGACCGGTTTGTTTCACTGATATTCTACAACTCTGCAACTATCATACAATTTAAGTAGACATTCTTAAATTAGATAATTCATGGAATAGAGAAATTGAATTACCAAAGAAAATATACTAGCAAGCAATTAAAGCACACATTCAAATAGAATAATCTATGTAAGGAACGAAAGGAAAAGACACCAGTCGCATCTTATTTCTGTCACGTCGCTTAGTAGATCCATCCATTCGAATAATTTTCTCTTTGTCCATAAAGTTTCTGAGCGCTTTCTGCATTTTCAGTTCAAAATATTAAAATATAATTCCAATACACCTTTGCTTAAAGATAGACAAAATTGTTCTCACAGAGGTTTACCATAGCCATAAATTCTTTTAAGAAAAAAGTTCATACACAGACTACCGAGAATAGTTAGCATAAATAGCTATTTAAATTGGGTGGGTTATACCTCCAAAATTTTCAGCATGTGTGGGGATTGCAAAAACACCAGGATCTTATGCTCCTCCTCATACAGTTTGAGCTGCAAGGTAAGAGGATTAGGAAAGTGTTTCTCTGAAAGAACATTGTTTTTAGAGCATATATAAGAATATTGAACTTACCACGAGGTACAAAATGAAGTCTAGTTTGCTGGATACCGTATAGTCATCTTCACTTATTGAAGTCTAGTTTGCTGGATACCGTAGAGTCATCTTTTACTTATTTTGCATTAAAAGAGAAGGATGTCTACAGATATCCCACGCAATCTAATTTGCAGAAAAAAAGAAGGTGAAAATGCAAGTGCAGGCATCAGAATAAGTAACAAAGTTGACCTAGTTACCCTTGTTGCGGTTAGTGCATTTCCCTGTGTCCTCAATGATTCACTTGTCACAAGAGACTCGTAATAGCTAACCTATAACAAAGTAGGTTTTCAACACAATGATCAATAGGAAAACAAAGGCCACTTTATATCAAGGAAAATACTGAGGAAAAGGTATACAATCGGATGGATTAAAATTGGGATCCATGCATAAAGTTTTTCCATACACAGGCACAAGATGGAAGGTTAGTCACTGAGAACAATGGAAATTTTGAGATGTTTAAGAGTAGCTGGAATATTATAAAAGAAGGCTTCTATAATTTTGCCATTGACTTCTTCAATGAAAATATCAACCTACCAGTTCATTCACAACTCTAGTGCCAAAGAACAACAACCCAATGGGACTCTTGAGTTTTTCAAAAAAAAATTAGATAATTACACTAAGGTGGACCCCTACTATCATAAGAGAAAAAAATCACTGAAAACATCTGAGCTAAAGATAAGGCCTGAAAAAGACCAGCAAGAGGAAGGAGAAACACAACAGAAAGAGAATAAACTACAAAAAGTATTGCTGGCAAATAGTAGTTAAGTCACCACCATCTTTCACAAAAAACCAATATTGTTTCATCAAAATTAGAACAATTCAAGGATGTGTAACCTGGACTGTTGAATATATTAGCATTTGACATGATTGAACACAACACAGTTACTACCTCCCTCTTAAAAAGAATGCAATTCCATGTCTAGACTGAGTCAAACTTTTAAGTTTGACTAAGCTTATATAAAGTACTATCAGCGATTATGACTCCAACTAGATATATTATGAAAATATATTTCATGGTGAAACTAATTATGATTATTTGGTACTATAAAGTAATAATACTATTTTTATATATCTTGTCAAAAGTTGGGACAGATTGACTTGGTACTATTCTAGAGTTGCGGTACTATTCTAGAGTTGCATACTTTTTGGGATGGAGGGAGTATATGGATGCCACCGCAGCTTGGTTTCAGTGCTATTTGGGTCAGATGGATTAGGAAAATTCTTGAGCCAGCTACACCCATTTCACCAAAAAAATGGGTACTAGCTAAAACATTCATTGCAAAAAGGGAAACAGAAAAGTAAAATTATTAACAGTTGTCACCTGGCATGGACTCAGCTCGAGCAAATGGTGTATTCAAACTTATTCGTTTTGAGCTGTCCTGCAGCCTTCAGCACTTCTTTTGTCCTTTGTAGAATGAAAGGATTTGTAAGCTGTGCCAATCTCTGTGCAGAAAAAATAAGAAAGAAAATCCATTGCTTTTGGTACTATGGAAAACAAATAAGTCATAAAAGAAAGGATTGGTATTAGAAGGTATTTACAGATGAAAGTACAACATATCTTGTTTTTAAATCAGGCTCGGCATCCCTGTGCTTCCCCCGGTCAATTGGCCGAATATAGTTCACAAGAAAAGTTTTGTGGTCACCAAGTAACGATGGCTTACAAATGTCCATCAATGTGTGGAATTCCTGCACATTTAGTAGGATTATTGCATAAAAGAGAAACAACAATTCATTTCCAGGTGCAGGGGTGGGGGGTTTACCAAGAGATTATTCTGCATTGGTGTTCCAGTAACTATGATCTTGTGTTTGCACGACATTCTCTTCAGTGAATCTGATATAAGTGCATTTCTATTTTTGGCACGGTGGCCTTCGTCCATGAATAAATAATCACATGGTTCATCCATTGCAGAAACCTCCTCCATCTTGGTGAACATGCCATATGTTGTACACAGCAACCCTCCTTCCTCCATAATGGATCCATATCTAGTGTGAACAAATAGGAAGCTGTGTAACAATTGCAACTTTACTAAAAGGAAAAAAAAACATTCATGTGAATACTAACCTTAACAACTTGAACCTAGTGTTTCTCTGTTTTTGCATCCGTGTACCTGAAACAAAAAAATTGACTTAAAGAACAAGAAACTAAACAATATTATGGAAACATAAACAAACAATTGCATTATAGCTTACTTTTTTGTGTTTGTAATACCAACAGCTTTCAGCTCATCTCCCCACGGATCAATAACAGAAGGTGAGGCAACTATGACAGCCCTCTTTATGAAGCCAGAGTAGAAGAGGTCACGTAAGAAAGCGCATACCTGGAAAATAAAGATGTGTTTACACCTAAAATTTGAAACATGAACATGTATACCAAATGTACAGTGTTATAACAAATATATACCTGCCTGGTTTTACTAGGACCCATATCGTCAGCAAGTATTGCCCCACTACCCTTGCAGTACATGGACCAAAGGAATCCAATTCCTTCCCATTGATGCTGGTAGAGGTCATCATAAACAAGGTAAGGAAGATGGAAATCTTTGATTTTATTGTTATCTGTTGCCTTCAAAGTAATATCAGGGACGTTCTAACGCCGCTGAATTTCAACAGATATTGCTCTAAGAGGGAACGCATGGAGCACATTCTCCTTCGTTATAGTTGTATTCTCTGGGATGTACTTCTTAAGGCCGATTAATGCAACAATGTTACCGGAGGCAACATTCTTTGTAAACTCAAGTTTCTTTCCCTTGAAGATAGCGGGGCTTTGGAGGCTCTCCGCATAGCAACCCTTCCGTCCTGGAATATGGTTGGAGCCCATGACACGAACCTTCATACCAGCTTCAACCTTCGCTGAGAAGACACGGCCAAAGGCAAATGATCCTCTCTTGTTAGATGCTGGGATCATCTTTGAAATGTACATCACAAGAGGGCCACAGGGATCACAATTTCTGATAGCAGTTGCATATGAATCATTTAGTGGACCTCTATACAAGTTATCCACATGATACTTCTGTGCTTTTGCTGGAGAGGGAAGGTGAATTATCATCATCTCAAGCACAGCTGTACCAGCTGGCAGCCACAGTTTTAGGACACAATTCAAAAGATCCTCACCCTTCAGATCATGTTCAGAATCCTTCAGCGCTAATCCACGGTTGTCCAAAGCATCCCACAACCTGACCTTGTCATTCTTCATGCATATCTCAATAATTTCCTTGATCAGCTCATAGCAGAACTTAATGAAACCTCTTTTGCAGGTTTCTTTTCCAGTGCTCTTGCCAGTCCATTCTTCCAATGCAGAATCGTAGAAGTTATTACCCCAGAGCTTGTCCAGCATCACAGACTCATCTACACCAAGTTGTTGGGCATAGTACTTAGCAAAGCTTGCTAGGGTAAAACCCCAGCCACATAAATCACTGGAGAAGGCAACAGTTCCCTTCTCTGGGTAAACTTTGACATCACCAAGGAGCTTATCATCATACTTGGACAACATTCATTGACCTTCTCAATTAAGCTGAAGAGAATTTGGTATACATCTTCACCTTCCACTTGGGAGTCGAGGAAGTACTTGTCAATCACATTAATACACAGAATAGGCCTGATCCTCTCTCTAATTGCATGATGAACCAAGCTCTCAGAGTGCACCACAGACCCCTCGATACAATTCACAACAACTAGAGCACCATTAGCCATACAAAGAGCATCTGTAGCTTGGGCTGGCACATCTGTATGCCCAGGAGACCCAACCAGATTGATCACAAACTAATTGCCATCTCTATGGCCCTTGTAAAATTTCAATGCATCGTCAGTCATCTCAGAGTGAAGAGGGAAATTGATGGAGTGCAAATCGGCATAGTCTGCTTCTTGTGGAAGAGCACCTAAATCAGCCAAGTGGAGATCACTGGAGCCTTCCTTTGCACTCCCAGCAGCTGCCACAAGGGAATCCAAGAGCATAGCCTTGTCTGCAAAGGGCACAAGCAATTAAGTTAGTGCACCATATATAAAAGAAGGCATGAAGCAAACGAGAGTACTGCAGTAATTCACATATTGATTATCAAACTGTGATACTATGATAAAACAGCAACAAGTCAGACAACATGTAAATGGATGTTGTTAGAAAATACAAGCATTGAATCAAGAAAAACACACTGATGGCAGCATATAAGCTATGATCAACCTACAAATAATGAAGCAATAAAGATGCAAACGAATAAACCCTCTACAAACACAAGCATTGAATCAATGAATACAGGAGAGCAAGCTACATTGAATACTAGATTTGGAAATGAATAAACCCATACCATTGCCAGCAGGAGCAATGACACATGCATTGCGAATATTGTCCTGCCTGTCAATGATTCTGTTTTTGGGTGTGTCCAAGTTGCAAACATTTCCCTTTCTGTTCATGGTTCTGTGCTCAAATTTGTCCACAGTGAACTTGTGAACATTATCCTTTCTGTCCCTGATTCTGTGTCCAGGGGAATCCACTGTGATCTTCACCATGTCGACAACCTTGAAATAGCATGGCCAGTTAGAATCCATTAGGAAAAAAAGTTGTCTGAAGAACCAAACAGGGCAGACCGTAATGGCAGAAAATTATTGATTATCAAGCAGAGAAAAAAGATAACATAGCAGAACCATCATCAATTTAATGGGTAAATCGCCAAAAAGAGGTATTCACCTCATAATTTTACACAAGCTATAACTATACATTGACCTTTAACAGCACCTTACCCTTCAACAAAACCTATTACAGTACCTTAACCTCCAACGACAACAAAAAAAAACAAAAGGTAATATAGATGGACAAGGATAGAACAAATCAACCAGAGGAGTAGGTATGAGATGGTGACGTTTGACAATATATAATTAATATAAATATGTGAGCCATTTTCCCCGTTTCTGCTATTATTATATATTACAATCAAGAACCAGAAAATCGATGTATCAGCACGAAATTGGGCTACTATAAAAATGGCTAACCAATGCAATTTCCTAGGGACGAATCAAATCCAAGACGATAGAGAGGGAAAGGGAGCGAAGGGGAGGGAGGTCGTCACCTTACGTATCGAGAGAGGGCGACGGGGAATGAAATGTGTTGGAAAATAGGCCCATGGATGAACCACTCATCCTAATATATTGCGATAACCAATCAATGCTAGCTTAGATTATGAATACAAAGGATAGTTCCAAGTCCAACAAACATAAGCGGGGGCTTAAAACTGTCAGAAAATTGAAAAACTCTGGAGTAATAGCTATGAGCTATGTGCGAACTGAAAAGAATCTGGCAGACCCTTTTACAAAGGGATTACCACGGAATGCAATTTCTGTGATGTCTAAGGACATGGGTATGAGGCACATTCGAATATGTTGCATCACAATGGCAACCTATCCTATGTGATCGGAGATCCCGTGAAGTAGGTCATAGGAAGAACAAATTGATGGTGTAACTCAAAGAGTACATTTACATAATAAAATGTACTCGTGTCCAAATAAAAAATAAAGTACTCTTTACTGTATGGAAGGTTGGCATAGAGCCTTAATGTTTTCCATTGAAAAAGATATCAGCCTGTAGGATATTCTTGAAGGAGAACACCTACATGAGCCTAACTGTAGGCCGCAGTTCTTGAGACAGGGCGCTCTCATCAAAAGCTCACTAAAAGATACGGGAGTAGACTAGTAACGCTTCGGTTAGGTGAGGTTACTTTGGCAGCCTAGTATCAGCTATGACTTCGAGTGAAATCTGACTGCACTAAAGCTGAGAATTCAAGGCGTAGTCCATTCTTCAGCCGCAGAAAGATGAATCTTGTTGTTCTAGGTATAAGTTCAACCCGTACGGGACTCATACTGAAACACTGGTATATTAACAGTATTACAGCATATTGATCCTTTGTCATTCTCCTTTTTCTTACTTTGGCATTGGTGGGGGATTGTTGGAAAATAGGCCCATGGAGAGGCCCATTTATGGAATCCCAAAGCAAGAGTGCATGGCATAGAGTTGTCCCATACTGCTGGTTTGAGTTGGTGCATGCCAACTTAAATACGAGAGCTCTCTCACTAGTCTGAACACTTGGAGAGAATGAGGCTTAGGTTACACGTGCAAGCGCACGCGTATTCGCGTTCTTTTCGCGTAAACGAACGCGTGACTTGTGACTTGCGACGCAACGAGCAGCCAAGCCAAGTTTGTGTAATCCTTTTGCCATCTGCAAATTAACCTTTTGACAATGATCATTAGAGAGGATAAGTACGTAGTCAATGCCTTGATCCCGAATTAAGTGGGCAGTTAGTACTACGCCAATTAATGGGGTGTGGTTATAAATGAAATGGTCAGCGATTGGCTGCCGATCTCTCTATAAGAGGACCTGGAGACGTCCAGGGAAAAGACAAGGGAAAATCCCCACGATTTCTTTCTGAACTTGATCTCTGATTCCGGGAGAAGTGTTTTATGGTGCTGAGCTGCCGGATCTCGCCGGCTCTTCTTCTTGGCATGCACTGAGAAGGAGAGAAGCGGTATCTTCGAGCCCTTGCCGTCGTGAAGCCTGCACGAGAGGCGGCAATAAGGTTTCTAGGCAGCGCAACTCCGTGACCGCTCGAAACTGATCGACTTTGTTCTGCGCTGCCTCTACATCGATTCTTCACGAGGACGGAGCACTAATCTGTAAGTCCATAGATGGGTGATAGTACAACAATGCGTGTGATTATGTTTATTACATATCTGCTGGCTATGTATATGATGTCTTTACTGTTCTCGTTCTTGAGATTTATGACTGGTTATTTGTATTATATAGCAGTAGCTTTTGATTATGAAATATACCTCGAATTAAAATCTGGTAGAATAATTCACATATCTCCAACAATCCAAAAACCTTATTTATGCGTTTATTCTAATTCAGCAATGGCTGGCGCTTTGGATGCAATGAAACCTGAGAGGTTTTCTGGTGGTAACTTTCGTAGATGGCAGACTAGAGTCAAATTTTGGCTCATGTCTTTAGGACAATGGTTGGTGATCCACCCAATGATGCCATTCACAATTGATGAAGAGGCCACTTTTTCTAGTGCGTGTGATACTGCACTTGGATGCATTCTGACTTTGTTGTCGGATCAGCTCTATGATGTGTACATGAATTACACATACCCCACAGAATTGTGGGATGCACTTGAGCGCAAATTTGCAGTCTCTGAAGGTGGTCACTTACTCTATTCCTATGAGCAGTACTATGACTACAACATTGATGCTGCAAAGTCGATAGTTGCACAGGCACATGAGATCCAGCTGCTGGTTGGAGAGATCGCAAGTTTGGGTTGTCCTTTGCCGGACAGGTTTGTGGCTACGGGCATTATTGCCAAACTCCCTGCATCGTGGAGGGATTTTGCCACTAGCCTGAAACATAAAAGAGAAGATATCTCCACTGAGGATCTCATAGTAACCCTCGATGTGGAAGAAAAGGCAAGGGGCACCAATCTAAACCTAGCGCCGATCGCCGGCCAGAAGGATGCTGGGTGTGGACAAGTGGCAAAACGTTTCCAAGCTAGTGGTTGCGGCGTGGGGCTGAAAGGTATAGAATGGTTCGGTTGCAACTATGCAGCCGATCCCACAGTCACTACACCAGGACCCTACCTACTACCTGGAGCGCACCGAAGAGCCAGCAGAGTGACGTCAGCTGCGTCGAAGCAACAAATCAGACGTGTTTACTGAAATTTGTCAAATATCCATTCTCTTTTGACAGTGTCATTGCCAAGACTGTGTTTGTTTGAAGGGGCTTATAATAAACTCATAAGTCTCTCATAAGTACATGGTTATAATAAGTCTAAATTGATGTTTGGTTCTATGGACTTATAATAAACCTCTATAGTGTTCAATGACCTTTATGCCCCTGTGAAAGCCTCTTCCCCCTCCCCCGCCAATTTTTTCTCACCCTCCACCCCGCGGTCGCGGCCTGCTGATGAGGGGGAGGTCGGTGCCCTCCTCCTGGCTCAGGATTTGCTCCTCGAAGTACTTGATTTTAAAGTGGAAAGAAGCGGCGTCTGAGATGCCGATTTGGGCGAGGAGGGATTGGAGCTTGGAGGGGTCGAGCGGCTGGGCGAGTTGGAAGTGGCACAGAGCGGCAAGGAGGCAGCGTGCGTGGAGCAGGTCGAGGTGCTCGGCCGTGTCCCCACGATAGACAGAGTGATGTGGCGAGGAGAATGTCAAATGTCGAGGACGACGGCGAGCTCGATGTCGAGGTCCCGGAAGGAGGCAGCAAAGCTGGGCCCCTAGGTAGCGCTCACACGCGGCTGGTGGAGGCGACGTAGGAGACGAGCAAGTTGGCGGAGGCGTGGAAGAGCACAACATAGACCTCACGGAAGCAGAGGTGGGCGGCGTCGGAGAACGCAGACTCGCCCTCGTCACCGAGGACGAGGAGGAGCGAGTCGAGGAGTGCGGAGAGCAGCGCGAGCCGCCACCAATTTCTTCGGACGGTGATCGGTGGAGTGAGGGGGAGAGGATGAAAAAGGGAGATATTTGGGTGGGGTCCACACAAAATAAGTCCCATAAGCACCCCCTCAAGGATTTACGGGCTTATAAAAAGCACCCCAAATAAGTATGGGTGTTTGGTTCATAAGATGATTATTTGGCGCTATGGGTGGGGCTTATAATAAACCCCTTCAAACCAACCACCACCTTAGATCTGACATAAATGGTTATTTCGGTTCCCATGTATAATAACTTTTCGAGAGTGCATTTCCTGCCCACAATGACACGTGCCCCCCTTGTCGGAGCCAAAAGATGCACATCTAACGTTCGAGATGGTTTCTACCAACTTAACATCGTGGCAATACTTCTGTTACATTACTTATTATCGTTGTCCTTCCTCCGAACTTTATCTCTTCCATCTCTCATCCCTCTCCCACCAGCCACTAGATCTAAACTCTCTCTCTCGTTTCTCTCCCACGGGTTGGCGTGCCCCCGCCGTCGGAAAAGGCGGCCACGGCCGGGGCGTCCTCGCCGCCGAGAGGCGGCCATTGGCACGTGCTTGCTCATCGTCGGGGAGGCGGCCAAGGGCCTACGCTCGCCCGTAGCCAGACATCCGCGTCTCCACTACTTCATCTGCGACATCCCAGGCCACTGCGCCAGCGGCCAGAAGGTGGACATCCGCGTCGCCAACTCCTCTGCTGCCTCTTCCCTGGCGCCCGCCCTCGAGCCCTCCAGCGGCGGCACCGGCGCCCAACGCCGCGCCGAGCAGCATCGCCACCCGCTTCGTCGTATGAGCAGGACTGCAGGAACTGTGTGTTGTTTGTCATCGTATGAGCAGGACTGCAGGACCGGGTTCTCCTGCAGGTCCATGGAGCGGCGTTCCTGCTACTCCCACGTCATCAACTAGATGTCATGTCAATCTTCTCTAATGTTTTCATCTTATACCGATTTGTGTTGGAGTCTATTTTTTCCGTTAATTGGGGTTGTTCTTGGATCTGACATGGTTCTTGGATTTGACATTGTGTCAGAGTTTGCACAACTCTAAGTTAAATTGTCCAAGCAAAATACATTAGTTGTTTTTGCATTGTGTTAGATAAAAGGCCATCGGAGCGCCCGCCAATCAGCGTGCACCAGATCCAGCGACATGAGGGCATCCGGAGTGTGGAGAATAGAGGGGTCCTAAGATCTTAGGACCAATCATATACATAGCAGAGAAGGTTCTAAGAAGAGGTCCTAAGCAAAAAACATGAGGTCCGGTCTTATGCTAAGAAGAGGTCCTAAGCAAAAAACATGAGGTCCGGTCTTATGCTAAAGACCCAACCTTAGCGTATAAACAATTCTGACGGAGAGAGAAATGAACGCGGGAAATACCACCAGAGCCGGTGAGACAGTGGGCGAGTCTGTGATTTTATTTTTTTTATTTTAGGAGTGGGACCCAATGTTAATACCGACCTCGGTTTTATACAGAAGGGAGTTGGCTATAGAAATATGTGGGGGCCACCATAAGACCGGCATCGGTCTGAACCACTCCGGATGCCCTGAGGCCCATCCCGGGCAGAAGCCACATCGACAGAGGGGCGACGCACTCTGCCTGTCGGCCAGCTCCTCCATGGTCTCCTCCGCTAGCCGTATCCTCCGACGGACTGGGACGGGTTGACCGGACCTGGCCGGGCTCGTACTACCCGATCTGGCCAGTGTTCCTGGCAAGCGCTAGCATCCGGGTGGGGGACGGACGGGGAGAAAGAGAGCAGGGCGGCGGAAGAGAGGAGAGACCGAGAGAGAATGGAAAGGGAAAATAAATCGAACACATGCGACTTTCCCTGGATGTCAGAATGCAATTCAGCCCATTTACATTTTCGGCCCAAATAAGGCCCAGTTCGGGGCAGCCAAGCCTACGTCGTCGTGGTCGTTTCTTGTTTTTGCCTGATGATGATGAGTTTGTGTTGTGTGTTTCCCGTCGAGCTAATCTCGCCATCAGACTAGCAGAGCTGCTGATTGATCAGTCTCTCTGAAACGAGCACGTTGGTGTTTGTCGATGCACGATCCATCTCTCCCCTCCCGATCGAGCGGCAGGCAGCCACGTGAGGCTTTAATGCAGGCTAATTTAATTTTATATCAACCGGAGAGCAGGCAATGCGCGTATATTCGTCATGTGTTAATAAACTGTGTTAATCCGTACGTTTCGCTGATAAAGCAAAACATGGCACCATGCACGTACTAGCCTTGCGAGATGCCCCTTCGATCCGATCCCCCCGGATGGAGGGAGCAAAGAAGAGACCAAGCCACGTTGCATTGGCGTCCTGATCGAGCCACACGATTAGACGCGGAAGTCAGTCTCCCCCCTTTGACAGCATCATCGGGCCGTTGCCAAGCAGCATGTTCGGTTGGCTTATCAGCCACCAGCCAGCAGTATTTTTCTCTCACAACAAATCAGCACCAGCCACCAGCCAGCCAGCAGTACTTTTCTCTCACAACAAATCAGCACCAGCCACCAACCGAACAGGCTGACCGGTCGCCTTGCCGTGTCCAAGTTGGTTGCCTGGAGCTGGCCCGGGGTTGACTGACTGTTGACCCACGGTCAAGTCATTAGCCCAGTCAGCAAGTCCTCTGTGGGCTCAACCTGATTACACAGAGCTAGTTGTAGGCTGTAACATCGTGACTGCTTTTTTTACGGGAATAATCCAGTTAATCTCTTACCGCAACACCAGAGTCGATCCGCCTTGTAATATCGTGAATCAACTCATACATAATGCAACCACGTATTTACGAGAGCGACAATGTCGAAGAACAAGTCAGACTTCATAAGCTGGATCGACCAAATCTTCTTCTAGGTACAACGATGCTTCAACAAGGCACACTGCTGAAACATCAAACAGAGGAGCCAAATCGCGACGTACCAACGGCTGCCCATGTGGCTCAAGAAGACGACACGGCAACTGAAAAAAGGAGAAATTGACCAATTTCAGGACTCTTGCAGGATATGACCATAATTTTTTTTTAAAAAAAAACAGCATCCTCTCATATGTTAGATGCTTTGCCACCTTGAAGATCCTGGGACCTTTCGCCCCCTTGCCGAGGTTGTATCTTTTTGCAGGTTCAGGAGAGCGGCTGTGTCTGGGTTTGTGGGTTGAGTGCGTTTGTTTCCCGTTGCTTCGCGTCGCGTGGTGGTTGTGGTGTTTCCTTCAGTGTTTCTCTTTCTTTTCTCCTTTGTGCTCTCGTGTTGGCCAAGCTCTACTTGGCCTCATTGAGATTGTGTGTAACTGCTTTCTGCTTAATGAAAAACGTGCTAAGGCACGGTCGCTAAAAAAAAATAATAAATTTGTTGATGCAAGACGTACACATACTCACATACGCATAGTGAACGAATCCTGTGGGCGCTATCTCATCCTCCAAGATGAAACTGCCTCACCATTTCTTTTCGTAGACTTCAGATTGCGATTTCACATGTGCTGGGTCATCACTCATCATTTCATCAAACAGCACACACGGATAACAAACAGTTTCTTGTGACCGAGTCTCTGCTCTGACCGTTCGCAATACAATCCAAGTAGAACAAGCAAGAGTAAGGTCCGGACCATTGTATATATAAATCATAGCTCAATTCCCAAAAACAAACCTGCACAATAGGCCAAAGCACAAACACGGCAGAAAAACACAGAGAGATGGCTCCAGTGTTACCGTGGCTGGCCATAGCAGCCACTCTTCTGCTAGCAACCATCAAGAGCAGCGCAGCGTCCAGGAGCATGGCAAAGCCTGGCTGCACAGAAACATGCGGCAACCTCACCATTCCCTACCCCTTCGGCATCGGTCCTGGTTGCTATTACAGCCAAGGCTTCGATGTTTCATGCGAGGATAACCGCACTTTCATGCACAACTCAAGCAGCCGAATGGAGATCTTCAACATCAGCCTGATAGGAGGACAGGTCCGAGTCAACACCTTGATTGCCTCCAAGTGCTACTACAAGAACGGCACCACCACAGATGGATGGGCCTCGAGCGATACTGCCAGATTTTTCACGATATCCAGCAAGGCCAACAAGTTAACCGCCATCGGATGCTTCACCCTTGCATTCTTGGGAGGCTACAATAAGCACAGAACTGGAACTGGGTGCTTATCTATGTGCCTGGACCAGCAGAGCGTGGATCAGAGTGGCCAGTGCTCTGGCATGGGCTGTTGCCAGACATCAATCGCGCCAAACCTCACTTCCTTCAACATAACCTTCGATGAGAGGTACAACAATTACCAGGTGCTTGGCTTCAACCCATGCAGCTACGCCTTTGTCGTGGAGCAGGATTGGTTCAGGTTTGAGGCTTCTTACCTCAAGGATAACAAGTTAACAGAGAAGTTCAAGCATGGAGTTCCCGCTGTGTTTGACTGGGTTGCTGGAAACCAATCCTGTGATGAAGCGGTTAAGAACAGATCATCATATGCCTGCATTAGCAAGAACAGCCATTGTGTCAACTCACCAAATGCTACAGGCTACCTCTGTAATTGCACTGATGGCTTTGAAGGGAACCCCTACCTAGAAGATGGGTGCCAAGGTCACCAACTCTCCAGAATTCATCACTTTCTTAGTTTCTTTACACCTCAGTTTACCTGTTCACTGCCCCGCAAAAAAAAAAGGAAAAAGAAACAAAATACCTGTTCACTGATCTTCAGTTCTTGTCTGCTCTTGTTTGATGTTTGCAGATATCGACGAATGCCAAAATCCACATCAGTATCCGTGCCATGGAACTTGCAGTAACACAATTGGGAGTTACAGTTGTTCCTGCGCATCTGGGACTCACAGCGTAGATCCAAAGATCTCAACCTGCAGTCCAGATACAGCTTCAGAAAGGGCTACATTAACAAAAATGTTTATAGGTATTTTCCTTATACTCCAAATATTCAGTTTTGTTAACAGAATAGCATGGAAAGGTCATCTTGGCCACCTTAGTCCATTTCGATGGCCAAATCCTTGGCCACCAATTTGATGGACAAAATTTGGCTTGGCTAAGAGGTGGTTACTTTGGTAGTAAACCAAACACACCCATATTGAAATCAGCCCTGAATAGACTCCAAATACTTCGCGCTTTTTTGGATACATGTGGATTGAGGGGGAATAAGAGGGCATGGGAGGGATTGGAGAATAAATCAGTCCATTTCCCTCTCAATCCCTTCCATTCCCCTCCAATCCACGTGTATCTAAACAAAGCCTTAATGAAAACTTACATTTATTGAATTTTGATCCTTTGCTAGTAGCCAAAGCCAAATGGGCTGACAACTGTAAGCATTATTTTCAAATTTTCACACTCAAGCCAACAAGGGATGTGGTCCTTGTAGCAATACTATCTCTTCAAATTTTTACCACCATATTTAGCTAAGCACAACAGAGTACCACTCGCCGCAAAAGTCCCCCTAAGAGGATAAAGAAACACAATCAACTTACCATAAATTTTAAGGATAAGACTAGAAAACTTCTCGATAGATCTTTTTCACACAAAACCAACAGCAGATTATTTTTGTGTGATTTACATAACCAACTCTTTAATTGAAACTAGGTTCAGCCGTTCAGATCCTACTTAGTTATTATTTAATATAAAATAGGTGATATATCGTAAGAACATTATAGCAGGCGCTCACTCGTAAAGATACGCATAAACCTAGTTTATGCATATTACCATGTCGGTGAGTAGCCATGGACACAAGGGTGAAGTAGCCATAGATAATCAAATGACAAAAAAAAATGTGCTCACTCCTAAAAATATGCACTTCTGACACTTGTTCAAAGACTATGCAGCTCAAATCAGGATAAATCTGATGCACAGAACCATAAGTCCTAGTCTAACACGTTACAAAATCCAGCTGGTAAATTATACATTTATAAATATAAGCTAAACATATCAAAGAGTCCACGACACAAAGGTGCACCCAACCATTTTGCCTAATCAACGCATAAAAGTAACCACAGTTTCTGGATATACATTTAGGCGATACTTGGGAGAAGCATTATTGATTGTCCCTAATCAATCATCACATCATCAACTTTATCTGTAATGAATAAGAAACAGATGTTCAAAACTACTTATGTTTTGATTGTTGAAGGTATCAGATGTAAATTCTAAGTAGCAGACTAGCAGTTTTCCTTTTCTTCTATATGAAGCAGCTCGATATTATATCATGTTTGTAAGTATGCCTTATAAAAGAGTATTGTTCTTAATCAAGAAATTAGGTACCCCCACCCTGAAAAAAAACATGTTACTGTAGACTTCGAATAACTGACAATGTTTTCTTTGGCAGGTATTTCATCGTGCATAATACTTCTGCTTACCTGCATTTTTGCGCTGCTGATTGAATGCCATAAGAAAAGGCTGATGAAAGAAAAGGACAGATTCTTCCAACAAAATGGGGGTCTGCTGTTATATGAGCAAATCAGATCTAAGCAAATCGACACAGTGAGAATATTCACAACAGAAGAACTAGAGCAGGCAACAAACAATTTTGACTCAAGCACAGAAGTAGGGAGAGGTAGCTATGGCACTGTTTACAAGGGAATTCTCAAAGACAACAGAGTAGTAGCCATAAAACGCTCAAAGATCATGAACATGGTTCAGAAAGATGATTTTGTGCAAGAGATGATAATACTTTCACAGATCAACCATATAAATGTAGTCAAGCTTCTTGGTTGTTGCCTAGAAGTTGAAGTTCCCATTTTAGTCTATGAATTCATGCCAAACGGCACTCTATTCGATCTGATACATGTCACGTACAGAAGCCCATCCATTTCATTGGACACTCGTCTCAGGATTGCCCAGGAATCTGCAGAAGCACTGGCATATCTTCACTCATCAGCATCCCCGCCCATAGTTCATGGAGATGTAAAATCTCCAAACATTCTCCTAGGTGACAACTACATAGCAAAAGTCACTGATTTTGGAGCATCAAGAATGCTTCCAAAGGATGAAATACAATTTATGACAATGGTGCAGGGAACTCTGGGTTATCTAGACCCTGAATACTTACAAGAGCGTCAGCTAACAGAGAAGAGTGATGTTTATAGTTTTGGAGTTGTGCTTCTAGAGCTAATTACAAGGAAGACCGCGATTTATTCTGATGGTACTGAAGAAAAGAAAAGCCTAGCATCATCCTTCCTCCTGGCACTGAAAGAGAGCAGACTTCAATCTATCTTGGACAGAAATATATTGGGTGTCGGAATGGAGCTGCTTCAAGAAGTTGCTCAACTTGCAAAATGTTGCTTGAGTATGAAGGGGGATGAACGGCCATTAATGTCGGAAGTAGCTGAAAAGTTGAGATTTATACGGAGAACCTGGCGAGAACAATTGACTGGAAATGCTAGTGAAGAAACTGAATGTTTGGTTGAAAACCCATCTAACTATGACCCTTCTAGTACTGGACAGCATGGAAGTTTGATGGGGCTAGATTTAGAAATTGGTAGATGATAAATGTGTGGGGTACCAAATTATATATTGGAACAGAAATTTTAGTTCATCTTCATGACATAAGTACCCTGTAATGTGCAATGTTTACTTGTGGCATCAAGCTTCTTAATATGAATGTCAAACTTGTCAGATTGTGAAGGCACTCCCTAAAAGCAGTATGTTTAACAACACAAATTTGCCATGAAATTGCTTATTACAATTCACACCACGGAAGTTTGGACCATCCACTTAGATCGTGTGTCATCTAATATGAACTAATTATACAACATTATACTAGTGACGTAAACCTCTAACTCCAAACTGTGCACACCCTACTGTTGAAACAGTCGCTGGGAAATAGAAGCAAGCTTGGAAGTTGGCACATGGGTATTAATAACATTATAAATGTTTTCATGCATGATCAACCTTATTAGGCTGGAAGAACAGGACAATAATGAAAGAAAACAATCACAACAAATAGGTTATTCAATGTTGAACTGTCGGTACCTTGTCTTGAGACGAAAAAAGTGACACTCCTATCCATCAAAGCATTGATCCTTGTAATATCTACTTCCACTGATGAGAAACTAAATCAACAATACAAATAAATGAAACATTAGGATGTTTTAACGCCACCATGTCACAGTTAGCCAGATAAATCATGCATTTTATCCAGACAGGTAACTCACTGAGCATTAGGATTAGGTTCATTGCAACATCATCAAAGGTGAAAACAAAGTCCATCAACTAATTCACAGTACTTAACTTATTCATTTGCCTATTTTGACTAAAAGAGAGCAGAAACAACACATAGTTTGTTGTACTAACATGAAACATGACGTATAACACAGTTTGAAGTACATTTGCAAAGAAATGAGGCTGGATATACCAGTGAATCAGAAGAGTCAACATGGAGAAGTTGGTGGATCTTGTGCTACCTAACAGAAGTCTACAGACAAGACTATCAGGGCATCCATAAATAAGCACATAATTTTTTTAAAATATATTGGCGACTTGTAACTCCGTGTATGTTGTGATCTGGTAAAGGAGGAGTTGTAATAGGCTTGGTGATCCAACGGAGAAACCCAGACACTCTTGGAAGCATTTTAAATTTTTGCCAATTTGTGTGATCCTTTCTTTATGCAAATAGTAGCTAAAGGAGAAGTGAATGAACCAACACACCTCATTCATGCTATCCTTTGTCATTGTTGTTAGGAAAGGCTGCACTTCCTAATTTTTCAGTTAATTACAACAATATCGCTAAAGCAGCAAATTCGTCTTAGAAGCACAGGCCATGGACACAAAGACTCAATGCAAGCTGTGAATTGTTATGCGGTAGCAAAGCACCCGAGTAAAACTAACAGAACATCTCGTTGGTCAAGATATCAGAAGTATCCAATAGTGTTACAGCTCATCTCTGAAATGAAAAAACAAAAACAATGCAAATTGAAAAACATGTGGAGATTGTTAGACGACATAACATGCCTTTTCTACATAAGTGACACTAAATCATAACACATCTCTCCATGAATAAACAACAACAGATGACTGAAGGTCTCTGTCAACCTTGAAATGGGAGTGGAAAAATCTCCTGACCTGCCAACCACAACAATAGTAAACGAGTTAGTAAAATTATTAAGAAACAAGAAATTTCTACGCTAGCTAGTAGCACTCTAACAGATATTATTTGGCAAATAATTACGGTCACTGGAAAGCAGTAGCTAATTGTGTCTACTGAAACTTGAAGCGAAAAAGAACATATGATGCCTAAGGCACTTTGACATATTACCTCAAGAAAGGAATTGTGCAGAAGCAAGGCGAGAATATGTCTTTCTTCGGACTCAAATAATACAATGTGACTGAATGAAGATAAATTTCCGAACACCTCGCCCACAAACTCAGATGGGCTTGTAAGGAAACGATCTGACTCATCCATGGTCCCTTTGTTACCGCTGAGTGCATCAAAAATAAGTCAGGAGCAATGCATGTGCAGGCACAAGTATAGTGATGTGAAAGGTTAAATCATTTCAAGTACAAAGAAAATAATCACCTAGGAGTGCAGTCCAAAAATCGCATTGGTACATTGTAATGTAAGGTTGAATAGTAAGGTGTTGAATGACAAGGCATGAGAAAGAGGACATTCTTCACTCTTCCATCATGGGCTTCTTTTGACAAATAATACATAACATCTTCCGTTCCTCTCTGGCACAATGAGTGTTGCATATGAGACAAAAATGGAACAAAAGTAATCCATAGAGCAACACGAAGCAAGAACAATACGGACAAAAGGAGAATACTTACTTGATGGAATAACGACATATATAAGGCCATGGGAACGTTTGTTATGATGAGAAGAATAACCGAAAGATGCAACCTTGAAAGGCATCTTTTCCCATGCAGATGTTTGCCCCTGAATTGTGACATTGCAGCTAAGCAGTATCCCGAGAACATCAATGCTAAAGGTAGCACCGGAAGAACAAATCTGCAGCACTCAATCTATTTGTATCATATCATGTGCGTAATGAGAAGTGGTTGGTTGATTTCATGAACACTGTACACTTGGAAGAGGAGGTGAATACCTGAATTCTTTATGTCCAAGCATGCTGTAAACCCCTAATACCCAAGCGATTAGACCTGAAACCCTCCATTCCTGGGACTTTACAATTCCACACATTGCAAATGGCAAGAATGTCCAAATCATGGATGGAAAACCCTGTGTGAAGTACCAGTGGAAGACATGTGTTCCATAGTAGTCTCCTCCTGAAGAGAAGAGGTTGAATTTCAAAAAGTTAAGTGGCACTATGACCTGAGAACCATACATCCACCAATCAAGGAGTGTTGTTACTGCAAGGACAATGGCCCTGCAGAAAGATTAAACAAAATATTTGTATATAATAGTCATCGGTCTAAAAAAATGACATCAGAATAAATGAGCAACATGTGTCCTACCATGGAAAGAAGCAAACACAGATAATAAAAAAAACATAACAGAACAGAGTAGAATAGGAAAAAAAAGAACTTAACATGCCAACTTCTCAATATGGCTAACTCCTAAAATGTCAGCATTGTGCATATGCCCAGTGCACGAAATCAAGAAACAATAAAGATGAGACAGCATAGTGAAATTCACAAATCCTAATAAACAATTAAAGATTGAAAGCTCGACATGAATTTTAACAATAACTTACCCTACTGGAATAACATCAAGAAAGACAAAACGACATTTGGATTTCATCTGAATAAAATCCAAAAGACCAACATAAAGCCATGTTACAGCACTTGTTGGTCGAATGGCGCAGGATAAGGCTGCTATCAGAAGAGCCACTTTTCTTGATGGGGGACTTTGTTTACTGGCAGCCTGCTGCTCTGAAACAACTGAGGTTCCCTTGGAAGACTCGATTGCGGTAAACCAATAATAGAGTCCAGCCACAGTCAAAACAGTCTCCAGGCTGTTTGATAGAGTCCGTGTGATGCAGAAAAACATGAACCAGTTAACCAACTGAGAAAATAACTGCAAACAGTTTGTCAAGGCCGACATCCAATAGGGTGGTGCAGTTATATAGTCATGAAGGAAATCATATATACTATGTACATATATGAATTTTAAGGATACTGTCCACTGAGCAACCTGAACATCAAAAATACGTTTGGAAAGTTTATACAAGTATAGATCTCCAAAGGCTGCAAAGACAGATTGCAGGAGACGTGGAGCCATCACCTGCATGAAAACAGATAAACAGATAAGGAAATGTTCCCTTCCAAAATGTGAAAGAAGATGAAGCTGAGGGCAGAGGTAAGGACAAATGTCCAGAGTTATGATAGACAAGGTTCTCATATGGTTTGCTGTTCATATTAAGTTTGCAGTTTGGTATTTTTAGAAATGAGATGAAACTGAAGAGATGTTTCTTTGGTATTTTTAGAAATGAGATGAAACTGAAGAGATGTTTCTGAAGAAGTCATTTTTCATCTAAGAATTCTTGGTTCTTTTTTTTTCAAAAGAGTGACAACCCATCAACACTGATTAGAAAAGTTTTGTTCCCAGCATTACTCTGATGTAACCTAGCACTAGAAAATTGAAGCTCTGCTCTCCTTGACAATTCGTGACTAGAATCAGCATCCCCCACGCAATTGATACTCTGCTAGATTTGTCATGAACTGGTTAGGCTATTACCATAAACCATGGAGTATCCAGGTGGAGTAGCGCTAGAACTTTGTAGAGAGCAGCAAAGATCAATGGGTGGAGGTAACTTCGCAGGCCCCGCTTCCACTCCCATGTAAGGTGGCCATACCTGCAACCAGCCGCGAGAAAACAAAATTCATCAGCATTCCGGCATCAGATTTCCATGGAAAGCAAGGCTTCGCAGCCCCCTTTTCGCAAGGACATCGTCGCATTCCCTTGAGCTGAGCGGCAAGCGGATCGCGTCCTCTGACAAACACCAGCGGAACAAGGAAGCGGCGGCGAGGCGAGGTTTACCCGAAGGCGACGCGGTGGGCGACCTCGAGGCACTGCCAGTGCTCGTCGGGGTTGAAGTAGGTGCGCACCAGCAGCGCGTTGGCCGCGCGGAACGCCAGCGCGAGCGCCAGCACCCTCCGATCCGATCCCAGCGCCGCCCACGGCCGGATCCGCCTCGCCTTCTCCAGCGGATAGGCGTCGCCAGGCGGGGAGCCGGCAACGCGAGGTCGTCTGCGTTGGCTCATCGCGCGAGCTTCCTGTATCCGTTTCTCTCGCTGCCGGCCGGCGACGCTGCTGTGCCTAGGCGGCGGCGCGGCGCAGAGGGCGGGGTTGGCCGGGAGAGAATCGAGCCGAGCTTGAGAAGCGCGGTGCGTCCAGGCCCCACAGAGGTCGCTCAAGCTCGGTCGGCTCGGGCGAAGCTCCGGGCTCAGCTTGGGCTCTGTTCCGTTCTGCGCCCGAGCTCAGCTTGGGCTCTGTTCCGTTCTGTTATGGGCTTAGGCTACGCGCAGTGGCTCCGGTACAGCTTCCGCTAAAGGGATAGCGTACCGCTTTAGCGGAAAAAATCGCCGCAGCGGGGTACGCTATCCCGTCCGGTACGCTAGCGGACGAGCTCGCTTCCGCTAAATCGAGCGGAGGTAGCGAGGTCCGCTATCCGCCGATGTGGGGCCCCTTCAACCACCACCTCGTGTTCGTGCCGGAGAAGAAGGGAGCAGAGGAGGGGCCGCCGGGCCGGAGAAGCCGCCGCCGACGCGAGGAGTCGCCGCGGGCGCAGACCTTCGCCGGTCC
>CM014270.1:794855-821161 GCA_004135705.1 Alloteropsis semialata | reverse complement strand
TTGACGGAAAGTTTGTTCAATGAATGATGCTATTGCCAGAGAGGCGAAATGGCAAACACTCCAGGAGGATCGCTGATAGATGGAGTAGCTGGAAGCAACACGGTGAGCGCAAATGGCGGCCGGTATGTTTCCCCTGCTCCTCACTTGATGTCACGCCAAGTGTCCCGCTTGCCGACAGCGAGGAGGTCAAGCCGGAGTACACCCAATCCTTACAGGGGACATCCTCCCCTGAGGTTGGGCAGTGAGGCGTTGGGGTCTTATGGGAAGAAGCGGAAGGCACCAACGGAGGAAGCACCACGTGGAATTTCAGAAGCAGTCAAGATCAGTGATTCAGCTCCTCTGACGCCAAGAGATCCAAACAGAACCTATAGCTCCAAGGACAGTGCAAAAGGGCGAATGAGCGAGCGCGCTATGGTTAAGAATGCTGGGAGTTCAACAAAGAAGCGAAAATGTATGAGTATAAGCAACTACTTGTCACTATTCAAGGCATACAGCAAGGGGGAAGCCGCAGGTACTTGATGTCCTCGCCATTCATCATTTATCCACACAGTCACATTGTGCCATCACGAGGGAAATGCTATTTTTGTGGTTTATACAGAGCTGAGCAATCCGTTGTCCATTTGCAGCAAAATCAAGGGTTTGGATGGGGAAAAAAACTGATGGGGTAGGCACAATAGGAAATTTACAGAAATAGTTGTACCGAAGAAAAAAATATGGAAGTTTTACCAAAAATTTTATGTGGTACGAATAGATATAAACTGGCATTTATGTGCAAACATCCTCGCTGGATTCAGCAGGAAAGGAAAAACATGATAACCACGTGTAGGATCTCTTAGTCTTATGCAAATATGTACATTTCTGATTTGTGTCTTCTTTTGCTGCTGTAGTCGTTGGATCGGAGCAATCGTCATCTATTCATGCAAAAACAAGCAAGGTGTTACTCTTAATCTTATTTACAGTTAATGGGTTCAACTCCACCCCTTTCAGATATGCACTATGGCCTCTGTTTTGATGTTTGGCTACTTACATGTTAGTTTGTTAGTCCTCCCTTTTAATTTAATGAACTTTATGAAACTAAAACACATGTATATGATAGGTAGTGTCTTGTGAGCTATGCAGATACCTTCACCATTGGAGATGGTTGATCTTGATACTAGCCACTAAAACTTTGGTAACCGAAACTGATCTGCTAATTCTAACTTGACGTATTTGTGCGCATTTTACTGCACCGTATGCCTTGCATCGTTGCATTTTACCTAGCTTGCTGTCTCATCGATCATATCATCCATGTAGAAATAATTGTGTGTGATCCTCAGGAAACCCACATCTTTTCTAATGCTTAGATTACATGGAGAATCTAAAGCCATGTTAGACAATGGAGTTGGATTTTCATTATATCCTGATACTGACTCATTGCTTTCCCTACTGAAATACACGACATTGCGCTTTGCAGGTTAAGGAAAGTCCATTTCAGAAACTCCAGAGATTGCCAGATGGTTGCCATCCTGATTTTGACAATGATCATTTGTTTTCGGTCAATAAGCTCCGTGAGTTCTGGCACAAGTCTCAAGGTGCTGTCTTTGTTGATGATAAGGTAAGAACTATGCAAGTAGGATAGCAGTATTGCAGTCTTACACCCATAAACAACATATTTTGGACACCTACTTACTCCCACATTTTCTGGTTTGTCGGTATCTAGTTATATTGCCATATTGGTATTGTTAGATGTTCGTCTTCTATGCAAATATAATGTTGTATTTATTCATGCAGATCTTTCCAGTTATATTTAGAATTTTAATCCTTTCCCCTTTCGCACAATAAACTAGAAAAAATGTTTAACTTATGTATAATGCAGGAGCATGTAATGAAGACTATCTTATTCATACTGTCAGTTTTACCTGATGCCTGCCAACCTTTTCTACTTCTCACGACTACTTCTCTGCCCTCGTGGGTGGCTGACTTCAATCGCTTCGCGCCATCTATCAACATTGTTGTGTATGACGGGGAGAAAGATGCGCACAAACTAGTTCAGAATCCGGAGTTCCATGAGAACAGAAGACACACAATGTTACATGTTATCCTAGCTCATCCTGATGCTATATTGGAGGTAATTTGTAATGGTCTTCTCATCCCTATTAATGTTCTTTATTGGTTAGGGCACATTAATGATGCCTTTTGTAACACCTCGGTGTTGCCATTGCCTAGCAAATTGTTAACCATATCTCTGTCCGGCTGCCATGACACAGAACATAAAAATGGTAGAGTGCATTGGTTGGGAGGCAGTTATTGTTGACTATTGTCAAAGCTCAGTTCAGAAACACCTTAAACAACTCAAGCAACTTCCCACAGATTTTAGAATGGTGCTTTTGAGCTCCCCACCGAAGGTGCCTTTCATCAGCTCTAAATTTTAACTTTGCTTCTATACCACTGAACAAATAATCCCATGTCAAAACTTGTTGTTTTGTAGGATAATCTTCTCGATTACAAGAACATGCTAGCTTTCCTTAACTCGGAACAAGAAGATAATGGAGATTATGTTGATGCTGATGCCCTTGCTATGTTGAGAGCCAGATTTACACGTCATATTGCATATGAGCGAAAAGCAGGTTCTTCAAAATTTTTGGAGTACTGGGTTCCTGCTTACCTTTCACAAGTGCAGCTAGAACTCTATTCCTCTATGCTGCATGCAAATTCATCTATCCTGCAGTCACAAATGGCAACCGACAGCGTTGGAGCTCTTCGTGACATTGTTATGTGTTTTTGGAAGGTTTACTTTCAGAAAATCCATTCGTTTGCAATTGCTTGTGTACATACATTTTCTGTGAAGTTAACACTGCTACTGACTTTGATCTCTTGTTGGCTTTATGTGACAGTTTTGCAACCACCCTTGCCTCATTGGCCTACAACACACACTTGTCAACACCACCCCTGATGTCACCAAATCTACGCATGATAGAGTGGGCGAGAGTGGCAAATTACAGCTTCTTGAAAAAATGCTTCAAGTGATCAGGAACAAGAGGTTAAGAGTCGTTATTCTTTTTCACGTGAGTTACGCCCTGCTTTTTGTTCTTTTACTTATGCCCCAGATTCTTAGTTTTAGCAGTCATTAGTGTCCTTTTGCAAGCATAAAATATTTGGCTCTCCTAGGTATTCTATGTTATACTCATTTATCGATTCATCATCTGAAAGTTTCAAGCTATATGCTGGTTAACTCCAATGCTAGCCAGCAAAAAGATTAATTAGGAACTGAATAGTTCTAGTTATTATGAACTTGAAGAATTATCAATATACTCTTAACTGTTCTGTTGTCTGTTACTGGCATTGGCTTTGTTTTTTTTCATTTTTTCTTGGTTACAAAGTCATGAGTTCTATGTAAAATATAAGAGGCTGTTTTGTCAGTCCTTTGCAGTCAGCATGCATCGAGGGCATGCCTAAGTTTATGAGTTCAGCATGATTTGACCCTTTTTTGGCACTGTGTCAGTCCGATGGAGCAGTTGGAGACGGAATGGGCAACATATTGGAAGAACTCGTACGCCACAGATTTGGCCCCGAGTCATGCGCACGTATTCAAAATCGTTCAGCATTTTCAGTGAAACAAGAAGCAATGAATATGTTCAATGACACAACCAAAGGACTATTTGTTTTTCTGATTGATAGCCGCGCATGTCACTCTAGCATAAACCTTTCATCTGTTGATACCATTATCATTTATGGTAGTGACCTGAATCCATTAAATGACTTGAAGGCTCTTCGAAAGATCAGGATAGAGTCACAACTGAAGTGTGTGCGCGTTTTCCGCTTATATACTCCTTTCACAGTGGAGGAAAAGTGTCTTGTGCTTGCAAAGCAAAGCATGATTAGTGATAGCAATCGCCAAGATATATTGCCTAGTTTAAGCCATTGCTTGCTAAGCTGGGGTGCAGCATTCCTCTTCAGCAGAGTTGATGAGTTTCAGCAAGATGACTGTGCTAGGGAAAGTTATGAAAGAGGCACAGTCTCTATGATGGATAAAATAATTTTGGAAATCTCAACAGAACTGTCCACTGATATTGAAGACAGCTGCAAAGTAAATAGTGCAATCATATCAAAAGCTTGTATGAGTGGTGAGTTCTATTCAAGAAACATTACTCTGATAGGTGAGAGAGAGGGAGTGTCTTCACTGGATGGAGATCCACCTAAATTCTGGTTAAATTTGCTGGATGGAAACTCCCGTTGTCAGCGCTATAAAGGAATCAAAGTTCTCACTGAAGAAACTAACGGAGCCAGAAGGAAACTTAGGAAAACAGGTGAAAATGCAGGTTCATCTTCAAAGTTTTCATCAGATGTGATTAATAAGGACCTGTTTCCTGAAATTGGTACTCCATCCGGTGCTGATCTTCATTTACTTCCTGAGACGGGTAAAACGATTTGAAATAGTATTTTCTGTTCTGTAGGTGTACATATTACATTGTTCTAATACACTTTGTTCTGAAGGGAGGGAAAACCTGAGCACACCCAAAAGTTATCATGCTGAACTTAAGAGCGAGTTATCAAAGTTAATTAAGGTGTTAAAACTACCGGTATGTATTACAGTATCTAATCTCTTCTCTAGTTTTTCTTTTGCCCTAAAGTAGAAAGAAGGATTGTGTCTGCTGTCCAGAGTTGCTCTTCTGCACCTTTTAGGCCTTTCTGTGGTATGCCTGTTTGTTATATGTTCTTGATGCATGTGTGAACAGTGATGTACTACTGCTTATTTATACTTTAACATGGAAAACTCCTGCTAAAGTTTTCTCCTCCTTTTTCTGTGCCCCTTGTCACATTTAATGCTATACTGATCTCATTATTTGTGGAAGTGTCTGTTCCTTTGGTTTTGGACTACTTTTTCGTTCTTCCCAGATTTAATTGGCATCTCACATGAATCACAACTGCAGGATAATGTATGCTTGAAGACCAAGCAGCTCCTCGAGTATCTTTTAGAGAATCATCTAGTAGTGCGGGAGCCACAGGGCATACTGCACACGTTCAACATAGCGTTGGTAAGATAGGCACCATGAGTTCTACTTAGTTTACTTTCACACTGGTTTTTCTCTAATATAATGTTATTTGAATACTTGCTTCAGTGTTGGCATGCTGCTTCTCTTCTGAAATACACCAAATTGGATCATGGAGAATCACTTGCCCTTGCTGCAGACTGCTTGCACTATGAATGCAACGAGGAGCTCACAAGATTTTTCTATAAACAATTAGAGATCCTAAAAGAGAAGCAAGCAATGGATCTTCATGGTAGCTTCACAAATGACACTCAAGAGAGCTTGTCTGCCACTGAGCAGATGGTTTCAGATGGGCAAGAGTTGGTATCTGCTCCAGAAGTTGACAGAGAATATCACTTGTCAAGTGAAGAACCCCCTGGTAGGACCGCAGCGAAAAGAATAGATTTATTTAACAATGTTTTCTCCTTAAGAGAAAAGAATATCATTGAGAAACAACAACTTGAGATATTGGAGTTAAGAGCACAGAGAGACAAGCAAGCTAAGAAACTGAAAGATGTATGCCATGTAGTTGTTCGACACATTCGGATAAGTGACATCGGTGTAGAGATCAGAAATGACCAAATAAAGCTAGTGATTGAATGGTTCACTATGCTTATGCATGCATTTTTGGTGCACATGAAGCTCCAGCTTGCCAAACTTGACGCATTGCAATCCACAACATGGGTTGAAGAGCACATGATGAAGGAAAAACTCAGAGAGGAAGTATTATCAGGCCAATTAGATCAATTCTCTGATCTCTGCAATATTATACCAGATTCCGGTTTCGTCGTTGAGGAATTCATCCATTTTAAGAAACAAAATCATTTTGACAACATTTTGGCCTTGGGCTGTGACCAGCTTTGGGATGAAAGATTGATGGAAATTACTCTTGTACGAAATTCAGTTCAATCAGAGGCTTTTTCTACATGTGCAGTGAGAAATGAGCACACAGAAGCTCATATGAGGTCTGGCGGGGGAGCATCATCAGAATCTTTAGATCTTCCAGATGGCAATATTCATTGTAGTTCTGATGGAATTGACTTACAAAGAGCCTGTTCTGCAAGTACTACTCCTGCAAGTCATGATTCAATCAATCAGGTATTACGTTACTCAGCCAGGTTTCTCTTTCTTTTGCTATATGTCATACAACAACACTTTTGTCTACTGTGCTTTGATTGAAAGTTGTTCTGCGTTTGAAGCCTATCAAATTTGTTATATTGTCTTTCTACACAAAGATTATCTTGAGAGATTATCATGTCTGTTGAAAATCACCTAAATGCCATGCCATTTCATGCCACACTAGAGTACCATTGGTACTTCACCAGTGTTCAATGCATTTTTTTGTTGTTTTCTCAAACCATTGCGCTTGCCGCTTGGCTTATTGTTTGTGCTAATTCTCACTGTATATGTTTTAGTGATGCGTGATTAGTGATTACTTCCTTATATTTAGGAATCTTTGACTGGTGAGACCAGAAGTATTGAGCATGCCAAGAGGGACAATACTGCTCGTGCAAGTATGTTGCCAGGTGTGACTTCTCTTGTCATGGGAATTAATGAAGATGATGATGGTACTGTTGGAGCAGATCCAGACCACTTAGAATCGCCTACCTTGGCTTCTCCACAAAACTTCATGACCTTGCAGCATCGACCTGTAGAAGCAGAACCAACTGAGACATTCCTTGCAATGGAAGCTCAGGATCTGCAAACTGAGATGCAAATATCATGCCCCACATTGGATGCTCAACATCAGATGATGTGCCCTGATGATTCGAGTAAAATCAATCTTGAACTAGATACAGCAGCTGAAATGTTGCAGGAAGGGACTACTTCCGGCCATTTAGGTGATTCCTGTACTGGAGTTAAAGATAAAAATGTTGACACTGGCGCTGCAGATCCATTGTATTCAGAAAATCAATCTTATATGGCTCCAAACAACATAGTTGTCTTGCCAGATGCTCAGGAAGCTGAAACTCAGACTGATCAGTCAAGTCTACCTTCCCAACAAAACTTCGTAATTTCAGGACACCCACCAGCAGAAGCAGAACCATCAAGTTATCTGGACACAGATGCTGCCAGCAGTTTCCAGCTTGATGTTCACCCATCAAGTTCATTGTTGGATGCTGACAGCTCTCAAACAGGGCCTCAGCCAGAAACTACACCTGTTCTGTCACAGGGAGTCAGTACATATCACCATTTGGATGATGGCAGGATTGTATCTGATGCAGATAGTAATGGCACTGTTTGCGCACATCAAGCCCACTCAGAATCACCAACTTTTGCTGCCCCACAAAGACCAGCTATGTTGCCATGTTCTTCGGAGGTTGGTACTCATGCTAATCTATCAAGTACATCTTGCCTGCAAAGTAGCGATGCACCTTCAGGGCCTCCACCTGCAGTCGCAGAATCCCCTGGTATGTTGGGCACACAGGTGGAACAGGATTTGCATCCTGACATGGCACCATCCACCTCATTGCTGGGTGTTCCACTTCAAAGGATGTTCCTGGATGAGAATCAAACAGGCTGTCGAGCAGATAGAGCAACTGATTTGTCAGAGGAAGGTGAAACTGAATATCTATCTGGTGGTACATGCAATCTGGCCACCTTACCAGTGTCTAGGGAAGCTGAAACGGAGAATGGTCAGGCAAGTATGCCTGCACAGGAAATCAGAAGTATCCATGCACAATGTAGTTTAGCAACTTCACATCTTCCAGTTGATGATCTGCAGCCACCAACCTCAATTCTCGCTGAGGAGCCAGAAAGGGTTGGTATGTTGTGCGCCGCAGCAGCTCGGGATTTGCAACGTGGAATGCAACCGTCAATCACAACACAGGATGTTGGACTTCAAAGAACGGATTTGTCTGTTATGCCTGTGACTCGAAGCACAGCCATCCAGCAGAGTGTAGAACCTTCATGGGGTCCACATGCAGAACAAGCAGGTACTTTGGGTATGCTGTCAGCTTCAGATTTGCGTCTCGAAGTGCAGCTATCATCTCTGACGCAGGATCAACTTGCAGAAGCGGAAGGAGCAGGTGCATTGGGTACCATTGTGGCTCAGAATTTGCAGCCCGAAACACAGTCGTCAACAACCTCAGATCAGCGTGTCCCACTAGATCTTCAGCCAAACACGACATTGGGTCCTGAACAGCTCACCCAACTCTTGACAGCGGCACCTGCAGCATCTCATAATTTGTTATGTAGTCTCGAGCCGCTGAGAAATGAGTTGGAAAGACTGAAATACGTGAAGGCTGAGGCTATTAAAGAGCATGAGAAGAAGGTTTGCATATTTACTTCTATATGTGTGCTTTTTTCCTTACTTTAGATTGCATATGCTAGTAGTGAAATTTCTCATGTCTTCTCTGCATGGACAGAAATCGCTTCTTCAAACAGAGTGCAACCAAGAAATGGAGAAGATAATGAAGAAATATGAGTTGTTACTTCACAAGGAAAATAGCACGCATCATGAATGGGCCACACGGCTTGATGACATCTACAGGAAAGTTTTTGTGCAGCAGTCATTGGGTGAGAATTTTCGGGAGAAATTTATGAAATCAACCCCAGCTCAAGGTACCCATTGCCAATGTAACTTTTGTCTTCCAAAATGCTGTTCTAGGGTCGTAATTAGTCTTTCAGTGCAAAACCCTCAGATCAAGTTTCTGTTTTGGCGTTTTGCTCTTTCTGAGGTCTATATCCAATGAAGCTCTCCCACTCTACATTTTGCTTTTGGTTGTCTTATAAGATTGAACACTACTTGTTTAAGATTAAGCATCATTTTTATACCCTTTTTTTTGTGGTTGGATTGATGGCCTTTGCCGTAGCTTGTGAGAGTTCAGTTCAAGTACCATATTTTTCCCAATTCGTGTGCCGTAATGCTACATGCTATGCCTGCATCGGCTAGTTGTATTACTCAATTACAGTGATCTGCATATTTGAATCTGACACTGTTGTTGAATTTAATGTTTCTCATTCCTAGGAACATATGAGTAATGGTTTGCTTCTTCCTTGTGTTTTACAGAGAGATCTACTAGCCCTGGAATTCAGCAGGCACCTCCGCCTTTTCTGGAAGCACCAGCAACTCAGACGACAGCATTACCGGTTGCCTTATTGTTACCTACTCGACCACCAGTATCGACCTCATTTCATTCAATGGGACCCTGCGTCCAACCTTCACAGGTGGCTTGGCCATCAGCATCTGGGGCTATCCCACAGCAATCAGTCTTACCTGGAAATCTTTATAGAGCAACACCATCGCCTCTTAGTTCAATGCCCGTGCGAAACAGAGGATATGGAGCTGTTGGAGCACAAGGACGTGGACCTGCTCCTCATCTCCAGCAAACCCGGATGCCGGCACCATCTGTTATGGTTCGCGGAGAACAGCAGCAACTCGGCGTTATCAATCCAGGGATTACATCGTCAAGACAGTATGCCCCTGGTTTGTTGGGAAGCTTTGCATCTGTCAGTGCACTGGCAGGTGTCTCATTAACCTCCACGGCAGCGAGTTCTGTTCGCGGGGCAATACCATCAGCAGCAAGCTCACTTCCATCTCTCCCGGCATCCTCCTCGCTGCTACCAGGTTCAGCTCCAGAGTTGATGGCAAACTTTGTGCAGCCTCCTAGCACAACCCCAGTTCCAATGGCAGCCCAGCAAGCACCAGGTCTGATCCCGGATTTGCACCACATGGCTGGTGGTCCACTGAATGGCTCTGCAGGGATTTGGCAAGCTGGAGGTCACCTAGCAGGTATGAACCAGGCTGCTCCTGAAGCCAGCCGAGAGGCGCTGCTGCTCTTCCAACGGCAGTGGCCCTACGCCATGCCAGCACCAAGTTCAGTCCGGCAAACAATGGCAACCACATCCAACTCGCATCCAGGTTTCCCAGCGTCGTCAATAAGTCCATATCTCATGGGAGCCCAACAAGCAGCAGCG
The DNA here is from genome assembly GCA_004135705.1 of Alloteropsis semialata. Taxonomy (NCBI): domain Eukaryota; kingdom Viridiplantae; phylum Streptophyta; class Magnoliopsida; order Poales; family Poaceae; genus Alloteropsis; species Alloteropsis semialata. The sequence continues at coordinate 811,232 of CM014270.1, read as the reverse complement.
TTGATTCTGAATCCAGCTTTCGACAACATGGCAGCAGGAGTTTGGCATGGTGGAGCTCTCCCAGTCCCAGCAGTTGCCAATCAGCCTGGTCTTGGATCAGTTCCATTGACCACGATGGGGCCGGTGGCGGGCAGGACTGGGGTGCAGGCTAGTGGGCCTGGTGGCACGAGGGCCCAGGGAGGTGCGAGGGGAGAAGTGGTGTGCCTATCTGACGATGAGGACTAGCGGTAGTAGTAGCTGTCCATGTGTGATTTGTGGGTTAGTGGTGTAGTAATGTGTAGGAGGCATATGGTTTGGATTTTAGAGGTGATACCTGAGCCGACCCCTTTTTAGCAGCATCCGTGGTAGCCAAGGGATGGCGCTGGTGAAGGATCATCATCAGGCATTTTGGGTGGGCAGCAGCAGATGGTAGGCGGCGGATTATTCCTTGTCTGGAACGCCGGTTAGTTAATCAGCGTGGTACTGTCTGTGAGATTGATAGGTTGGTTACATATAAGGTAAACATGGTTGGTTCATTTGCTGCTGCTGTGTGAGAAGTTGCTTGTTTTTGCATTGAGTTGAGTATGTTGTATTGCGTTGCGTATGGGGGCTTGGCCTTGGATCGGATCTGGTAACCTGCTGTGCTGCAATATAATCTCTGTGTAGTGTAGGCAGGCAGAGAAGAGTATGGCATGGCATGTTTCTGGAGGTCACACATGCTGCCTGGCCTGCACATGGTGATGGATCCGATCCAGCAAGCAAGCAACTCGTCTCAACATGTGGGGGGAGGAATGCCAAGTCGAGAGTTAGTAGGGTCGGGCCGTGTGGGAATGAGGGGAGTTGTTTGAAATTGTGATGCAGCATCTACTTAGGCCTTGTTTAGTTCGCGCAACTTGGGTTGCAACTTTACTGTAGCAATTATAAACCTAAGATTAGGAGGACTAAACACGATCTAATTATAAAACTAATTACACGGATGGACGGGAAATCGCGAGACGAATCTATTAAGCCTAATTAATCCGTCATTAGAGATTGTTTACTGTAGCACGACGTTGTCTAATCATGGCCAAATTAGGCTCATTAGATTCGTCTCGCAAAGTTAGGGGGGTTATGGAATGAGTTTTGTCATTAACTCACGTTTAATACTCCATGCATGTAAGATTCCCTTTTATAAATAGTGAAGTTTGTTCTGGAAACTAAACAAGGCCTTAGTGCATTTCTTAGTACGGTACTCCTACTGATTTCTTAGAGTGCTGTGAGTGTTTAAGATGGATGGATGTTGCATGTGAGTGCAGGTGTCGGTGTCCGTGCGTGCAAACATGTTTGGTTTGGAATGGATAGCTGGCTCGGCAGGTACATAAGACAAGCTGGCCACGTTTGGTTTTCGAGTCTAGCATCTAGCACGAAGGGAATCTTTCTTGCATGGAGTACTAAATGAAGTCTATTTGCAAAACCTCTTCACGGATGAGCGTAACTTTTCGAGACGAATCTAATGAGCCTAATTAATCGATGATTGGCTACAGTGATGCTACAGTAACCATCCTCTAATTATTCTCTAATCATGCGGTCAAAGGCCTCATCAGATTCTTCAGGGTTCCTAGTGCAGCGGTTCTGGAGTTAGTTTTGTAAAATACTTTTATTTAATACCTTTAATTAGTGGTCAAAGTTGTGAACAGTTTCTAGCACTGGAAAACCAAACGGAGCCGCTGATTAGTGCTACAGTATACTAGTATCCAAGCTAAGCTGGCTGTACAAGAGATGTACTAGCTCCTCCGATGCTGAAAATGAGCTGAGGCCAGAGTCACACACAGGCAAGCAAAGCTGATGTCTGCGGTGCGGTGCGGTGGGATGGAAACGGGATGGACCAGCGGTGGCGGTGCGTGTGCTCACTCATTTCGCTTGGGTCAAGCTGCGATTGCGAGGGCCCTGCCCTTCCCTTCCCTGCCGACAGGTAAAAACCGAGTTAGGGTTGGGTTGGGTGGGGCTGACTTTTGGCACGCTACGGGCCTACAGCAGAGCAAGGCCTTCTGTTTAGTTTCACAAAAACGCATAAAATTTTTATTTAGAGGACCGTGTCAGTTTTTTTTTCTGTAAATGCGACCCAATGCATAAACACCCAATACATAAACATGATGGATTGGCCGGCCACGTCATCCTCCTCTCATTAATGCCTACCGCCTATTCACAGTTTGGCACACACCACACAGAACACGGGCGGTGCACGGGCTGCGCCACCTCACGCCCCTCTCGCCTCTCCTCCCTCGTTATCAGTTATCACTCTGCGTGCTTGGAGTTAGGGGTGGGGAATCGGTATTTACGGAACCGATCGGTTCGGTACTTCGGTTCCTTAAAAATAGGTACCGATCGGTTCCTTCTAAAAATCGGTACCGGAGAATTTTGGTTTCGGTATTTTTGGTTCGGTTTCGGTATTTACCGAAAAGTACCGAACCTATCACACATATGTGCAACAAGAAGTTTAAAAGCTAATTTTAACATGATTTCATAGGAAATAATTGTGCTAAATACATACATATAAAAAGTCCACTAGACTAAAAGAGTAAAGTAACACAAATATATGATATAACACTCCACAATAATATAATCAATAATACAGCCTGTTCGGTTGGCTTATCAGCCACCAGCCAGCAGTATTTTTCTATCACAACAAATCAGCAACAGCCATCAGCCACCAGCCAGCCAGCAGTACTTTTCTCTCACAACAAATCAGCACCACCACCAGCCGCCAGCCAACCGAACAGGCTAAATTACATATAGTTCGGTAAATTCGGTAAGTTCGGTTTCCCTCGGTAAAAAACCGAATGTACCTCGGTAAATTCGGTTCCTAGGAATTAGGAACCGAACTAGGTACCGAAAACTTCGGTTTCGCTAGGAATTAGGAACCGAACTAGGTACCGAAAACTTCGGTTTCGGTGCTTTCGGTTCGGTTCTCAGTATTTTCGGTTCGGTGTTCGGTTCTCGGTATATTTTGCCCACCCCTACTTGGAGTTGAGGATACTCTTCTGATCGATTGATTGAGATTCATTCCGGTGTCTGTCCACAGTGCATTCAAAGCCCTGCGAGACTCCCCCCGCTCCTCTCTCTCTCTCTCTTTCACGCTCCAGGAACAGAACAAGGGTCCCAGCGCAATCTCAAATTCTCAATCTCTCTCTCTCTCCCCCCACGTTCACCCACACCAAGTGAAATTTGGGGGCGTCAGGGAGACGAGGAATCTCCCAAGGAAGGAAGGAAGGAAGGAGGGAAGCGAATCCATGGAGACGGAGCCCCATGGAAGACGACCACCTGCTTCTTGCTTCGCTCACTGAGGTACCGTACCGACCCCTCCCCTTCCTTCTTCCCCCTCTTCTTCTAGTCATACCAACTCTGTCTGCCTGGGACAGGAACAGAGACACCCCATTGCTCATGCTCAACGATTAGATTACTCTGCCTCCTCCAATTCTTCTGATTCCTCCTCCCCTCTTCTTCCACCTCCACATCTTCTGCTCCTCTCCCCTCCCACACTACACTACACCGCTGCTCTTCTTCATTGCTCCCTCCCTCCTTCCCTCCCTTTTATCTAATTAATTTTACTCAAGACATTGCTCAACATTCAAATTCGCTTACGCTGAACCATCACCACCCAGAGAATGCCTGCATTTCTTCCTCCTCCTCATTAGCAGTCAGCACTTGTGGGCTTCTCTTCTCGTGCTGACAAGTGCTAAGTGTATTCGTTTTGGGAAGAATTCCAGCACCGCTGGACTCTGCCTCAGAGTTGCAGACAAGCTGCCTGCCTGCATTTCTTTTCCAACGCATCAATGCCACCACCCTTCCTGTAGCTTTCACCACTGATCTGGTTGGTGACTCTTTGCTAATCGCAGGACCCACCCCACTCCGCTACATGCCATCACTCGTGTCTGCCTCACCTCGCAACTCATCATCAACCAAACTGGTGACTGAGGCCCATTTCTTCCATTCCCCAACAGCAGGTAGCAGCCATCGATCCACCATAGTGGTGCCGGATGTGCTTCCAGATTCGATCTCGGCCATACATTTAGAACTGGACGGCCCGATTGGGTGATTTAGCTAATTAAGCCTCTACTATACCCAGTGGGGACGGGGGTCAAGGTTAATTAAGTAATCAGCAGAGCAAGGAGATAGATGCCTTCTCGGCCTTTTGTCTCTCTCTCGTCTCTGACAGAATGATGCCCATCTGCCTTGGCCTCTTCCCTCCTCCCTGCAGGCTGCATCATTCGCCTCTGCAGTGCCAACTAGTTTAATCCCTTCGAGGACAGGAGATGTGGTAACTTTCTTTTTCAAACCTTGAGATTGACTCCTCACACCGGGAGCTTAACCATCCTCCTTTCTTTAGTGCACAAAGAGGAGTCCTCACTCCTACAAGATAATCTTTTTACCTCTCCAATGCAGTCACTAACTCACAGAGTCACAGCTCAGGTGACTGCGGCCCTGTTTAGTTCCCACCCCAAACTTCACTATTCATCAAAGGGAATCTTACATGCATGGAGTATTAAACATGTGTTAATGACAAAACCCATTCCATAACCCCCGGTAACTTTGCGAGACGAATCTAATGAGCCTAATTTGGCCATGATTAGACAACGTCGTGCTACAGTAAACAATCTCTAATGACGGATTAATTAGGCTTAATAGATTCGTCTCGCGATTTCCCGTCCATCCGTGTATTTAGTTTTATAATTAGATCATGTTTAGTCCTCCTAATCTTCGATTTAGTTTTGCTACAGTAAATTTCGCAAACTTTCTCACCGAACTAAACAGACCCTGCATTTGCTTTCCACATGTTTCACCGTCCAAGATTGACTAGGATCAATACATGCATGGTCTACATCGGGGAATTCAATTCTCTGCCATCGATGCACTTCATTCACGCATCACCCATGGATAGTTTTTTCCCCTCTCTTTCAGTAGACGAAGTCGCCAGGGAAAATGTAGATAATCCCGAGTTCAAAAGAAAATGCACATGATCTATCACGCCCCTTGTTGAAAAATTAACAAAAACAAAGACACTAGTAGGAGTATAAGTTGATTACTCCACCTGTCATGCCACTAATACCAGTAGTTACAGAAAGGAAAACAAGGTGTTTTACTCTTTCCCTCTTGAGTTTAACAAATTTTAGTGACACCGGCAGAAAGCGATAGCCAGTCCAAGGCCTGCCACGCTTCATGCTCTCCTGCGTCCACTTCTACCTAAGCTGAAATATACATGCCGTAGCTGATCTTCAATTCTGACGTTCATTTGAAGATTATGCATGTATGTGTCAGGCAGTGTGTCCCTTTCTGCAGTGTAAAAGGTTTCCCCTCGCTCGAAAAAGAAAGAGAGAAAACATTGGCAGGCAGCAGAACATGCCAACAATCTCGTTGTTACATTATCATTTTCTTTCTGCATTGCTCATCTTCACCTACCGTGCTTAACCGTCACGGCCCCAGATAAAGAAATTGTTAGCTTAGTACGAGCTTCGTGCTAATATTCTTTGCAATAACATGCCAGGTGGCTACAAAAGCAACTTGCCATTTTGTTGCATCTGTAGATCGTGCTCTTCATTCTCCTTGAATATGCTTGCCGGTTTACATTCGCATGTAAAGGGAGTTTGGGCATAGAGATCAGATCATGGAGGGCCAACTACTTGGTCAATTCACTATAACCCAATAATTTATTCGAAGTACTGGATCCATGAGAAATCATGTATTACAATATGTCTAAGTCCATTTGATGTGTATCTTGCAACTAATTTAGCATTCAACGATTCTTTGGATGGATCGCACCACCAAAAGAATTTTAAATCAGGAGCAATGATCAAGACACTGCCAAGATAGTGGCATATTTTAAGCTCCAGGCTGCAGTGGTAGTTGCAGAGGCCACATCCATAGGCGTGCATTTAGGGATGGGATGCAACTATCAAATTAAACAAGATTTTGAAATGGAAAATTGACTACTGCAAACCTCTTTCTTGTTCTTGGCCGACAGAATCCAGTGGCTGAAATTGAGTTTATATCATATGATTGTGATTATTAGTCCAAATCGTTATTGCTTGCAGATTTCTACTACTAGTAGTAGGTTACTATCAGCCTATCAGGTTTCTAAAATCTTCCCAGTTTTGATTTATATTTTTGGACATTTGGTGAGACGGCATGTTCTGTTAGAAAGCATAAGACAACTTGAACATCTGGAATAATCTGTCCCAATCATTCAAAACTTGTTGCGAACAATCTGCCATCTTCTTGCAGAGGCTGGCTTTCAGATGTCTGTTCCAGCCTGATATCTCTGATCGCTTCCAGACTTGGCAATGTCAAACCCGACATCACAGGCCAGATGTCCTTTTAAGAATCCAGTGTTCAATGCCCCTATTAGAACATTACACCTAGGTACAGACAGTCCCATTTTAGCCTTTTAGGCTTACTATTGTATATGCAGTGCTGTAGGTTGAGATGTCTCCTATCTTGCAAGCTGCTGCACTGAGTGTGCTAATATTTTTTTGGAAGCAAACATATACTTTTCAAACTATTGTTGATAGCTTCTTCCACTTCATTAGAATTTCCTGCATTGCATATAAGCTGCCCTCTTTGTCTATCAGTTCTTAGAACTTCATCTCTCCCCACCTTCTATCTTCCCTGCTTTTTTTTCAACTTTCAGACCAGGATACTTATTCTTTTTTGTCAGAGGCAATTTAAGTTAGGTCTTTCCTTGTACTTTCAGCTGTTTGTGGAGATCATGTGCCATATGTTTGCAAGAATTATGGATTTTATTAGCATCAATGTAGCTGATTCATAGCAGAAGATTTGACATCCATTTACCTTGTAGCCGTCACTTGCTACTTTGTTAACAGTGAGCAGTTGTGTAATGTATTACTTTATCGCAAGTAATAATCTCCCATTTATTGCAAATACCTATTCTCCTAGACAGGTTGTGGTATATTATGATACCATCTGTCAACCATGTACTTGTTTAATTGCAAAACGTGATGAGACTTCTTCATTGTGTTCTGCATGTATTTGTGTGATGTTTTCGATTCCTTTTTGGTCAACAAGCAATGGATTCAAACATGTCAATACTTATTTTTCCATCATTATTTTCAGAGCTTGAACTGGATGGGGCACATTTGATGCCTATTTGGGTGCTAGCTGATGGATCTCCACATGAAACTTCTCCTGGCCTCCCTCACCTGTGTTCTTTTGATGCAAGCGGCATCATGTGGTAAGTTCTAGTTTCATGAATATACTGTATTTCTATTTCTATAGCTTTGCGGCAAATGCTTGCAAAATTAACTGAAAATTGAATGGATGATGAGAGGAGACAATATCTGATACACTAGTTGTTATTCAGATGGCACCACGGGCGAAACTGAAACAACAAATTGGGCATGTGTATGCACGGCTCATCCGCTAGGTGAATCTAATTCTAGCAGCAGCCTGTTGTCCAATTGCTCTTCATCTTGCCATTGCCAACAAGGTAAGGGCAGTCAATCTTATATCTTGTCAGCATTTCAACATACCACTATACCGACATGGCACCTGAATTGGGGATTGTGGCAGATGAGAATGGTGGCACGGGGTCCTGGAACTGCACATGTACCTCTGACAAAACCCTTCAGAAAGAAGAACATGCTGTGTTACATGATAGGAGTTGCTTCACTTCCTGTAACTGCACATCTGGTATGCAGAATGTTCTTGCTTAATGATTCAGAATTTCAGATACATGAACTGTAGTATAGACTGAATGTTCAACTGAAGTTCGCGTTGCTGAATGTGGTCTGCTTAATGTCTTCAGGAAGTTCAGAGGAAGGGAAAAGGCACGTCTCCAGTAAAACAGTCATAATTACGCTCCTAGTGTGTGTGATTCTCACCACTACTGCTTTCCTTGTCACCACTGTATACTACTTCCGCCGCAAGGATGCGCTCTCTCCTCGTTCACAGATATACTCCTTCGATAAGTACACTAGCTGGAGCAGCAGATCAAACCTTGTCAGCCATCGATCATCTCCTCTTCCCCAACTGAAGCCGAAACCAAGGCTCAGTGTTCTCAAAGGCAAGCTCATTAAACCTGCCTGCCCTTGGGATGTTCTACTTGACTAAAATGGCTGAAAATGGACAACCCTTTTTTTTAGGATTGTGCACAGGCACAGCCTGACTCCTTGTTTCTGCTTCTGGCTGCAGAGTTTCTGTGTAGCTGCCCTATCGTTTGTGGGGGTGAAAGTGGCCCCTTCCCGGGTGTTATCATCCGATTTCCGTATGCGGAGTTGGAGGAAGCAACTGGGAAATTCTCAGACGAGCATCTTATCGGAGTCGGCGGATCAAGCAAGGTATACCGAGGCCAGCTTAGCGATGGAAAAATTGTTGCCGTGAAGAAGCTTAGGCCCCTAGGAGGTGCAGACGAAGACTTCGAGTTCCTGTCTGAGGTATGCAATACTGAAACCACCAAAAGCTGCAATCTTGCACACACCATTGCAATTTCCTCGCTCATTTCTATTGTGTGATAAACAGATCGAGCTGCTGTCGAGGTTGAACCACTGTCACGTGGTGCCATTGCTGGGGTACTGTTCAGAGATCCAGGGCCGGCAGCTGGAGAGGCTGCTGGTGTTCGAGTGCATGTCCAACGGCAACCTGAGGGACTGCCTGGACCTGAAGCAAGGGAGGAAGCCCATGGACTGGCAGACCCGGGTGAGCATCGCGCTCGGCGCCGCGAGGGGGCTGGAGTACCTGCACGAGGCGGCCGCGCCACGGATCCTCCACCGCGACATCAAGTCCACCAACATCCTCCTGGATGACAAGTTCAGAGCCAAGGTTGTCAGCAGTGATCCAGTCAGTTACATGGCCGTGTGTCACTGAATGCTGCAACAACTCATGCTGAGTTCTTTTCCCCCCTCTGGTGCAGATCACTGACCTTGGCATGGCCAAGTGCCTGATGAACGACGGCGTGACGAGCTGCTCGAGCTCCCCGGCGCGGATGCTGGGCACGTTCGGGTACTTCGCGCCGGAGTACGCCATCGTGGGCAAGGCGTCGCTCAAGTCGGACGTGTTCAGCTTCGGCGTCGTGATCCTGGAGCTCATCACCGGCCGGCCGCCCATCCACAAGTCGTCGTCCACCAGGGCCGACGAGAGCCTCGTCATCTGGGTACGTGACTAATTTTCGGAGTGTTGTTTTGGTTCACAAATCACAACGCAGAAGAAGGCTTGCGACTTCACATGACACGAGGACAAAAAATGATGGTGTGCAGGCGACGTCGCGGCTGCGGGACAGCCGGCTGGTGGTGACGGAGCTGCCGGACGCGACGCTGCAGGGCAAGTTCCCGGCGGAGGAGATGCAGATCATGGCGCACCTGGCGCGGGAGTGCCTGCAGTGGGACCCCGAGGCCAGGCCCACCATGACGGAGGTCGTCCAAATCCTCTCCACCATCGCCCCGGTACTCCACGGCGCCAAGCGCCGGAACCTCCCCATCGCCGCCGCCTTCAACCTCACGGTCAGTGCTCTCGATCCGATCATGCAAGACAAACCAAAGCATGCACGGAGGCGTTCTGATACTGCAACTCGATTGGTAATTTCTGCAGCCGTCGCCGCAGGTCGGGAGATGCCAGGCCGAGGCCGACGACATCGAGCGGCAGCACGAGTGCTCATCGACGCCGGTCGTCCAGTGGCAGCAAGAGCGGTGCGCGCCGCCGCCACCGGGCCGTGCGTCGTGGCCGGGCGACAGGAACAAGGGCGCGGGCGGCGGCGCGGTGGTATCGGGCGAGCTGGTGAACGGGATGCTGCTGATGAGCCCCCACGGGCGGAGCAGCTGGCGGCCGCCGCCGGGAGACGAGGAGGTGGCGGTGGACCTGACGGAGCCCCGGCTGGAGACGTTCACGCAGCCGGCACTGTTCAGATGACAGATGAGGAATTATTACAGACTACATAGGTAGGAGATGGATAGTGGATTTGATTAGTGCACGGTGCCTAATGATTAGCAATAAGCACGAGGGGAGGAGGAGGACTGGTTGTTGTTCATGGCTCCACAAATCCACCCTGCATCTGCAACGCATCCATGAATGTACAGTACACAGGAAAACGCAATTAGATTGTTCAGAAGAAAAGAAATATGTTAGACTCGGCGCAGAGAGGTCCGTCCAGTGCCTGGTGAAATGTTCTTCGCTGGAGTGGCTCCTGTCGGGGCGACGTCGATAGCGGCGCCGCCCGAGCCGCTTCCGCCTTCTCTCCACCAAAATCCGCCATGGATGGCGCATCACGACACCGATCCAGCGAAAGCGGGTTCTAGGAAGGGGGTTCGCTGTCCCCACGGCACAGTGAGTCTTCGTCTTCCTCGGGCCCCTCTGCAGAGTTGGTGCCACATGGCGGTCGATCAACGGCGGAGGGCGTGGATCCGGTGGTCAAGGAAGCTGCGCTTCATCCGGACGAAGAGATCAAATCCTTCTTCGGGCAGTTATGGGCGATCCCCTCCACGCCCTGCCGTCCTAGGGTTCCAGCCACCAAGGGCTTCCTCGCCTGGGTCCAAGCCGATCTGGTGCGAGCGAAGCGCATAAGTCTCGAGGAGTGCCATCCGGTGAGGAAATCTGATAGAATCGAAGCAATCCCCATCCAGATCAGTTTCTCCCGTGACATTTGGGGCGGACGGCATCAGCGGGAATCGTACGCGGAGATCGCAAGGAGAAGGCAGATGGGAGATCGTGGGAGATGGGTGTGGCACAAGGAGGCTCCGCCCCAGCCACGCCCCCAACCTCCGAGGCCTCCGTTGAGACGGGATCCGCCAATGTACAACCAGCCGCGGCGTCCCCCACCGCCGCCGCCAGTTCAGGGAGGACGGCCACCACAGGGCCCCCCTCCCGGCGCTCGGCCTCCCCAAGGACCGCCTAATGGAGGGCGTCCTCCTCAAGCGCAGCATGGAGAGCGCCCACCACCAGGCGCACCTCAAGGTCGTCACCTTCAGCAGCCTCAGCAGCAAGGACCGCAACGGCAACAACCAAGAGGACAAGAGCTGAGGGACGAGCCACCAATCATTGACCCAAGGTACAGGAATCTGATCTGTTTCAATTGTGGTGAACCGGGGCATTTTGTGGGAAATTGCAACAAGCCAAAGATTTGCTTCATATGTGCAATCCCTGGACATCACATGGATGCTTGCCCGAAATGGTCTCAAACACATCCAATTGTTACATACTTTGAGAGTGCTAATCAAGGATTAGGTTTTTATCATGTAGAAGTTTCTGAAAATAGCCCAAGTCAGTGGTTGAATTTGACTAATTGTGGAGTGGTTAGGGTGATTTCTGGAAATATCTCTGTTGTTGAGTTGGAAAAGGAACTTGCTGACATATTCTGTAAAGAATGGCCATGGAGAATCAGAGAGCTAGAACCTGGAAGTTTCCTGGTCCGGTTTCCATCTCATAAGAAGGTTGCAGATATCAAAAACTACCCATCATTCAGCTTAAGGAAACCTGGTGTGCAAGTGAAAGTCCTAGAATGGGTTGGTGAGACAGAGCCCTTCGAAGAATTGCAAGAGATTTGGGTGCAAATCAGGGGAATACCACCTAAGTGGTGTGACTGGAAAACCTTTACACAGATTGCTTCTGGGCTTGGTTTGATGCTAGCAGTGGATTGGCAAACAATTTTCAAATCTTTCTATGAGATTGTGAGAGTTAAGGTGGCCTGTAGAGATCCTTCAAAGATACCAATGGAAAGACTCCTTGAGATGAAGAAAAAGCTCTATGTTATTTCTTTTGTGGTAGAAGGTGAACCAGCATAGTTTGATCAAAAACCGGAAGATGATAAACCAGACAATGATGATGATGTAGATGATGATGAAGTTGATGACCTGGGTGAGGATCTGAATCAGAACACAAAGATGGATACGGAAAGGACTCCTCAAGTCCAAGACCTAAGCAAAGATGGTGGCAGCGGCAATTCAAAAACCTTCAATGAGAAAAGGAAAGCAAAGACTGTACCTGTGCTGCAACTAAGCAACTGGGAAGAAGAACAGACCAACTTACTGATCTCTGAAATGAGGCTCCAAGACAAGATCCCGGAGTTTAACCAACTGGACACCAAACTACACTCACCTGAAGCTAGTACAGAGCAGATTATTCCCAAAGAGACAGAGGGCTTGAGCTCTGAGCAGAAGTCAAAATGGGAGGATTTCAGAAAGTTAGCTGTGGAGGAATTAACCAAATAGGACTGTTCTAAGCTCTTAAGAGAAATGGAGTTATGTGATGACAGTAAGTCTGACTCTGAACAGGTGGAGATGAACTTCCTACCTGAGAATATCCTTCAATATACCTCTACTAAAAGAAATCTATTAGCAGAGTTAGAGGAGTGTGTTGACACACAGGATAAGGCACTGGAGAACAAGCTGAAGTTACAAAACAAGAAGCAGAAATGGGGTCCTGATTTATTGCCAGAGAGGCCAAGAAGAAATTTGGGGGATAACAGAACCATACTCCAGAAGGCTGCTGATCTGAAAAGCATTAAGAACCTGGAAGTCCCTTTGAAGGGAAAAGGTAATTCTTTTGCCATTTTAGATGCTGATTATTTAGCTCATGTTGCTAAGAGTGTTCATCTAGAGTTGGGTATTAATACCCAGGTAGCTTCTGAAAATATATCATTGTTGCAGTTAAATGAATTTCATAAATGTGAAAAGTTTGAATCTGAAAACCCTGAGGTTCTGTTACCTTCCAATCTAGACATGGAACATAATAATATTAATGGTAGCCTGGAAAAAGATATGGAGGTTCCTGGCCTTAGTCAACCTAACCTTTCACCTGACAAAGAGACTTGGTCTCAAGTGGTACAAAGAGGCATTATGCCATCTGATAATAGTTCTAATGATAGGTGCATTTTGGAACATTAGAGGCCTGAATAAGGCTGGAAGACATGACTGTTTAAAGGAGTTTATTACTGATAATAAGCTAGATTTTATTGGTATAGAGGAAACTAAGAAAAATACTTTTGACAGCTATTTTCTAGAATATGCTGGTAGGAACTTTACTTGAAATTATTTGCCTGCTAATGGCACTGCTGGGGGTATTTTGGTAGGTTTTAAGACCTTAAAGTTCAATATTATAAACTGGGATATTAAAAAATACTGTGTATCAGCTATTGTTACTAATATCTGTGACAATGTTTCATGGAGACTTATAACCATTTATGGTTCTGCTTATGAGCAAGAGAAACAAGAGTTCATTAATGAACTGCATGAGGTGTTAAGTGAATGGGATGGCCCTACACTTATTGGGGGTGATTTTAATCTAGTTAGAAATTCTGCTGAGAAAAAGAATGGCCTTATTAATTTTCATTGGTCTGATTCCTTTAACAATTGGATTAATCATTGGGGTCTTGTGGAACTTAAAAATCCTGCCAGGAATTATACCTGGACCAACAATCAAGAACAACCAATTATGGCTGTGCTTGACAGGGTATTTGCTTCCACAAACCTCGAGAGTATCTATCCTAAGATAAATGTTAAGGGAGCCTCACGTCTAGGTAGTGATCATGTCCCTCTTATTGTAGACTTTGGCCTGGCAGATCCTGTTAAACCTTACTTATTCCGTTTTGAAAAATGGTGGCTGGGTAGACAGGACTTCATCCAGATAGTGAAAGAGGTATGGACAAGCCCTCACAATTGCTCAAATCCTTTGGATAAATGGCAATGGAAACTGAGATTACTCAGGAAAAAACTTAAAGGTTGGTCGCTTAATATTATTGCGGACATTAGAAAGCATAAGAAAGATCTCTTAGAAGAATTTGATATACTGGATATTTTTGCTGAAAACAACCAGATTAACAGTGAAGATAAGACCAGAATGAAAATCATTCAGAATGAACTTGAGGAGATTTGGAAGATGGAGGAGATTAAGGCAAAACAAAGATCTAGAGATAGGAATATCAAAGAAGGAGATAAAAACACAGCTTACTTTCAAGCTGTGGCTAATCAAAGGAAGAGGAAAAAAGCTATTGGGTCCCTTAAAGGTCCTGATGGCATTATATCAGAAAATAGTGAAATGCTTAAGCTAGCTGCAAACTTTTATAAAAGTCTGTTGAAGCGCCCCTGCCTAAGCAGAGACTAAATGTGATACAAATTATCAGTCCCAGGAGGCTGATACACATTTATTCAACAGTTGGTACAGAAACTTACAGCCCACGAGGAAGCGGGCACCTAATACAAACTAGAACTGCTAAAAGGTAAACTACGGCGGTAAGCCAAAGGATGAACCAGACCGGTTCAACCAAGGGATCAGAGTTCTGCGGCAGCGGAGCCATCCTGGGCGGGACCAAACTCCACAGGCAAGCTGGGTGCGGAAGCGACCACCTACTCAGCGTCCTCAACAAAGTCCGGGTCTTCTTCTGGATTTAACAACAACAAGGGTGAGTACAAAAGTACTCAACAAGCCCAATCACACCCACGGAGGGGTTAACACAGAATTATGCACAAGGAATACCAAGGATAAGGCTAGGTTTTATTTTGCCAAAAAGCTAGTTTTAACCCATGCATGGGTTAACAAGGTATAACTTAGCAAAGCAAACTCTAAGAACAACTGTAATTAGTGGGGGGTTGATCCACAAAGGATCCATCTTTTAATTGCTACCGGATTTCCCATCCGCCGTAGCTTTTGGCACAAAGCCGAACTCATTCCAAAACACACACTCCAAACCCAACCCAAAACCTTAGCATTGTGACCAAGCCATAACTCGCCCATAACCGTGGGCACGGCTATTCGAATAGATTAGGAAACTCTGCAGAGGTGTACACTTTCACCACAAGTAGGGTACCGCAGCACGATCACCTTAGTGTCAGTGCGGATCCTATCGAAGCCATTACCCACCATAGCCAAAACTGCCTAGCCATCACGAGAATAACACCAAGGGGTTTATGTCACTAAGACGGCAACCATGTCACTAAGACGGCACTTGGTTTTCCCGCTGCACACCTGCCTCCAGACAACTAACAGCACGGCTAGTGGGATTTAGACTAAGCCCTTGCACCATACAAGAGTCGAGTGGTTGTACGAGATAAATGGGTTAGGCAAGATGACACATCACCTCGATTTAAAACCGGACAAAATGGATATCTCCCAACTTGCTTAACCACAAAGGTACAAGCCTCCTTTTTGGCAATTCACAAAGTCATGCCCATCCATTTTATCCACACAGTTTTACTCTTTTCAAACCCAAAACCCAAAACCAAAACCAACTCACACATTTAATCTTTGATAAAAACCAGTGTATAGTTATGATTGAGTAAGGGTAACAACTCCTAAGCATTCTAAACCTAAGCATTCTAGAAAGTGTTATCACCTAAACAGAGCAGATCATATTTAGTGATAACAAGGTTGTCAAGGAATATCATATCAATCAAGGAGTGGCTAACCAACCGGGTTTTAAATAACAATGCAATTATCAAAGGCTTAATGGGTTGTGTTTATAAAAACATGGGATAAACATGCATCAAAGGATGGGATTGGACTTGCCGTCAACAAAAGCTTCTGGGAGGTCCTGCTCACGGTACGGGTCCTCGGGGTCGGGCTCGCGGTACTCTCCTGCGTAGTCCTGCTCGCGGTACTGCTCCTCCTCGTTCACTCCGTCGTCTAGGGCACGATCAAACAAACACGAAATAAGAAAACACATTCCTTAACCGATGAGTTGAAAACAGGAAAGAACAAAATAAAGTAAGAAACGGAGTTATATTGGGATGATTTGTGTAAAGCTAGGCCGGAATGGATATAAGATAGGCATGGTGGAGTTTGGTGGAAATCCGGGAAGATTTGGTGCATGAAATGACGAGTTAAGGGAGTATTAGGGCTTAAACGGGGGTTTTAGGACCTCTTTATAATAATTATAAAGGGCCAGGGACCTAGTTGTGAAGATTTTATAAGGTGGAAGGGCACGGTTGCGATATTTAGAAAGTGTATGGGGGTTTGGAAATCAACCAGGGACTTGTTTGGAATTATAAAGAAAGGATAGGGGGTTTTCTTGGAAACTGTATAAAGGGGGAAGGGCTCTTTAAAGATTTCAAAGAAGGACAGGGGGTTATCGGCAAAACGGCGGCCTTTTCCCCCCTTTCCTCGCCGGCCCGAACAGGGGAATGGGGACCGGGGCGGCGGCGCTCGGCGTCGGCCGGCGTTCCCGGCCTCCGGGCCGCGGGGGTGGAGCAGGGGCACGCGCGCGAGCAAGAGCGGGCCGAGGGGCGTATGGGGCTCGCCTCACCTCGGGCCGAGGAGGCTTGGGGCGGCAGCTCCGCGTGCGGGCGGCGGCGATGGAAGGGGACGGCGGCGGCGGGGAGCGGCTCGGGGCGGTGCTGCGCAGCGTGGGGAGCAAGGGGGAGGCGCTGGGAAGCTCGAGGGTGGGATGGAGATGCTTGGCGTGGTGGTGGAGCGGCCGGGGAAGGG
>CM014270.1:750023-794325 GCA_004135705.1 Alloteropsis semialata | reverse complement strand
CGCGGGAGGAAGAAGGAGGAAAAAGAAAAGAGAAAAGAAAAGAAGGAAAAAGAGAAAAGGAAGGAAAAAGGAAAAAAGAAAAGAGAAAAAGGAAAAAGAAATAAGGAAAATTAGGAAAAAGGATTAAGAAATTAGAAAAAGGAGAAAAAGGAAAAAGGGGGGGCGACAGGCCGGGAATCGCGGCGCGCGGGCGCACGCGCGGCTGTCGGCCGATCGGCGCGACGCGCGGATCGAGAAAAGGAAGAACGGGGTTAGGGTTACTTCGGAAGATTAGATGATTCTCTGGAGATCGGACTTTGGAATTTGGATCAAGGGAGTTCAGGAGTTTGGATTTGGATTTAGGAACAGAAACTCATCGATCAAAGATTTTTAAAACTCGTGATTTAGGATTTGATTTTCCGGGCTGTTACATCTGTTTGGTCATGAGGAAAACCTTGGTCTGCACTTAAGTGAAGACTTTTGGGAGGAGAATGACAAAGTAACCATAGAGGAGAATGACATGTTTGGAGCTCCCCTATCTGAAGCAGAAATCAAAGAGGCCATTTTTGGCTCTTATGCTGATGGAGCTCCAGGCCCAGATGGTTTCCCTTTCCTTTTTTTACCAACATTGTTGGGACATCATTAAAGAGGATTTCATGGATCTGGTGAAGGAGTTTGACCAAAATAGGTTAGACATCTCTAGGCTTAACTATGTGATGTTAACCCTGATTCCTAAAGAAAATGATGCCATTGAGCTGAAGAAGTTTAGACCTATAGCTTTAATTAACTGCAGTTTCAAAATTTTCAGTAAAGCACTAAACAACAGACTGATCATGATTAGTGATAGGTTGATATCCAACAATCAAACTGCCTTCATTAAAGGCAGATATATTCTTGAGAGTGTTGTAGCAGCTCATGAAGTTATTCATGAGGTGGCTAAACAGGGCAACTCAGGGATTATTCTCAAATTGGACTATGAAAAAGCATATGATAGAGTCAACTGGGAGTTTTTAGTTGAGGTCCTTAAGACTAGAGGATTTAGCAACAAATGGATTAGGATTATCAAACTTACTAGAGGAGGGTCAGTTTGTGTTCGAATGAATGACGAGAATAGCAATTACTTCAAAACGGGGAAGGGGTTAAGGCAGGGTGACCCCCTTTCACCCCTGCTCTTTAATTTGGTTGTTGATGTCTTCACCAAAATGCTTATAAAAGCTGGTAGTAATGGACTGATTGAAGGTCTCTTACCTGACACCTTTGCAGGTGGGATTATTAGTTTACAATATGCGGACGATACTTTGTTGTTCCTTAAGAATGACCTAGAACAAGCTAGAATCTTTAAATGGTTGCTAGCCTGCTTTGAAAATATTTCGGGGATGAAAATTAATTATGATAAAAGTGATCTGTTAACTCTAGGTTTATCTGAAGATGAGAATAACAACTTTGCAAGGCTTTTCTGCTGTAAAGAAGGAAGCTTTCCTATTAAGTATTTGGGTGTTCCTCTCCACTATTCCAAACTAAGGCGAGAAGATATTCAACCGATTGTAGATAAGATAATCAAACGCATTGCAGGGTGGAAAGGGAGATTACTCTCCATAGCTGGAAAACTTACTTTGCTTAAAGCCTGCTTAGCAAGCATTCCTATATACCTTTTATCTGTTATTAAGTTTCCCAAATGGGCTATTGATAGTTTAAATTCTCAGATGGCTAATTTCCTTTGGCATGATGCAGATGGGAAGAGTAAATATCACTTGGCTAATTGGCAAAGCTTAGCTCAGAAGAAAGAGTATGCTGGCTGGGGCATACCTGATCTAGGTAATCTAAATCTATGTCTTTTGGCTTCTTGGATAAATAGATATCACTTAAGTGATAATAGCATTTGGAAAATGATTATTGATCACAAATACAATACAAAGTCCCCAAATATCTTTTGCTGCTCTGAAGTAGGTGTCTCTCCTTTTTGGAAAGGGGTTCTTTGGGCCTGTAAGGCTGCTAAACTTGGTACCAGATGGAGTATAGGAAATGGTAAATCTGTCAGGTTTTGGGAGGATGTGTGGTTTGGTAATTGTAGTTTAGCCATTCAGTTTTGGGATTTGTACATAATAGCAAATCAGAAAAACTTATGTGTAGCAGATATTTGGGATGGTAGGGAGTTGAAAATCTCTTTCAGGAGATATGTCACCTCTAGCCAGTGGCAAAAATGGATGGAGTTATTAGCCATAGCTGAATCCATCACCTATACTGATGATTGTGATGCTATAATTTGGACTTTTGACGGCTCCTCTAGATTTTCTGTTCAAGCAATGTATAGAACTATAAGTTTTAGAGGTGTCTTGCCGGTTTACATACCTGCGGCCTGGAACATTAATGTTCCTCCCCGTATACATACTTTCCTGTGGCTTATTGCTAATAATAAGATCCTTACTAGAACAAACTTGGCCAAAAGAAGGACAGTAGAGAATACAAATTGCCTGTTCTGTAATGAATCTGAAACGGTATCACATTTGTTTTTTGAATGCCGTGTGGCACAAGTGCTTTGGAGTTACCTAAAAGATATCTTTCACTTGGACATCGGCTCTGATTTTGAATCTGTAGCTAGATGGTGGATTAGTAACAAGAAAAATACTGTGTTGAATATGTGTTCGGCCGCATTGATGTGGACGATCTGGAAATCACGTAATGAACTTTGTTTTCAGCACAAGGAATGGAGGAACGTGAAATTTTTACTCAGAAGGGTGGTGGAAATGTTGAGAAGCTGGCGTCCTCTCTGCATGACTGGGCACTCGGTGGAGTTGGACTTGAAGATAAAGGAGCTGGAGCTCAGGACACAACAACCGCTACAACTTCAAGCCTGCTACTCCCAAATGCTGAACTCGTCAAATTCGGAACCATCCAATGGGAGCCTGGCCTGCGTGGTTGCTGCATCCTCAGGAGCAGCGGCCCAAGTAACTTCTGAGATGGTAGTTAGTAGCAATGTGGTTTCTATGATGGTGTCATGTGAGGCTGTAAGTTCCTCGGAAACCAATAGCGGGCGCGCTTCGAATATGCCGCTGGAACTTTGAACTGTAAACCGAATTGCTTTATGATCAATAAAGCGGGGAAATCTTTTTCTAAAAAAAAAAGAAATATGTTAGTGATGAGGCCATCGCCGAATCGCGCCCATTCGTGCACGTACTCCGCTCCGCCTCCACCTCGGCCATAACCGGCGACAGCAGCACTGGCCGCCGGCGTCGAGAATTTCGTTCCCGCCGCCGCAGTGGCTTCTGGTTAACTGCATCGAGCATTCGAGCGAGGCTTTGCCCTTGGCTACGGGCTTACGTGGGCTTGCATTGGCCGAACTCGTCCAGGGCCTATATGATGGTCCATTCTTGTTACTGGGCCAAATGGCCCAGATCAACTAGAGCCCACCACACCACACTCCATTCCATTCCCCCTCGGCTAGCTAAACCCTCGCTCGTCTCCTCCCCGAGCCGCACCCAAACCTTCGCTCGCATCAGCCATGGCGCGCCGCCACCTCCCCCTCCACCTCCCCCTCCTCTCCCGCAAGCCCCTCGCTCCCGCCCCTCTCGCCCGCCGCGCGCTATGCGCCTCCTCCACCCCCGACACCCCGGCCCCCTCCCCCGCCATCGAGGCGCCGCCGGAGGGCGCGGCCCCCTCCCCCACCGTCGAGGCGCCGACGGAGGGCGCGGCCCCCTCCCCTCCGCCGCTGGTCAACCCGGCCCGCCTCGAGGAGCCGCTCCACGAGACGGTCCTGCACATGATCCGCCGCCGCCCGTGGACCACGCGCCTCGAGAACTCCATCCGCCTGCTCTCGCTAACCCTCGACGCGCTGCTCGTCCACGGCGTCATCTCCGGCGCCGCCGAGGCGGGCCGCGCCGACCTCGCGCTCCAGTTCTTCCGCTTCGCCTACCGCCGCGCCGGGTTCCGCCCGGGGCGTGACACCTTCGCGCTCCTCGTCCCGGCCCTCGCCTCCCGCCGCATGCTCAACCACGCGCGCTGCCTCGTCCTCGACACCATGCCGTCCTTCTCCATCGCGCCCGACGAGGCCACCCTCGCCGCGCTCATCGCGGCGTACGGCAAGGCCGCCATCCCGCAGGAGGCCGTCAAGCTGTTCCGGATGATGCCCGACCTCGGCATCCCCCGCACCGCGCTCTCCTACAACGCCGTCCTCAAGGCCATTCTCTGCCGTGGGCGCGAGGCCATGGCCAGGCGGATCTACAACGCCATGATCGCGGAGGGCATCGCGCCTGACTTGTCCACCTACAACACACTCATCTGGGGATTCGGTCTGTGCAAGAAGATGGAGTCCGCAGTGAGGGTGTTCGGGGACATGAAGGATCACGGGGTTACACCTGATGCGACGACTTATAACACCCTGCTCAATGCTTGGGTGCGGGCAGGTGATCTGGAGAGTGCACACAAGGTGTTTGATGAAATGACTGGGGAGGGGATTGAACGCAACTCAGTCTCATACAATGTCATGATCAAGGGCTATGTGGAAGCCAAAAAGGTGGATGAGGCAGTGGCGTTGTTCACAGAAATGGGCGAGAAGGGTTTGAGGTTGAGCGAGAAGACATTTGCTGCGTTGCTGCCAGGCCTTTGCGATGATCAGGAGAGGGTGGCGGAGGCCCGGAAGGCAGTGGATGACATGGCAGAGCGTCGACTCACGCCAAAGGACAAGTCAGTGTTTCTGAGGCTTGTGACTACACTGTGCAGCTCTGGGGACTTGGATGGGGCGTTGGAGGTCCACCGGAAGAGCGGGCAGTTCAAGCATGTTCTTGTGGATCCAAGACAGTATGGAGTGTTGATGGAAGGCCTTTGTGCAGGCGGCAAGTGCGACAGTGCTGTTGAGGTGCTCGATGAGCTTATGGAGAAGGGCACACTGCTGAACCCAAAGAGTCCTGTGCTTGAAGCATCAGCTTATAACCCTGTGATTGAGTATCTGTGCAACAATGGTAGCACCACCAAGGCTGAGACGTTCTTCAGGCAGCTGATGAAGAAGGGTGTGGACGACAAGGCTGCACTCAACAGTCTTATCCGTGGGCACGCAAAAGAAGGTGTGCCTGAGGCAGCTCAGGAGATACTTGCCATTATGATGCGTCGCGAGGTCCCAACTGACCCTGAATCACACGCACTGCTGGTTGATAGCTTCCTGAAGAAGAATGAGCCAGCTGATGCAAAGGCAGCATTGGACAGCATGATGCAACAGGGTCACCTGCCGAGCCCAACTCTTTTCAAGTCTGTCATGGAGGCTCTCTTCAATGGTGGTCGTGTTCAGACTGCAAGCAGGGTCATGAAGAGTATGGTAGAGAAGGGGGTGACTGAGAACATGGACATGGCACATAAGATACTGGAAGCTCTCTTCATGAGGGGCCATGTGGAGGAGGCGATCGGTCGTGTCAATCTGATGGTTGAAAATGGTTGTATGCCTGATCTAGATAAACTGCTGGTTGGCCTTTGTGAGAACGACAGAGTGATGGAAGCGCAGAAGCTGGCTGATTTCGCGTTGGACAGGGACTTTGATGTTAGCTTCTCGACCTATGACAGAGTTCTGGAGGCCCTGTACACTGAGGAGAAGACACTGCCTGCATACTCCATGCTTTGCAAGATCAAGAACAAAGGAGGTGTTGTCAACCAGAAAGGTTGCGATGCTTTGATGGAGAGCTTAAAATCTGAAGGGTACTCAAAGCAAGCAGACATTTTATCTAGGATGTTGGCGGAGAATGCACCATCGACATCCAAGAGAGGCAAAAGGGTTGCCATGGGTGCTTAGCGAGGTCTGCTATCTTCTGGAAACTATCCATTCTATTTTTTTTTCTTTTTGACTTAGAAAGATGTGATGTCTTTCTTTCCATATATGCTTCTTGAGCTATTTGTCAAGCGGGGGTTTTCATCCTATGAGACAAGAAGCGGCAGGTACATTTACTTTATGTTTGGAGAATCCCTGATTTGTTCGTCTTAGTGAGAAGAAACATACGCAATAATAGCAAAGATGTACCTCCTGTTATGAATTTTGTTGCAAAGTTTAGTATTTGTTACTTAACATAATGTACTGCAGCTGGTTTTTAGTGGCTGTAACAAAAACGTGGGCGCTAAGAGGGTATCTGCATCTCTTTATTCTGTTACATGGTTTCTAAATTAGTGAGCTGTTGTTTGAAGCTATAAAATTGCATGGTGTGATGTTGATCATTATTCTGTTGAAGTATATTTGGTTCTCCATTTGCCACCTTAATTTATAGTTCAAAAATCGTAAAGATTGCCCTTAGGAAGCTTGGTATGCGCAATTTTGGTCATACCGTTTTGTCTAGGATCTTGGTCAATGGCTCGATGCCAAGTTTTGTCTAGGATCTTGGCGGAAAATGCACCATCAACATCCAAGAGAGGCAAAAGGGTTGCCATGGGTGCTTGAAGAAGATGTGATGCCTTTCTTTTCATCGATGCTTCTTGAGCTATTTGTCAAGTAGGGGTTTTCATTCTATGAGACTAGAAGCAGGTACATTTAATTTTTGTTTGGAGAATCCCTTATTTGTTCATCCTAGTGAGAAGAAACATATGCAATAATAGTTCTCCTGTTATGAATTTTGTTGCAAAGTTTCTCATTTACCACTTAACATACTGTACTGCAACTGGTTTTTAGTGGTTGTGCAAAAAAAAAACGATACCTAAAAGTTTAGTTTCGGCATGGGCCTAAAGGAGTTACTCTGTGTTTTTCATTCTTGTGAGGATTGAAGTTTATGCCCATTAGTTACGCAAGGGCTGCTAAGAGAAAGTAAGTTCTGCATCTGCTCTATTCTATTACATGGTTTCTGAATTAGTGAGCTGTTGTTTTGAAGCTATGAAATTGCATGATGCTGTTTTTGATAATTTTATTGTTGAAGTATTAATCCTCAAAAGGATAGCAGGCTGGAGAGGAAAGCTCCCTTCCTATGCAGCCAGATTAGTGTCGATCAAATCGGGTCTAGCAGCTATCCCAATTTACATTCTTTCCTTCATTAAGTTTCCAAAATGGGCCATCAAAATGATCACCACCCACATGGTTAACTCTTTGTGGAATGACAATGGCGATCAACATAGGTTTCATCTTGCAAACTGGGGCAGTGCTGGTATGGCCAAGCAGTTTGGAGGGTTAGGCATTCCTAGCTTGATTGATTAATTTTTTTGGCTTAGTAACAAGAGGAATGTATGCATTAATATCTTTTCTTCTGCAGCCCTTTGGGGGCTTTGGAAACTGAGAAATGCCATTTGTTTTCATAACTATCTATGGAGGGATGTGACAAGGCTCACATGAGAGCTGATTGGTGCAAGACAATCCTGTGTCCTGTAGATCTAGAGGTCAGGCTAGGAAACCTGAGATACTGGACAGATCAACCTAGAAGATTGGGCACGTAGCAGGGGAGGAGGAACTGTTTGATTTACTGCTAAAGATGGTGCATTCGGGATGCTGGCCGGCATTGCACACCTGTTCAGTGATGCAAAGACCTGGGAGGAACCTGCAAACATCAACACCATGATACACACCGAGAGGATGATGGAGCATGAGATGGCTACTTCACCTGGTGCCTAGTGGTTTATGTGATTGGATTTCCCTCTTTATGTTTGGAAGCTTGGGGGTGGTGGGTGGGGGGTGGGGGGGTGTTTCTATTTTTGGTTATATGAGGAACTAATGTATATGTCTATCTATCTACCTAATATTAAAGCACAAACTGTTTCGTCCATCGTCTCTTTCTATTGTCACTGCATGATGGACCTCCCAATGCCGCACCGCGCGTGCGGAATCCTGCTCGCTCCCGCTGCACGCATTGCCCCACGGTAGGCTATTACGGGACCGCAAGGCTCTCACCAACAAGTGTGACGGTCAGACGCTAGACCGAGTAGGCAGGCTGACAGGTGGACACCTGGACCTGCCGTGTCGCTGCAAGTGCCAAGCAGGCAGTGGCCTAGGGCCCCGGGCCATGGATGCGTGGATGCCAATTGCCAAAACGTGGATCGGAGTCATCCACCGGAGGATAGCAGGCAAATTCATGTGGGCGAGCTGCAAGTCAAGGTAGATGAGTATATGAAAATTTTATTTAAATGCCACGACATGAGTACGATATCAGTGATATACTTGTTAAATAAAAAACAAAGTGAATTTAGTCAGGTTTCCCGACTCTATTTACCGAGGTTCAAATCATTGATTTGGACTCGTCATGAGTGCTTGCACATTTACTTTTCTAGATTCGGCACTCATATTTTTCTGGATTATTTTCTTGTTCTTTCAATGAGCAACGAGACACGAAATACTGTAAAAATGTACGTGTATATGTTTCGTACTTTTTTTGTTCCCACTTAAAGTTTATTAGTCAGTTCCATTATTGCACAAAATCAAACAATCACAAAGTTCAGTTTCACTGCTCAAAATCAAATAATAAGAAACCGTCGTCCATCAGCCTTACTGATAGGCCCCTAACCGCACCTCGTGCACTTGTATCCACACCCCATCTATCACCTATTGACAGAACAACCACACCTCCGCGCCAGAAGCTATGTATATGCCTATTTTAGTCCCCAACTTTATATTAATTAGAGTAAGTACAATAGTGAGACAATATTATCAATGTGAACTTCACCGGTAGCAACGCACGGTCATATTTCCTATATATTTAAAAAAAGGCAAAATAGCCATCTTGATCCTTCAACTTTGTCTCAAGAGTCAAGTTCGTCCCTATCAAATTGATCAATTTAGTACCTCAATTTTTGTTTTGAGGTCAAACTGGTCCTTGGGTTGATGTGGCGTGCCATATTTGCATGAGACTAATGCGAAAAGTCATTTTTACCCAAGGCTTATTGTTCTCTATTCTTTAGTATCAATAGCAAATTAATTAAACTCGAATATTTGGGGTCACATACATAAATTTACCTAAACAAAAGCGGTAGTTGCACTGTATTTTGACCGGCCCCATCTGTGCATACCGGTGATAAACAAAGGCTGGTTATTCACGGGTCAGTGAGCTATTCATTATTTAATTAATATTTTATTTTCTCTATTTTAATTACATTGCACTTGATGTAAAATATAATGAAAGATCAACAATAACGCCCTGCCTTGAAATACAGTAGCATCCATGTTGCCTTTATGCGAGGCAGCTGTGTTTTACATGACAAAAAATTCTTTGGAGAAGGAGCCACTGCAAGGGCAAAAAAGACTTTTTGCATTAGTCTCATGCAAATATGAAGTATCTTATCAGTAAACGGATGAATTTGACCCAAAAACAAAAGTTGAGGGACTAGATTAGCCAATCTAAAAATTGAGGGACGAACTTGATCCTTAGACCAAAGTTCAGAGACCAAAACGCCTTTTTTGCCTTTAAAAAAAGAGGAGTATATCTGTTGTTTTTTCTCATCATTTGGCACATCTATAGCTAATGTGCAGAGCTAATATAAATGCGTAACAGAAATATAAAAACAACGATGAAACATGTTATCTGATAAATTTAGCCTACCATATGTTAGGATTCATTTAGGCTGAACATTGTACAGAAGAAATATTGTTTGTTTTGCCTTGCTTTTGCTATTCATTTCTCAATAATCACTAATGCATATTGTGTTTGTATCCATCTTATTAGGAACGTGTCTTTATTTTTCATGCATAACTGAACTATGTGCTCAAATCATTGCACAGAGATGTGCTTCCAAGGAATCATCGATGGTGTTTCTTACATTCAGTTCTCTGCATGCATAATTGTGGGAAGCTAATTCTATTTTCAAACTTCTTTTTTCATTTGATACCCATTCAATTTTTTTTTGCCAATAAGAATGTGCTGCCGTACCGTACATTCTGGTGTGACAGATCATCATTTATTGTTGTGTGCTATCGAGGTCAGTGTACATCTTGGATAGCCCTAGGTATATATTTCCATGAACCTTTTATTACCTCGTGACATGGAGTAATACTCGACAAAATTGATTTTTTTAAAGGAATCAACAAAATTGACTTAACCTGATATGCCTAACTTAGCATGAGGGATTGGCAGTGGCGGATGCAGGAAAACATATGAGGGGGGGCTGAGCTCCTTGCTACCCCCTTCTATTTTCTCCTCTCTTCTTCCTCTTCCTCTTCTACTCCTTCATCCTCTCTCTTTTTCCATGGGTGCATCAGCCGTAGGGGGGGCTGGAGCCCCCCTAGCCCCCCCTGTGGCTCCGCCACTGGGGATTGGCATATGCTATTATTCTATGAAACACATGTTACATAGCCACAGTGTGCATCGCAGGCATCTGTGCATGGGCCGTCCCCAGTGCTGCAGAAAGTTGTACAAGGAAGTCAAACCAGCCCTATTCCACTGAAGACTCTCTTTTTTGATGATGGTGTTTGTCAATACTGCAGTCAATTAAGGTGCAACATATTATCCACAAGGTGAGGACCACGAATGGAATCAAAGGCCTTTCGCAATTCCTTGAATCTCTTACGAGACAACATCCACCAATCTGCAAAGCAGCTACAGTCACCGGACCTGTAGCCCAAGAAGACGAAGTAGCTGGAAGTAGAATTCTCTGCTAAAACAGAGCACCCTAGCAGCAGAGAAGTGTTGGACTGTCTGTCTCCACCTCCACCACCTCCTAACTGTAGAGGGCGCAGTCTAATTTGTCTATCCGATGGCGTCTGAGTGATCCTGGAGCCCATGGCGTCTCAATCTGTCCGATCAATGTCCACCCTACGCCACCGGCCGTCGCGTTCCCCCAACTGGAGGCGGTTACGGAGAACATGGACATAGTAAGACGAGTACTGTCAGTCAATCTGATGTTGGCAACTGGCTATACGCCTGATCTAGACAAGTTGTTGGTTGGCCTTTGTGGCACAGACAGAAGCCGACTGAATCGTGTTGATGTTATTAGCTTCTTGACCTACAGTGTGTGTATGACAGCGTCCTGGAGGCCCTGTAGACGCACGCACATTATCAACATCAAGAGTGGCAAAAGGGTTGTCTGTTGCCATGTGTACCTGGTGCCTTAGCGAGGTCTGCCCCCAATCTCGCATCCATTTCGATTTTTTCTTTTTGACTCGAAGAAAGATGTGATGTCTTCCCCTTTCATCGGTGCTTCTTGAGCTGTCTGTCAAACGGATTAATGTTTTCATCCTATAAAGGTAGGGCGCGAGTACATTTACTTTCTACCTGCAGAATCCTGATTGACCACTGGGACCAGAACTTATAAAAGTTGGTCTTGAAAATAGAAAGTAAGTTTAGTACAAGTTAGTTTGTGGTCCTTGGTCCATATCAGTTTCAATACTAATTTTTATATATTTTTCTCTCTTACAGATTCACTCTGGGTAAACATAAAATCATTTAACTCGGCTGAAGAGTACTAATGTGGTTAGTTTCCACCATGTCTACTTTGATCTATTAAAACACTTGTTATATGCATCATGACACCCTGATCATCCGAACTAACGATGAACACATATATATCTCTGTAGGATGGTGGTGTCATCCTCACAACATATAAAATAGTTCGGAATCATGAGATTAAAATGTCC
The DNA here is from genome assembly GCA_004135705.1 of Alloteropsis semialata. Taxonomy (NCBI): domain Eukaryota; kingdom Viridiplantae; phylum Streptophyta; class Magnoliopsida; order Poales; family Poaceae; genus Alloteropsis; species Alloteropsis semialata. The sequence goes on along the minus strand of CM014270.1, from coordinate 782,834 downwards.
AGTGAGCTAAGGTGCATCGACTCGCAAGACTACTAGACAGGAAAGATAAATTCCGCAACTTCTTCATATTCGCTCCTACAGGCCATGTCAAGAAATATAACATCTGCAACATTTTCATATCCGCTCCTCCAGGCCATGATATGTTTCACATTAGTTTTCCATAAGATAATACATGATTCAATTTAAACTCTATGGGGATTTTACAATTTGATGAATTTTACATGCTAGGTTTTGTTGGACAGTCATATATATTTTGAGGATAATTTTATTGTACCTATTAATCATGGTACACACAAAGAATCGGATTATAAACTCATAACATTGCTCATGAAATCTTTTGATGATTTTTCTAACAATTATGTTGTTTTTTAATGCTGGTTATAATTGTATTTTTGTGCTTCACTTGTTTTATTCTCAATGTTGTCTACATTAGGTTTTCTAGTTTTCAAAATATTTTTTGCAATGTTTAAAACAAATCATGGATCCATTTAAGAATGAAAGAAAGCAGCTGTGAGACTTAATTCAAATATATCTGAGGTGACTGTCTTGCTAAAGATAAACCCTCTTATTTGTGGCTTATCAACAAATTGTCTCTGTCTTTTATATATTTTCTTTATGAGGCTCTTGTTGATGATAGTATCTTGAGGTTGCACAACAAAGCTCTAGAAGCATCGAAAGTAAAACTTGTCAACTTTAATTATCATGAAACATGTATTTCACATGACATTGACATCCTCACCTTCGTATCTCTCTGTCTCTCTCTTAGGGAGATATTTCTCTGTATCACCTGGGTGATGGCTCCTTGCTCTCATTCATATACAAGTTGTGGTACTTGGGTCTGGCCTTGCATGTCTAGAAACTGTTTCCTATTCAAATAGTCACATGTACCTTGTCCATGACTGAAGATGACAGAGCTTTCTATCTTCTCCTCTCAGATGAATTTGGACCTTACATCTTGATTCCATCACAATATCACAAGATATCTCGAATGGCTATTGCTATATAATTAATGCTGTGGAAAAGGACCCGTGGCAGCTAGCAGCAGCAGTGCACTGAACATTTGTGGCACACACGTACACATGCCTTGTCAAGTGTTGGTTGAAATTTGGATGGATTAGCTAATAAGCTAGCTCCCCAGACGCCTGTGATGACTTCGTCAATCTCATGATCGGAACAGTCGACCCAGTCTTTCGGAGGTGCTCATATAGATATGGTTTGCGTGCGTGCTTTCATAAGAGTGAGTGTGCGTCTGTATGTATACTGGTCTTTCGTGAAGAAAAAAGTTCCCACATCAAATCGATGTACTAGCTACAATCCTCCATGATTCAAAAATGGATTTGAACTTTGTTTACAGATAGATGGATATCCAACGCAAAAGATTGGGCCGCGTCTCAAAACGGGGACGAGTCACTGTCCATGCATGATGCCGTCCCTACTGTTAGACATTGCCAATCGCAAGCGACGGACACAAGCTAATCAGTCTGCTGGACTGTTCCTCCTTTTGTTGTTTCTCGCCTCGTGTTCCTTGCTTTTGCTTCCCTCTCCGGCCCTCCCCCTATCCGGCCGGGATCTTTTCTATTGGTCAATACTAATTCTCACTAGATGCACGTCATTACTCATTACAGGACGAGCTCGCGAACAAACTGTTCTGTACTCTTCCCTCGTGCACTATAATTCAGGTTTCTTTGTCTCAAAACTGTTGTATTAATGTAAATGACCTTTAATATATTTACTCGAGAAGTTGAGATCAAAATGTTTTATTGAAAATTACTGACCTAAAGCTATTGGGTATATAAAGCCATGAGAATAAAAAAAATCAATTATGTCTTTTAAGACAATTTAATTCATATATGCTCGCACTTTGCACACATGCTCTCTCTCACACTTGCACCTCCGACTACGAGAGGGAGAGAGACCAAGTCAGATGCATCGCTGTTGATGGACATCTGTCCTCTCTCTCACACACACACCCCCCTATGATTGTATGAACATGTACCGAACACAAGGTCGAAGGCCTCGCTGTCAGCACTGAGTGAACGAGTAAATAGTACTTTGACAACCCTGTGAGTTTATTAGATTTATGTAGCCATGAAAAGTAAAAATAGGCATGCACTTTGCACACGGTTGAAGTTAGATTCTTGCATTTTGCCCACGTGTGCGGTTTCAGTCTTAGATTTATATATCGCCGTGAAAAGAAAAAGAATGTTTGGAATGTTTTTCTTGAACACAGTTCACTTTAGATGCACACGTGTATGGTTTCCATCTTTAATTTCACACAAACTCACATCTATGACTAGGAGAGACTGAGTTGGACGCATCACATAATAACACGGAATAAATAAATAGCCGAAAATACTAGCACATAAAAAAATTGCATGACTCTAATAAGATTAGAATCCGAGTAAGCAAGTTGCAGAATGTGTGTATACTCAATTAGTTGGCAACGTAAGTGCTAAAAGTGTTATTAACAATTGAGAAGATATATACGTAGCTGTTTGTTTGCATTAATTACTACTCCCTCCGTTCCAAATTATAAGTCATTTCAAGATTCTTGGAAAGTCAAACTATTTTAAGTTTGACCAAAATTATAGAGATGACCACAAAAATTTATTGTATCGAGTAGATTTACTATGAAAATATATGTCACCAATAATTTAATGATACTTATTTGATATGGTAAATGTTTGTAATTTATTGTAAAAAACTTGGTCGAACTTGAGATAGTTTAACTTTCCAAGAATGTTGGAATAACTTATAATTTGGAACGGAGAGAGTACGTATACTATACAAGTGTGGCCTGTGTATCCACTTTGCAATTGCACAATGATGCACAGGTGTTTATTATCAACGGTCGGCCGGAAAGACATGGAAATGGAACACGCTACTCTTGGTTTCATCCTCACTGCGCTCCGGCGGCTGCCGGTTCCGACAATGTCGGCGACGGCTGGCGCTTGACGAGCTTGGTGAAGGACGTGCCCTCCACCTCGAAGTCGTCGTACCGCCGGAACAGCTCCGCCACCAGCATGCACGCCGTGTCCACCACCACCTCCTTGGCGGCGCACTGCTTGTTCCCGGGCGCCGGCCGCGAGGTCTCCGGCCCGTTGGACCAGAAGAGGTGCTGCAGCAGCGCCTGCCCCTCGTCGCCGAGGAACCGCTCCGCCACGAACTCCTCCGGCCGCTCGAACACCTCCGGGTCCCGCATCGCCAGCGGCTGGTACCCGCACAGCACCTCGCCCTTGGCCACCTGGAACGCCACGCCGCCGTGCGAGCGCAGCACGAAGTCCTTGCGCGCGCGGCCGAACTGCAGCGGCACCGGCGGCTGCATCCGGAGCATCTCGTACACCGTCGACCGCACCAGCGGCATCTGCCGGACGGCCTTGAACCCGAACTCGGCGCCGTCGCGCATCACCGCGCGCACCTCCTCCCGGAGCCGCGGCCGCAGCCCCGTCGCGTCCGCGGCCTCGCCGATCTTGGCCACCAGGAACGGCAGGAACACGGAGAAGCCGCCGAACGCGTTGAAGCCCAGCACGAAGAGGATGTTGTTGATGGCGTCCTTCTCGCCGATCCCGTGCTCCTTGGCCGCGAACGCCACGGCCTCGGCGCCGTGCTTCTCCACGAAGCGGTAGAGCAGGTAGTAGCCCGGCCAGATGAGGAAGGAGGGCAGGGGAAAGGAGTGGATGAGCAGCTCCTCCAGCGGCTGGATGAGGCCGACCTTCTGCGTGGGCAGGATCTGCAGGGCCAGCCAGATGTCGAGGATGGTGAAGCCGAACTTGTCCACCGCCCAGTCCACCGACGGGTCGGCGCCGACGAGCGCCTTGCAGAGGAACCGGAAGATGCATTGCTGCAGCGGGACGAGGTAGCTGGCGGAGGGCTTGTCGCCGCTGGCCTTGGCGAGGTCGGCCTCCACGGCGTCGAGCATGGCGTCGACGCCGGCGCGGAGCTCGGCGGGCCAGGCCTGGGCGCTGCGGTGGAGGAGGGCCATGGCGAAGCTCTTGACGCGCTCGTGCTCGGGCTCCTGGGTGTCGAGGTAGACGCCGACGCGGGTGCCGCCGGTGAAGCCGGCGCCGGGGTTGTAGGGGCCGATGAGGATGTCGCGCTTGTCGACGAGGGCGGGGTCGAAGAGCGCGGTGAAGGCGGCGGCGTCGACGATGGCGACCACGCGCGGGTCGATGCCGACGAAGAAGGGGAACGTGGGCGGGATGTTGGTGCGGAACACGGTGCTCCGGTTGGCCGTGGCGCGGCGGCGGAAGAACTCGTCCTGGCTTTGGAACCAGAAGTAGTCGAGGCGGTCCCGCAGCGGGCCCAGCACCGGCGGGCCGTAGCTGCCTGGTATCGGCCGCGGCGGAGGCGTCGCCGAGGCGCTCGCCGTCGGCGAGAACGTCGGCAGCATGGCTTCTAGTGTCCTAGTTAGTTATCTCCCGTGTGTGGTGCTCCGTGCTCGTGAGCCTTGCGCCCTTACTGGATCGATCGATCACTCACTCGATTGTGATGTAGTGATGAGTGCTATAGTGTGAGGCTGCAGCACGTGGTGTGTGTATGATCATCTAGGGGGTGTTTAGATGTTGTCATGCATTAGTATTTTTATGTATTGAGTCATGTGCCATAGAGAGAAAAAAATGCATTGGAAAGCGCATATTATGCAAAATGGAGGAGAGAGGGGGTGAACTAAACACCCCCTATATATCATCGCGCGAGGTGAGATGGGACAGCAAACAGAGACCGAGTGTTTAATTCCGGTGAAAAATTTTGCAAAGAGAATCTTACCATTTAGGAGTACTAAATGTAGACTAATAATAAAACTAATTATAGATCTCGCCTGGAAATCGCGAGACGAATCTAATGACAGTAATTAATTCATGATTAGTGGATGATTAGCGGATGGTTACTGTAGCATCACTGTTGCAAATTATGGCCTAATTAGGCTCATTAGATTCGTTTCGCAAATTTACCTGGGGGTTATGGAATGGGTTTTGTCATTAATACACGTTTATTACTCCATGCATATAAGATTCTCTTTGATGAAAAATTTTAGTGAAAAATTTTGATGAATTGAACACCCCGTAATGGGAACGTTACCATTGTCACTGTGTTGACTTCTTGTGCCGACTGCCGACGAGGCCAATGCCATTGCCAGCCTATGGATCACGTGGGCCCCGCCATCTCTTGCTGGCCTCCATTTCTTATGTCATAATCAAACATAAGAAAAATCGAAATGTTAATTCAGTGCAAAAAAATATATATGGAAAATTAGAGAAAAAATTAATTGCAGAAGCACTACGTCTGAATCAGCAGCTCAGTCGCAGCAACAACATGTAAACCGCAGTTCAGTCGTGCCAAAAAAGAACAACCATGCATTGTGCCATGGAGGAATGAAAAAAGGAAAATCATATACTACACGTCTATATAGACACAAACATGCTGCTCTCATGCCTACATCGGCCACCTCTGCCATGGCCAAAGCTTCTCCCACCTCTTCGAGATTCAGTATCCTGTCAATGATCTTTAGAAAACATGTATCCTGTCAATGCATTGTCAATTGAAAGTTGGTTTAGCGAATCCAATATTTTTTGGCTAGTTACTTTGGGACTTTTGTGAGGTGGTTACTTGGGGCTGTAGGCCTGGTATTGACGGGATTCATGTTCGTACACAACTGATATCATACCCGCAAAAAAAAAAGACAAGTGATATCATATTCTTTTTGGCAAATGGCAAGCATAGTATACAAATAGCATTCTAATTTTACTAGCAATCAATTAGTTTATTAGACTTTATTTAAATAGTTGTTTGGAATAGTTTTTGTTTAAAACCTAAATAGGCGATGCCAGATCAAAATAAAATGGACTGCTACAAGTATCTTAAATCTAAACAACTCACCTAACAATTTAAATATAGTTTTTTTAGAAAACAATTATTCATAGCAACACCCTTGATTCACCTAACAATTCGATGAGAACATTTGCTTGCAGATGGACATGGACTTAACAATCCAATGAGAACATTTGCTTGTACATGGACTTAATAGAGAACACCCTTGACTTTTCACACTTCCATTTTGGGACATCACAGTCCTGATTCAGAGCAAAGGCATTCACCATATCATTTAATCTCCTTCTTTGGTTCTGCTTAGTTTCATCAAGCCACCATGGAAATGTGAGGTTCCAATTTCTCTGAGCCATAAGGGCTATAGAGCATGATTGTTCATTACATATTTCATAAAGAACAGGGAATTTCTCCTTCAAAGATAAATCCCCACACCATGTGTCACACCAGAAGTCTGTTTTTCCATTCCCCACAAGCATTACTCTTCCTTTAAGGTACAAACTTCTAACCTTAAGCATTCAGAATGTAGAGTTTGATGGCTTTGATTTAAGCTGAGTGATGCACCCTTGTTCCCTGTATTTTTTTTTCACAATTTCTTGCCAGATTCCTTCGCCTTTTTCCAGCTTCCACCACCACTAGCTTACAAGACTCAAGTTCATCTTCCCGAGGTCCTTTATGCCAAGCCCTCCTTTTATCTTTGGCCTACTTATTTCGCACCATTTTACCGGGTAGTATTTTCTCCTTGTCCTTCCTCTTTGCCAAAAGAATCTTTTTCTAGTCCTATCAACCTTTTGTGTATGACCTTTGGAAGCAAAAACATGGACATACAGCAGATTGGTATAATATTGAGGAAAATCCACAATAGCTATGATTCTAGGTCAAAATAAAATGGATCGATATTGATTTATAGCATCTATTACAAAGTCTTAAGATTTTTGAAACCATCTTTAGTGTAAGCAGGTCAACTAACAATTTAAATGTAGTTTTTTTAAAGATTATTTAAAAATATAGATCTACTATGATGCCAGATCAAAGCAAAAGGGGTCACTTTGATGTACAACATCGCTTACAAAGATTTATTTTTAAAAAACCATCATGAGTGTAAACACTTGACGTGATAATCCAAATATAGTTTTTTTGTAAAAACATTTATTTAAAATCTATAATAGTACAATACTAGATGAAACAAAAATTAGAATCTACTATAAAAGATTCAAGGCGTTTAAAATTTTTTATGTACTTTATTTTATTTTAATTGAATTTTTTTGGAGATATGATGGTTGAAACCGAGGGTAAGAAGGGGATGCAAAGGGAGGAGAGGCGAGGGATAAGGTGTAGGACGAAGGGCAATACACCCATGGTTGCATGATAAAAAAAAAACTCCAGGTTAATGTCCTCTTAAGCTCTCAAAACACTAGTTTTATGACCTTGCCAAAAAGTATTGGAAGCTCAAACAACCTCTTTCTCTAACAATGCCCAAAAGAGGGTAAAAATCTTACTGCCTCGTTATCTCCAATCTATAGGTCTATATCTGTCACCAATCTACTGTATCCCAACAACGGTTATGTGAATAAGGGCCTGTTTAGTTGGTGAAAGTTGCAAAATTAGTTTTCAAATTTGCAACCTTGGAGCTAAACACCCCTTCAACTTTGGTTTCCACAAGTTTGCAAACTTTGGGACTTTGCAAACTAGTTTCCAAAGTTTGCCAACTTTCACGAACTAAACATGCCCTAAGAGTAAAAACAAGACTTGAATAGGTATCTTGGTCTCTTAATTTTTTTCACGTGCCCAATACCGGCATTATCATCGTGAGCCAAATTTTCGGCTTTAAAAAACAAAAATAGCAAGAAGAAAGGGTGTGGTGTAGATATTTTTTGGGCCGTGCACAACAGCGGCATATGATTAGCCAAATTTCGTCTGGAAGAAAAATCATGAAAAAAAAACTAGTTGTAAAAAACAGAAATCTCCGTATCATTACGTACGTGACAGATATGTTTGTAGCTGAAAAAAAATAAGGGCCTGTTTAGTTCTTGAAAGTTGCAAAACTAGTTTGCAAATTTGCAACCTTGGAACTAAACACTCCTTCAACTTACTGTTTATCAATTGACCCAAATTCACTGTTTCTGGCTTCTCCCGTACAACGCTACGAACTTTCACCTCATGACATTAAATGCTGCTACAGTGAATTATGCAAACTAGTTCACCTCCAACTAAACATATCTACAAACTTTTGATTTTCACAAGTTTGCAAATTTTGAGACTTTGCAAACTAGTTTCCAAAGTTTGCCAACTTTCACGAATTAAACACCCCTTAAAAGAAGGTAAGACAACCGATCGACTGCAGGTAGGTGGTGCTAACCGGGCGCATGGAATTGAGGCATGCATCATGCAAATTGCTTGGTTGTGGGCGTGTGGAGTCCACAGGAAGGACGCTCATTTGTAACTGCGGCGCCGAGTTTTTCTCTCTGGAAACTACTCGCGACCGAATACGCCGCAGCCTTTTCTATTTCGGGCCGGCACAACAGATGGCGATGGCGGCGGCGGTTCCATCGCGCCGCGTCACCGGCTAGGCTATATATATACACACACTCCACCTCTGCCTGCACCGAATCATTCCTCTTCCCGTCCGCCGCCATCGTCGATCACCTCACACTGCGTCGTCGACGCTACGGCCGCACCGTCCAACCCCCGGCCCGGATCCGATCCCTTCACTGCTGTGGCCACAGGCACGACCAACCCCAGCTGCCTCGCCGCCGCCGGCCGGCCGGCCGGCGGCGCGCCATGTACGTCTCGGGACGACACGCCGCCGCCAGTACCGGCGGTGCCACACATGGCGGACGACGACGACGGCGCCCCCTGCGCCTACTGCTCCACGCTGCGCGCGCACCTCCACTGCGCCCAGCACGCCGCGCGCCTCTGCCTGCCCTGCGACCTCCGCCTGCACGCCGCCGCCGCCGCCCTGGGGCACCAGCGCGCCCCGCTCTGCGACTGCTGCCACGCCGCGCCCGCCGCCGCGCGCTGCGCCGTCCACCAGGCCCTGCTCTGCGCGCCGTGCGCGCGCGCCGCCGGCTGCCACGCCGACCGCCACGCCAGCCGCCCCGCGCGCGCCTACACCGGGTTCGCCAAGCCCGACGAGCTCAGCCGCATCCTGTTCCTATCCTGTGACTGTGATGACGACACCACCACCCCGCCGCCACCGCCGCCGGAGCCTGCTGCTGCTGACACGTGGGTCCCCGACCTAGTCAACATCGAACTGCTGCCGGACTTACCGACCTCTTGGCACGATGGTAATATCACCAGTGAGGTATATATATATTTATATATATTATATATGTGTATGTATATATAGTCGATCATCATATTTTAGGGTTTCATGAGATTTATTTGCGCGTGGCTCTCAATCAAGAAGCCTAGCTTCATGTCATTTCAAGAAGTGAAGTGCTTGCCAATTGATCATCGAGATGTCTGCTGCGCTCAATACAAGCTGTACATATATATAATATATATGGCAATGGTGAAAACAATAATGCTGATTCATCTCTTTCTCTTGTTTTTCTCCTTCCCCCGCGGATCGATCTGCCTAACTTTAGGCATCAGATAGATCCTCGTGCGCTTTTGTTTTTCCATTCCTCCCGTTTGCTGCATAGTTACTGTCAAGCAGTCTCATCGAAACCGGGGGCAAATTTGAAGGTCCGATGGCCGGATCAGCAGCAGGTGACGATGGCGGCCATGATGAGCTCTTCATGCACCAAGACTGGCCCAACCTCGACGATGTAGTAGCAGGACTCGACGACTTCAACTTCGTCGCGCAAGATTCTGAGGACTTGACCAACTCCTTCAATTCCATGGGTCACACAGAAGGCGTTTTCGAGGTATATATATACATATCGGCAACGATCCCCATATATATATTCTGAATCTTGAACTTCATCATATATTGCATGCATTACTCATCAAGTTCGTCTTTTTAATTTATCTGTTTATTCAAGATCTATATGTGGAGAAATAGAATTCGAAAGATATAAGTTAGTATAAGCTTCAAGTAAGATCCATGTTTTTCTTTCCCGAACCTAAGATCCATGTAGAGTTAGAGATTTGAACAAGGACTCATCAATACAAAGTAGTTTAAGCCTGTACGTTCAATCTGAAATAACATATATAGCTCCAAAATAAAATTCTTGGAGCTGGAGTTATGGCCAAAAACACCCTAGCTATATATATATATATATGTTCCACACACACAAAAAACACCCTAGCTATATAGAATGTAAAATTGCATGAGCCATTCACAATTCCCATTTCCTGGTACCATACTGCTCATACATTTGTTCGGTACTGTCAGCCACAGGCTTCGCCATCGTTGGGTTATGATCACCCGTTAATCGCATCATATTCGGAACCCATTATTGCGTCGTCTGATGCTGTTCTGGAATCTATGGCCAGTAACAATGCAGCTTACCATCCATTCAATTCAGTCGGCCCCGCAAACACGAGCAGCAATAATGTGGCCAGCTCCTCGGATCAGCTTCTTCCTCACGCTGCCAACATGTTCTACACCAGCGGCCTGCCAATGTTGCCACCGGACGAGTTTCCAGGTAGGCACTTCGGCATCGAGGTGAAGCCACCGGACTTAGTCGCGGTAAGCAGCCCGATGTGCGGCTACCAAGGTCATGAGGCGGCTCTGCAGGAGTTGTCGGTGACGCAGCAACCATCAAGCCAAGATATGGAAGCAAAAACCAAGCGGCAAGAGAAGAGGCAGGAGGCTAAGCAGAGATACAAAGACAAGAAGAAGAACAGGAGGTACGTAGTAGGCTCTGCTCCTCAGTTCATCTATCATGTCATTACTTCACGATATTCTGGTGGTTCCACTAGGTAAAATTCATTGCCGTACGATATTCTACAGTAAAACTCACTTATCTAGGCTTTTTAGTTTTTTATAAAATAATTGTGCTATTCTGTACCGTTGTATATATTTTTTTCTGTTAACTTTTTATTGCCAAATAACATAAAAGAAGAGGAAAGATGAATCACTGTTCTATGCAAAGCGAACGGAAATTTTTGTCTAGCTTGGGCGTAACCATCCCCTAATATGAGTATCTGTCATACGCGGAGTTCTTGTGATTGCATTTGCAGGTTTGGTAAGCAGATCATGTATGTATCCCGGAAGGTACGAGCAGATACACGAAACCGGGTGAAGGGAAGATTTGCAAAGGCATCCAGTGGCAGCAGTGCTGTCCAAGGCGACGATGATCAGTCTACACAGCATGAAGATGAACAGCCTACAAATTAAATTCCTAGCTAGGTCTTTGTTTGGTTTGTGCATATACATTAGAGCGAGGATTTAGTTTCTCTAGTCCCTTTTCTTTTACCCCAGTGGTTAGCTAGAATAATTTTAGATGAGTGTTCTTTTTCCCCGCGGAATCTTTTGATATAGTGATGTCCAAGGGCGTTTTTAGCTCGATTAGTCCTTGGACCATATTTTTTTCTATTTGATTTTTGAAATTGTTCTCCTATGATGTAATAAATGAAACTTCTAACAGTTAGCTTGCACCTCTATATTTGCTATAGTTGTTTTCTTTACTTTTATATTTGTCTTATCAATTATGATTGGAATATGGAATAATTAATTACAACATTCCTGACTTACAGGTTTCGTTCAACAAATGCTTATACTCCAAAATCCAACTACATTTGAAGCTTGTTACTATTGGAACATCTTCTCTAAATCATGAATATTTAGAGGAGCATTCCAAATAGATAAATATATCTAGGACACTGGATGAAAAATCAAATCTGTGGCAAAATACACACTTAATCCCATCGATGTCTTGTCTGCAACACATCCACGGCTTGAGAGTCACGCATATCAAAGTGCAAAACTGCCTGATGAAATTGTTCTTGCCAAATCCTCCATCTTTTGATTAACATCTTTCGCGCAGTTGTGCAATCACTGAAGAAGGTCAGCACGACTCTGCATGCCTTTTAATTTTGTGTTGGGACGTTTTGTTGTAGAACTTTATCACCCTGTTCGGCTGGCTGGTTCTGAACCAGCCAGCAGTACTTCAGTCTTTGACATCTTTGCTTAGGAATTCGGCATATTTTGCTGAGTAGCGACGGGAACAGAAAAAAAATGTTTCTGACAAACTGGTGCTTTGTCCGATTTAAATTAAAATTTGAAGTCACACAAATTGCATTCATATTTGGTTCAGGAGGGTAGTCATGTCACACGAATTGAAGCAGCGTCACTCGAGATGAACGAGCAATAGCCCCACATATAGCGGTTAGCACCAAGCATCAAACTCAACTTGCATCCAGAGAGCGAAATCCATTGGTTGTTCTGGATCAGTGGATGAGGAGGGCGGCGGTGATTGCAGTGACATTCCTCGTGATCGCGTGGCAAGGCTCCTCCATGAAGAAGATGGCCGGGGCGGCGCAGCCTTGGCCGCCGGACCAAGAGGAAGAGGACAATGGTCCAGTACCCACGCCGACGGCTCCTCCGAGGGTGGTCACCGGTGCCGGGCGGACCACCATGCTTGTGTTTGGGGACTCGATGGTGGATCCCGGGAACAACAACCGGCTGCAGACGGCAGCCAAGGCCAACTTCCTGCCCTACGGCATGAGCTTCTACGGAGGCAAGCCCACCGGCCGCTTCAGCAATGGCCGCCTCATCACTGACATCCTAGGTACGTATGAGACAGCATGCTCCAAATTATAGATGGTTCAGTGTTCATGGAGGCACACGCTTCTGTGGCTGGTTTTGCTTTTGCAGCGGAGAAGCTAGGCATAGGGAGGAGCATTCCAGGCTTCCATGACCCCAAGTTGAAACCGGGGCAGCTCCTGACGAGCGTTAGTTTTGCATCAGCAGGATCTGGATACGATGATGCCACTGCCAAGAAATCGGTATGTAATCAAGTCAGCAGCACGACCTGTTTTGTTTATAAAAACTTTTTATTGTAAAACTCGATCAATTCAGGTGAAACTACTACTAGTTCATTACATTGCCATAGATCAGGTCTGGTTGGCATGTATGCAAGGAACTCAAGTACCATGAGAAAAATTTAAAATAGGCTAAGCAAACAATGTACGTAGCTGATACTTTTCGAATCTAGTTTTGGTTGTTGGAAGCATGCATCTAATTTGGTACTAACTTGCTATCTTTTCTTCTTTTTGTCATGGTAGAATGTACTTTCATTTTCTGATCAAATTGAAGACTTACGGCGTTACAAGACAAGTCTAAAAATTCTAGCCGGACCAAGGAGAGCAGAGCAACTTATCAGCAGGGCTATCTTTGTTGTAAGTGCAGGAACAACTGATCTACTGTTTCACTATCTCCCTTCAAACCAGTCGGCAGATAAGAGCCAGCTGCACTACGAGGACGAACTGATAGCACGCGTTGCTAACTATACCCAGGTATGTATGTATGTGCCTGCCAAACCGGATTCTGCTACTGGTAGTACATTTCGTATATGTGAGTGCAGTACCGCAGTGATGAGCCCTTACCATTTTCAGATAATGAGGAAACTTGGTGGAAGGAGATTTATCTTCATTGGACTGTCTCCACTTGGGTGCTTACCTATTGTCAGAACTTTGCTAGGCACAGGTCCAGACAAATGCCATGGCAACATGAATTTGATAGCAGCTTCATTCAACGAGAGGCTACTCAAACTGGTTCGCCTACTGAAGAATGAACCAGGCACCAGAGCTACCTTCATTGATGTTTATAAAATCGTAATCAAAGCAACAGCAGAACCCAAAAACTTTGGTATGTTTTGCTATATAATCTAGAGTTGATCTTTTTTTATTAGGGCCAGAGGCTAGAGTAGCCCCTCGCATCAAGGACATTAGGTACCGGGGTTTTAACGCCTCGGCCAACCCGCTCTCCAACTCTAGTGAGAGCGCTGCCACGGGGTTGATCTTTCTTTTTGGGAGAAAAAAAGACTGCAGCACGTTGGAACTAATGACGTCATTAATATTTCGCACTATACAGGGCTCACAGAGACATCAAGAGGCTGCTGTGGAACAGGAATAATTGAAGTCGGACAAACATGCAGGGGCCAAGGAACTTGCACAGATCCCAGTAAATATTTGTACTGGGACGCTGTCCACCAAACAGAGAAAATGAACCAAATTATCTCCCATGATGCGTTATATTAAGTTCCAGATAATGGTAGTCATGGAGTTACCCACCATGGAGACTGAATATGTGGCTTGCTTTGAAGCCACTATTAATTATTATGACTCTAGAATTTTGTACCATGTCTTCATATTATGAATAATATTGATAGGCCATTCAAAAATTATTGTGGTAAATCCGCTGCAATATTTTTCTCTAAAAATACAAAGCACACGAAGGGGGAAAACATATGGATTTAAAATACTTATCAATAACAAATACTTATCTCGCTCTCTGCCCAAGTTGAGTTTGATGCTTAGTGCTATGTGTGGGGGTACTACTTCTGGTTCATCTCGACGCTGCTTCGTGTGACATGACTACCTCCTAAACCAACTAAGAATGAAATTTGTGTGACTTTAAATTTTAATTTAAATCGGCCAAAGCAGCTACCTGTCACAAAACTTTTTTTTTTCTGTTTCTATCGTACTCAACAAAATATGTCGAATTCCTACAAAAATATGCCAAATTAATTAGAAGCCGGTTTGGTCTGAAGAAAATAACAGGAGTATAATGTTCTACGCAAAACGACCTAACACAAAATCAAAAGACATGTGCTGGCCTTCTTCTTCCATGATCGACAACTATATATGCGAAAGAGGTTAAGGTTACCAGATGGAGGAAATGGCTGGTGAGCAATTTCATCAGGGGACGACGACATTATAGATAGCCCGGGGTGGAAGCCGGCCTCTGATTTCTCCTATGGCTGGAAACATGGTATGGTCTTGAACAGGCCTTGCCAAAGCGAAAAACATGGTATGGTGTCCGCAGAGGATCAACAAATTGTGATAGAGCACCTCTGTTACCTTAGGTCTTGAACAGGCCTTGCCAAAGCGAAAAAAGAATCTTGATTTACCGACATCAACAATTCAACTGGGACAGCCTTAGCTGGACGAGTAATTTGAAGTGCTGGTTCCAGAATACCTGACAATATCCATTTCCATTTGAAAGTACTAAATGCAATTGGTAATCAGTGTTCGTACATATAAGAATGAAGTCCAGTGTTCCGTTGATAGTACCTGGAGAAAGCGTCCTCCCCTGATACAGAAGTGTAGCTAGTGGGTTTGTTGACCAATGGTTCACAGCTGGGCGGTTAGTTGGCTGAAATCCCACTACTTTGCCTTCTTCTGCCATGACAACCTACAAATAAGTGGATCAAGCGATGGGTTGGTAACTTGGAAGTGTAAGCTGTTTACCTCAAGAGAATGATTTTTTTTCCATGGTATAATTTAAAATGCAGATACAAAACTAGCACTGGATGCCTTGAGCAACCCAGCTTAGAGGCAAATTTAGCAAACACCGCACATAAAACTTGTTTTCAGACTACTCTACTATCTTAACATAAAGAAAAAAAGACAAAAGGGGGTGGGGGGAGAGTCCCTTTTTTATCGGATGCAACCAAAGAACAATACATGGCAAAAGGGAATTACAAGATGGCAACAAAAAGTATGCTCGCATGTATGCCATGTTATATGTTGTGATAACCAATTGTTTATGAAATGTTTTAGTATATCCATGTTTCCAACTATCCTGAGGAAAAAGGCAACTTATTGTAGACAGAGGTGATCATGGACATTAGAATCAGTAGATACATAATCATGACAAAAGGACAAATAGCACAAAGAGAACTCCTTTCTATAAGACAGATTAGGTACCTCAAAACTAGCAATATTCTGTAGGGCTTCCTGAGTTATATCATTTTGTTCCAAATCAGACATCTTAATATCAATTGGTGCCAACTGGGATCGATTATCTTGGCTAAAAGTGTTGGGACGCTGAACATTGACAGAAGCAGTGTTATCCTCGCTCTTAATATCCTTAAAGCAATCAGGCAGTTCTCCAATCCAAGCTCCAATATGTGCATCAACCATTACATCACCGGGGCAGCCATATGAGTCTTTCATTTTCTTAATAAGAGACGTGCAATAATCTTGTATCTGAGAATAGGAGTAAATCAGACAAAATATGCAGCACACAACAAACTGAAAGAATGGGTGACATAGTAGTTATTCTATGATCCAGTAATGCAGGCTGGCACATTAATTCAGTGTTGCGGTCTTACTTAGAAACATATAGCAAGTTTGCCTTGAACTCAACTTGGTTAATCTTTGAAAAAAGGAAGAGAAGTCAAAGGATCACATCCTGAAACAACCAATTTTTGAAGTGGCCAGCTATTGAATGGAACAGATGAAATGCAGCCCCTCAGAATATTCCCAAGTACTAACAGAAGATAAGTATAGTTAGTTTTTCTCTATTCACTATAAGTATGTATAAGTGAAAAATTAAATTAGCTAAAGTGGCATGAGAAACTTTCCTTAAGGTAATATATTTGAAATGTTACAGTACTTTAGTGAAAATGTATGAAATTGTAATGGGTATCACAAATAGGTATCCATCACTAAAAGTGAGCATCAAACTCCCTTACAAAACAAACAGTCACAAGGCCTAGATAAGTACCTCACTGCTATCAAGAGAATTGATATCAGAACCACAGCTCTGAGATGATGAGACATTTGAACTTCCCTTGAACAATCTTTTGTCTCTAAGAGATGGCCAGCATAACTGAGCAAAGACGGCAACAACAAGAATAATACAGCCACCAGCCAATAAAGTAAAAAGGTTTTTCAAATAGCCCTGCATGAAACAGAGTTTGTCAATGAACAGAGTTTGATAATATTAAATGCAAGTAAACCTTGACCTAGATAGCATCAGCATACATTGTTCTTTTTAATCTTTGATAGATCTGGATTCCAGCGAGGATGGAAAGTTTTGCCTGGTAATGTGAATTGATCTTCAAAATACATGTCTATAACGCTCCCTAGTTCCACCTACAAGTGGTGGAAAAGAACAGAAAAAAGTTAAAAGACATATAAAGGACCAAATTCAAATTTCCCAGTTGCTTGGTTCTGTTGCTATTCTAGAAAACAGATGTTTTTAATGAAGGAAAGGGAGGGAATAACAGTGTACCAGTTGGGAGTGGGTTAAGAGAACTTCCCACCAGTTACTTTCTAACTCATGAGAGCCTTCAAGATTAGTATTGTCAAATGCTTTGGCATTTATTTGCAGTTTATAGGTAGGAATGTACTCATTGGCCCAAATGACAAACTGAGGACCCCCTATCTTCACCAAACTTTCATAATTTGGCGCTGGCCACCATCCATTCTTTGTTTTGTGTACATTCTGAGGAGACTTCATTATATTAAAACTCTCCAGGTATCTCTTAGCATTCCTTCCTATTTCTGCCTCAGAAATTCTGTGTATACAAACAGAGGAATCGATTGAGCAGTTGAGCTGTCGCTTCTGAAACAAAATTCCTCTGTCCCCGAGGTGATTTTTTCTGGCATCCTCAATGACACAGGAGAAAATGGCTTCGGCAAGAGAGGCCAAGAGTTTTCCATCTGATGAGATGACGGCAAAATCCAAAGACACCTATTGTACATTCACAAATCAGCATTCAGCAGTAAGTAATAAGCCGAGAAAAACAAAATATCCCAAACTTTACGGGTTTGCACCTTTTGCGATTTGCCCAGATCTTGGAAGTCTCTCTCTGAACCTGGGGAGAAGACCTCGAGCCGAAAGTTTGAAAGCCGCTGCATTACAACTTGCTTAAAGGCCATAGCCAGCATAGTCTCTGAATCAGGTTGGTTTTCAGAGAAAAACTCAGATCCAAACTGTTTCTTTATCTGACTGGCCTTGTCTTTAACTTCCTTGGCTTGCAAAATCTACAGAAATTACCGAAACTTACTGATGATCCAGCAAAAGACAGATAGTCAAGGCTGCTGGAACTATTCGCATACATAAGTAAACCGGCAGGTTCCTCCTAGGGTGCCATACAATAAAAACTGTGTTGTGAGACCACAACCATCTGTATTGACGAGAGGAATGTTCATGGTGAAATTTCACTCCGCCTAATTGTTTGACCGCATCTGCATTGGTGCATAAGAATCATATTTGACACAATGTAGCACATCTAAAAAAAAAAGACGCAATGGACTCAACAATGGATTTTGGAATGACTAGTTGATACAATTAGTATATGGCTTAACGAAATCCAAAATAGTCAATCTGAAGCTATATGGCTTAACGAAACCCAAAACAACCAATCTGACCAGGCATAGCGAGATAATGTTGCTTGCACTCGATAGTAGCCCCTCACAATGCACGAGTGGTAAAGTACTGCAAATCAGAAGCTCTGCGCGACAGTAAGCACATTGTAGCGCAGTGGTAGAGCAAACAGAAGGCCGAGGATGCTGTGGGAAATTAAAGGCCGCAGCGGATGACTCACCACTCGTGTGGACGAGGCGTTTGTACTGCCAGCCCCGGGTAGGAACGCCTCGAGGACCATGGCCTCGGCGCCGGCCGCCCCTCCATCGGCTGCCGCCGCGGCCGCGACGGCCTGCTCCCGGCGCGCGGCGCCGGCGAGCTCGAGGCGCGCGAGGCGGCCCTCGTAGCAGCGCGCGATCGGGATGAGGTCGTCTGGCGCGCGCTCCCCCTCCCCGACGCGTGCGGTGGCGCGGGGCGTGCGGCGGGCCGCGGGGGGCAGGCGCAGAGTGTGGAGGAGTGGGGCGCGGGCTGCTGTGAGGGAGGGAGGGGCGAAGCATCGGAAGCAGGGGTAGGCGAAGCATGGGCGGTAGGGGGAGGTGAGGCCCGGCGAGGGAGGAGCGGCGCGGCGGAGGAGGAGAGACGGAGACGGCATTTTGGTCCGCTAGTGATGTGCTGCCGTGCTGTGGCCTGGAGGCGAAGACGACGAGACAGACGACGGGCCCGGTCCGGCCCGGGATCCCTCGGAGGTTTTGACTTGACCAATAGGCCCAGCCCGAAAATGGGACTGGACAGCCCACACAGACGTTGGAAGCATTAAGCCCGCCCATTGATATCACGCGGCCCATGTAGAAGGAATCGGCGTGTACGGCGGTGCCTACGCGTTGTGGTATAGCTTTGGTCGGCTCGGTCACGTGCTGCTGCTCGTGTCGTGACACACGAGTCTCGAGGCAGGCACGTCGAATCCAAAGGAAGAAGACCAAGACCGAGAGCTAAGACCGTGCCAACTATAAAGTTAACATCACAAGATGATTGTTTTCTCTTTTTTTTTCACTGGGATGCATGGTGCAGATACTGGTGCTGAAGATGGGCCGTGCCTCAGCCCTCACAGGGCAATGATGATGGGTTTGGATACGCCTATGCCCACAGCGGCTCGTGCCAGGGTGACATGAGGAGGGGAGGGGGGTCAGCTGTGCGCACGCCGCGTGATGGATGGAATCGAATCCCCTTTGGAGAAAAACGAGCCTTAACGGGCTTTGCGTGCCTCTTGTTTTCATCAGCGGCACCAAAAAAAGAATCAAACTTGCTGCTACATTGCGAGGGACGGGAGAACCGTGATGTATTGATGGGTTCGACAAAATGACGATGACCACCTACACTACACAGCTGGTGCTAATCTGTCTGTGCGGTGTGGGGTGCTGGCGCTGCTAATCTAATTGGGGGCGGCAATGGCGGGGCACTAGTGCTACTTGCATCCAGTGCCGGCCCTGAGGGGGGGCGAGAGGGGCGGCCGCCCTGGGCCCCCGATTCGTAGGGGCCCCCACCCCAGACATGTATAGAGTACGTATAGGAGGCGTACTCATGTACAGCGTAAAGAAGCCAGGCGAAACGTCGGGCGCGACTCCTCGTTCCGATCTGCTATCCTCCGTTTTCACCATGCTTTACGCGTATTGGCAACTCGGCGCACGCATCGCAGCGTCGGCCATCAGCAGACAACAGTTGCAAAGGGGCCGCCACCGTTGACTCGCCTCGTCGCGCGCGGCCATGGACATCCGACGGCGACGCCACGCCCACACCACGCGGGGAGCCACGCAACCTGGTCCGTTTCTCTGTCAGTGAGTTCCTCTGTCCATGTTCAACTCTTCAGAACCGTGAAAGACATGAATGTTCATTCCTGTCTTTCACGGAGACACGGAGGGACAAGGAGTTCAACAAATCAAAATATCCAATCTATGTGCAGGGATCAGCCAATCAGGAGAACCAGGCTGATTGAGGTTTTTAGACATTAGTATGTAGTATACTAGTATGCGTAACTCCGTGAAACTCCTAACTTAGTGAAACTCATGACTAATTGTTTTTTCTCAGCAGAAAGCATTGTCATGTCATCTAGAAATTATTCATCTGGCGATGAGAAAAGGAAGAAGAGAAAGCAAGAATCACATAGAGGTGCCATTTACAATTGTTTTAGGACAACAATTCCAGATGTTATAGTTGTTATTGGGGAACAACCTAATAATATTAATATAGAAGATCAAGGTCCTACACTATATGGTACGGTAATTTTATGCATCGAGAAGAAATTGAGGTGAAATTCATATTCATAACATCATCAATGACCTTGCTAAAAGGAACATGTAAGGTAATATTATAAACTGATTGAGATGAATATTTTTAGGTATCGAAGAAATTATGAGGTGAGATTAATATTCATAACATCATCAATGACTTTGCTAGAAGGAACTTTTAAGTTAATATTATAAATTGATCAAGATGAATATTTTTAGGTACATCTTAAATGTGTTTTGGCAATATTTTTATATATTGTAATTAGTACTAATACTAAGAAGGGCCCCACATATGAAGTTTCGCCCCGGGCCCCTGAAACCTAAGGACCGGCCCTGCTTGCATCGTCAATCATGGTCGCACGCAGGCAAAACGGCACCAAGGACAGCTCGACTCCACGCAAATCATATAATCCGAATGATGATACAGCGCTCTAGTACCAGTAGTACACCACATACAGAGAGGAAACAGAGAAGGCAAACAAAGGAAACCGCAGGTAGCAGGGTCCACTTGTCATGCACCATCGAGGTCAATACAACACGACCGTACACCTGTCGGGCGCGATGCATTTGCATCTGCGTTGCGTTGCTGAGACGAGCTAATGGGCGTCGGTACAAAGTACGAGAGCGCCTTAATTGCGTCGTTGCCTAGCAGTTAGCACCGGCAGGCTCCACGTTTCACGAGCAAGCCATTAAGGGCGTGTTTAGTTCAACATATTTTGCATAAAGTTTATGCATTGGAAACAATATCAGTTCATTTTTTTTCTCTGTGCACGCGATCCAATGCATAAACTTTTCACACTTTCCACGCATCTAAACACCCCCTAAGTAAAGCATGCTAGCGTAACGACTCTAGTGATTTGATTTCATCTATGATGGTGAGTTTTTTTGAGTTCATCGTCCGTTCTCGTAGTGGATGCTCTAGTTCTTATCAAAGTTTAGAGTAGCGATTAATAGTGTAGACGTGATGTCTAAGCCATTGATCACTCTTGTTTGCCTCGTGTCCCATGGCCTGAGAGATAGGAAGCAGGTGGTGACAACCCTATCCGTCTCTTGTATCTCTCCACGTTTGGGTTCGGCGTAAAGTAACAGCTCGGAGACTCTTGGCAGACCAGAAGTAGACCAGTGCCCGAAGCAAGCTCTTAGTACCCTAGCTTAACCTATTTTGGATCTCTATCCAAAGATAACCCCTCTACCTAGGCCAGTTGACCATTTTGTCTTCTTGGAAGCCGGTTGACATTTGCACATCAGTTTCCTGCGAGATACGATACCCATAAATGCTCACGGGTGACATGCTATAACAGTATATCTGTGTGGTTGCACATTCATTCGCGACGTAAGAAATACCAACAAACTTTTTTGGTGACGTTGTCGGGGATACAAACCTGGTGGCGACGCTAAAAAATATCAACAAGCATTTCTGGCGCCGTTGCTGGATATACAAACATAGTGGCGATGCTAAGAAATGTCAACAACATTTCAGGCGCAATGCACAGTTTAATGGCACATCAAATAGACTGCTACTCGCTCCGTCCCAAAATAAATGTTCATTTAGCCTTCAAATTTTGTCCCACAAATAATGTTCATTTAGCTTGTAGTAAGGACCATCTAATTAAATGAGTAAAATACATGGGCAGTCCTCGAACTTGTCCCGAGGTGTTATCTAGGTCCTAAACTCTGAAAATGCATTTTTAGATCCTTTAACTTGTCGTGAGGTGTTATTCAGGTCCCTAAATTCTCAAGATGCATCTTTAGCTCCCTAAACTTATCTTAGTGTGTCATTTGGGTCCCAAAACTCTCAAGGTGAACTTTCATATCCCTAAAAGTCACCATTAATTAACTATATTCGAATTGGGCTGCTTATTAAACTATTTTTTTCAGTCGATTCATTTAGAAATCTTACCGCTAAAACCATTTTAATTCGAAATTAATTGCTTATAAATCACACTCATCATGAATTAATCAAGACCATTGAATCATTAAAAAAATCAATGGTGGATATTATAGTTTTCTCGTTTAACATGAAAACATTAATGCTATCTCGAATATTTTCTACTAACTAATTATATTTTTCATGTACTTTGTATAACTTTATTGATAATTTGTTCTCATTCTAAATAAAATATTTTTTTATTAAATTTAAAGTAGCAAAAAGACTTTTTGATTAACTAAAGTAGCAAAGTATTTTTCTTAAATTTAAAATAGCATATTGAGACTTTAGGAACCCACACGACATCGCGCAACAAGTTTATAGACCTAAAAATACATTGTGAGATATTAATGACCTGTGTGACTCCCTGGAACAAGTTAAGGGATCCAAAAATGCATTTTAAGAGTTTAGGGACCTAGATGACACACCGGAACAAGTTCAAGGACCGCTGGTGTACTTTACTCTAATTAAATCAATCCCAAACTCCTAAGAAAAAAATGCATGAAGAAACACATGAAGCCAATCAAAATATTTGATTGATGCATGAAAAAAAATGCATGAAGAAGCACAACCAATTTTCAATCACACCTACCATGAGTAATTAGGGGTGACATGATCATTTCCTATGACCGCTAATATGTATGAAAAATTTTAAAGAAATGCTTATTTTAGGACGGAGGGAGTACGTGATAGTGTATTAATAAAAAGAAAGGTTAGATGTGTGTACATTTCTAGACAGAATGTGTCTTACATTACACTAGAAAACAACAATATATAAAACTATATATTGAGAGAAGGTATTTCATTGTAATTTTAAATGTTTTTAGATAATAGTACAGTTCACTCTATAATCGCATCTAAAAAATTTTCATTGAAAATGGCCTTACTAATCCTAAGGGCAGCCATTATGACGCCAGGCAATCCGGCCGTTGCCATCACGACAGACACGAGACGAGGGGAGAAGCGCGGCGCGGCACGGCTCACAATCTCCCAAGCTCGATCGCAGCTGTACCACCCTCTGCCCGGCAGCTGCAGCGACAGTGTATAGTCTTCCCTTGCAAGCAAGCAAGCAGCAGGAGGGGAAGACAAGGGCAGCTCAGCTCAGCTCAGCCCACCCTCTTCCTGCCTGCCCTCGCCCTGCCCTCAAACTTTCCCTTCCCCGAGAGCGATAGTATCGAGCTCTAGTCGTCGCCAACGCTCAGCCCACCTCTCCTCCATCCCCCACCTAGCTAAAGCTACCCGCCTGCTCTGCCCTCCCACCTAACTTCGCCCGCCATGCCGGGCCTCGCCGCCAACGACAACTCGCCCCCGGCGGCCGCGCCGCCCGCGCGCCGCCTCTCGTCGCCGCTGCCCCGGAGGGCGCCGCCCTCGCCCTCGCCCTCCACCTCCTCGCGCGCCAAGCCCAGGAAACCGTCCGCCGCCGCGGCGCCCGAGGCGGACGAGTCGCTCGACAACCCGGATCTGGGCCCCTTCCTCCTCAAGCAGGCGCGCGACGCCATGGTCTCCGGGGAGGGCGGCGGCGCCGCGCGCGCGCTCGAGTTCGCCGAGCGCGCCGCCCGGGCTCTCGAGCGCCGCGGCGAGGGCGCCGAGCTCGAGCTCGCCATGAGCCTCCACGTCGCCGCCGCCATCCACTGCGGCCTGGGCCGACACGCCGACGCCATCCCCGTCCTCGAGCGCGCCGTCGCCGTCGTCACGCCGCCGCCGCCTGCCGAGGGCGAGGCCGACGCGGCGGCCGACGACGACCAGCACCAGCAGCAGCCCGAGGCGGCCGACCAGAGGGGCGAGGAGTGGTCCCTCGCCGCCTTCTCCGGCTGGATGCAGCTCGGCGACACGCACGCCATGCTCGGCCGCATGGACGACTCCATCGCCTGCTACGGCAAGGGGCTCGAGATCCAGATGGCCGCGCTCGGCGAACGCGATCCCCGCGTCGCCGAGACCTGCAGGTCATCATCAATCCTCTCTGCTGTTTCTCGATCTAGATCTCATCTCACCCAAAAAAAAGGCGCCCATTTTTTACTTAGTCTCCAGACTCGCCAAAGCCAAAGAAGAGATTTTTTTTCACTGGTCCTTAATCGTTACTGAAAACTGCGGATCTCGACAGAATTGCCTTTAAATCTCGACAAAGAAATCTACTAGAGGGGAGATATGACCACTGATGTGTGTTCTTTCCATCAATGAGCAGGTACTTGGCCGAAGCACACGTGCAAGCTCTGCAATTCGACGAAGCAGAGAAGCTCTGCCGCAAAGCCCTCGAGATCCACCGGGAGCACAGCGCTCCGGCATCGCTCGAGGAGGCCTCGGACCGCCGCCTGATGGCCCTCATCCTTGACGCCAAGGGTGACTATGACGGTGCCCTGGAGCACCTCGTGCTTGCCTCAATGACCATGGTTGCCAATGGACGTGACATCGAGGTGGCCACAATTGATGTCTCCATAGGCAACACCTATCTCGCCCTCGCTCGCTTCGATGAGGCTGTCTTCTCCTACCAGAAGGCATTGACTGTTCTCAAATCAGCTCGTGGCGATGACCATCCTACAGTTGCATCGGTCTATGTCCGCCTTGCTGACCTTTACCACCGAACAGGCAGGCTTCGTGAGTCCAAATCCTACTGTGAGAACGCCCTCCGTGTCTATGCCAAGCCCGCACCTGGTGCTGCCCCTGATGAGATTGCTGGAGGCTTGATGGAGATTGCTGCCATCTATGAGGCACTTGGCGATCTCGATGAGGCCCTAAAACTTCTTCAAAGAGCGCTTAAGTTGCTCGAGGACTCACCAGGGCAGTGGAGCACTGTTGCTGGCATTGAGGCACAGATGGGTGTTCTGTACTACATGGTCGGGAGGTATGCAGATTCAAGGAACTCATTCGAGAGTGCGGTTGCCAAGTTGAGGGCTAGCGGTGAGAGGAAGTCAGCATTCTTCGGTGTTCTGTTGAACCAGATGGGGCTAGCTTGTGTGCAGCTGTTCAAGATAGATGAGGCTGCACAGTTGTTTGAAGAGGCAAGGGCAGTTCTGGAGCAAGAGTGTGGTGCATCGCATCCGGATACTCTTGGTGTATACAGCAACCTTGCGGCAATCTATGACGCCATGGGAAGGTATGTGTCAATAACGCAATCCACAGGTTCTTTTG
Source organism: Alloteropsis semialata (assembly GCA_004135705.1). NCBI lineage: Eukaryota > Viridiplantae > Streptophyta > Magnoliopsida > Poales > Poaceae > Alloteropsis > Alloteropsis semialata. Next base: position 757,465 of record CM014270.1, on the reverse strand, counting down.
CAACCCGCTATCACCTTATTCAGAATTCAGTCAGACTCATTATAGATGATGCAATTACATATTTAATCCACACATTTAGTTAGGACCCCTAGGTGTTTTTTATATCCTCGTAATGGTATCTGTGCCTCATCATTGACAACTGTAAGAAGTTGTGTCCATGAGTTTCCTTATGCTATCTGAAGGGGCGAACTTGCTGGGTTCCACTTGTAAATCTGATGCTTGCTGAACATGCATGGGGTTGCGTGTGTTTGTGGGTGGTGGGTGGGGCTGTCTTCTTATTTAGGTCATCTTCTGTAAGATTTCTTGATTTGAATTGGTAACAACTAGTGGGCAGTGTAGATGGCTTGATGATTTGCTTACCAGCTGATCATTTAGGCCATGTGATGTCATAATTTATTTTTAGTGGTCCATCATCGAGGTTGCCCCACATGTTCTTTATCCAACTTTTGTGTAGTTACAGAAGTAGCAAAATATGATCTATATTCAGGATAGACCTATGCCATTTATGCTTTCTTTCCAAGGCAACCGAGACATCCACAATGGTTCACAGTATGTCAGGCATTGCTACCCTTTTTTGGTGTAGCACTAGATTTTGTACGTGTGATGAAAATACTAGTAGCATATAAGTTACAGGTTTGTTATGGGTATGCACCAATCAAACAAACGTTTGCACCTGCTCTAGAACTCTATAAATAAGCCCTTACCCTTTCCACTCCTCACTCTTGGGTTCTTCTTCTCTTCAAGCTCGGGCGGACCAAACAGGGCTCGGTGAAGCTCCTGGCCGGCCGGGGTTCTTCGAAATCCAGGCAAGGGAAGGCCCGGGCGGGGCAAGAGATGGCAAGGAGGTGAAGGAGGCGACGTAAGGCAGCTGAGGGCGCAGGGAATCGAGAAATAGGCGAGTGAGGGCAGTGAGCTCGGCTGGAGGAAGGTGGAGCTCGGAAATGAAGGTGAAGGGAAAAGGGCCGGCCACCTGGGCATGCTATGGCGCTCCAGCGGGGCAGGAGTGGTTCGCCCAGGCGTACGTGGACGCGGAGAGAGCGGCGCGTGGCCGGAGTTGGTGAGAAAGGACGGGAGTTGGCGGCGGTTGGTAGTCACCGACTGTTGCGGTGGTGGGGCAAAAGCCCCACCGCAACAGTCCGTGGGGTCGAGATCACTGTGCCGACGAAGTTCAAAATCAAATCTCGCGGGCCACCGACTGTTGCGGTCATGGGCTTAGCCTAGCACCGCAACATTCGGTGCTATGAACTTTACACGTAAGTAATTCAACCCGATAATGTTGCGGTGATGCAAAATTGATCGACCACCGCAACAGTCCGTCATTCGAGAGAGGAATTTTACTGTTACCCGCGACCACCGACTATTGCGGTGGTGACTTGAAGGCCACCGCAACAGTCGGTCATGCAGGGGTTAAAACTTTGCTAGGGCTCGTATTGTTGCGGTGACCATTAGATCGAGCACCGCAACTTACCGTCAACTCGGCCTTTACAGTTTTCAAGTTGGTTTGGAATCAAATTTTTGTTGTACTAAGCCTTATGTCCTTATGATTGTTAAATTGGGTCACACATACACCCATATGCACAAACAAAACACTATGATTATGAGATGATGCATGCCATTATTAAGTTAGTTAAATTCTTTTAGAGTTCTTGATTACCACAGTGACACCAAGGGTGTCACACTGCCGCTGCGGGCAGCGCGAGGCCGGCCGGGGCAAGGTGCCGCGCGCCACCGCCCTTGGGCCTCCGGGCCGGCCGGGGTGGGCCCACCACGGCGGATGCGTCGAGGAGAGAGAGCAACCTTTTTTTGCCTTCCGTTCGACGCCGAACGCAAAATGCGTTCTCTCGATGGGTCATCTGTTGGAGCCGTGGTTTAGTAGGCAAAACCGGTGTAGACGACCAATTTTGGGTATGGATCACCCTTTGCATCGGCTGTTGGAGTCAGTCTTATACACTAGAGAAAGGTAAACAGGGGACCACGTGAAACGTGGAATGGTTTACATTACAAAACTTTGAGTCCCTTGCATGGCACGTTGTCAATTTTTTCCCACTTTTATTCAAAACCTTTTCCCCCAACCGGCTGTAAAATTCTTGTCGCAGTAAAATGGGTTCCTCTTATGAGTTATGACCGAATATACTTTGCAATTTACCATAAATCTTCTTTCTCCCTAGTTGTCATCATGCTTACTTTCTTAGGCCCCTCTCTTTTTGCCCTTTATTTTGATTATCAGATTTAAAAAGTTTGATTCGAATTCTCAAGTAGAGTAACCACTAACCATATAAGCCAAGGCATCTTTTACCTAACATTTTTCATGTTTGGCAGTAAACACGTTGCCTACTATTTTTCTAAGAGAGACAGCAGAAGTATAGCCTAGGTGGTCACATGGGAATAGTTGTCCTCCCCATTGTCCTGACATGGAGGGCATGGAGCCCCGTTCACACATTTGATTACCAACCAAATTTATCATTTATATCTCTCAAAATAAAACATTCAATGCATATGCCTGTCTTAGAAAACTCCATGTATTCCTCTCCAAAAAAAACCCTTTTCATGCACTATATTCTTGCAATGCCTATCCTTGACATCAAAATTACACAAAAAAAATGATTTAAATAAACCGAAACAAACACTCAGAGACAAACTGGTCAAATCAAGTTCGAAAGCGAAAATATTGCAAGCGACACAAAACAGCCCAATGTTAATCCTTGGTGACGCCTTTGAGCTGTCAACATTGTGTCTTGCAAAAACCATCTTTTTTTTAAGGAACAGAGCAAAGATTGTGCTCGTTTCTATTAATGTAGAAGAGTAAAAAAAACCATTTTTGTTCTTCATGTTTACTGAGTGGTTAAAATTTAGTTTGCAAATTTCATCATGCGCATTTATTTAGCCAAGCCCCTTGTCTTTCATAGTAATTAACTAAGCCTCTGTTTGCGTTTCTGTTCATCAGAATAAAGAAGTTCAATTCGAATTCAACGAGTAACCAGTAAGGCAAGGCATCTTTCACCAAACTCCTTTTTTGTTTTTTTTTACTGAAGGAAGCAGCGACCACTACTACAAAAAACATTTGTAAGAGCCAGGGTTTTTTTTTAGGGACGGACTAAAAGGCGACGCGCCCCTACAAATGCATGAATGACACTGTAGCTAAGGGCCGCCCCTACAGAACGATTTACAGGGGCGGGTGATGCCATGAGCCGCCCCTGGAAACAACAAATTTTTGCAGGGGCGGGTGACGCCATGACCCGCCCCTGTAAATAGCACTTTCTAGGGGCGGGTGATGGGATGGCCCGCCCCTGCAAATGCTTCCCTTTCCAGGGGCGGCCCATGCCATGACCCGCCCCTGGAAACTCATTATCAGGGGCGGCTGGCCCCATCAACCGCCCCTGTAAATAGCATTTCCAGGGTCGGGCAATGGCGTCGACCGCCCCTGTAAATGCTGTATATTCCAGAGGCGGCCCATGCTATGACCCGCCCCTGAAACTGATTATCAGGGGCGGCTCGCGCCATGAACCGCCCCTAGAAGTGTTGCACTGTACATAAAGCGAGAGGTCTTCTTCCACAACCCGACAGGTGGACTCCAAACAGGAAAAAGGAGAGGGAGGTGCTGCCCAAATTTCCCAAGACAAGTGGAGGACAAGTGGATGGTTTGTCCCCTCATTAGGAGGTGAGTTGATGCTTATCCTATGACTATTCTTAAGCTTATTGCATTGATTATATGGCTCAATTAGATCTCCATGGTAGTACCTCTAGCTAGATCTAAATCTCCATGTATGGTAGTACTTGGCCGATTGGACCCCAATTAAGCTCAACCTTTTGGATGGAACTAGGTTAGTGAAGTAGGGGAAGATGATTCTCCCCTTAATTTGCCTCGGATTTGACTTTTTAGGCTCATTCATGGATGGGGAAATTGCTAAAACCATGGAGGAGAGACAAGAAGATTTATCTTTTTTACAATAAGCGTGCATTTCTTTTCTTTTTGTTACATTTTCAACGTTAGCCTCATATAATGTCTTATATTTTTTGTTCATGGATATGTGTTATTTTTTCTTGACTTATTTTTTTAATGGAATTTTTCAAGGTTACAAGATGGATCGGTCATGGATGTACAATATATCAAGGCATGGTGAATATTTTCGCCGAGAGCTTGACAAGTTTCTTAAAGTCGCAGAGAATCATGCAATGGACGAGAGGACCAAAGATATGCGTTGCCCCTGCCGAATGTGCCAAAACCATTGTGTTTTCAATGACTTGGTTACAATCCGATCACATGTGCTGGTTCATGGTTTCGTGAAGGAGTACACAGAAGAAGGATACCGACGTTGTGGACCAGTTGCAAGACATCTGGCGAGACCCTGAAGCCGTCAACAGATACTTTGACGGTTATGATGAAGATTATGGTTTCGAGGATGACGGAAGTGATGATGGTGTTGACTATGGAAGTGGTGGTGATGGAGTCGGTGGTGGTGAGGACATTGCTGGGGATGAAGGTGCTGAGGACATTGTTGGGGATGAAGGTGGTGATGAATTTGATGACAGCGATTTCTTGGGCCAGTTGTTGCATCATACCGAAGAGGAACTATTAGTTGGCAGTGTGAAAGGCGCACAAAATGTTGAGTCGTTGAAAAAGGCAGCTCAGGAAACTGTGTATGAGCATTCAAAGGGTTGTCCGAGACACTGGACTGTGCTTCGCTTCTTACTCGAGCTGTTGATTCTAAAGGCTAAATATGGTTGGTCCGACGTTAGTTTCAATGATCTCCTTCGTATCTTAGCATGGTTGCTTCCAAAGCCTAATAAAGTACCGAAGAACACTTATCGAGCAAAGAAGCTTATTAGTCCCTTCACGATGGGTGTGGAAAGAATTCATGCTTGTCCAAATCATTGTATATTGTACCGAGGGGATGCATTCAAAAATTTGGACAAATGCCCGGTATGTGGTGCAAAACGGTACAAAAACAATGCTAGCTATTGTGGGGGCGAGGACAAAGTTCAAACAGACGGGAATAAAAGAAAGAGGAGGGGTAGTGTTGCTTGTAATGAGGAACCTGACACTTGTGTAGGCGTTGATGATGATGGGAAGCAGAGGAAAATTCCCTCCATGGTCGTGTGGTACCTCCCTGTGGCCGATCGCCTGAGGCGTCTGTTCTCAAACCCAAACGACGCTGAACTGATGCGCTGGTGGGATTCTGATAAGCGCAGGAAGGGAGACGGAAAGCTTCGCCATCCAGCCGACGCTAGCCAGTGGCAGAAATTCGACGAGAAGCATAAAGAATTTGCAAAAGATCCAAGAAATGTTCGGTTTGCTTTGAGTACGGATGGAATGAATCCATTTGGTCAAAGGATGAGCACACACAGCACATGGCCAGTTGTCTTGAGCATGTTCAACCTACCTACATGGTTGTGCCAGAAGCGAAAGTATCTTTTCCTATGCATACTTATACAAGGCCCAAAGCATCCAGGCATAGATATTGATGTTTTTCTTGAGCCTCTGTTGGAAGAGATGGCAAATTTATGAAACAACGGTATCAAGATGATTGATGGTTTTACACAGCAAGAATTCACCCTAAGAGCTATGATCTTCGTTACCATCAACGATTACCAGGCATTGTTTGTGCTTTCAGGGCAGGTCAAAGGAAAGACGGCATGCAGTGTATGCTTGGACGACGAAACCGCTTGGTATTTCCTCGACGGAACTAGAAAGGGAGTTTTCCTGAGGTACAGACGCTTCTTAGAGGAAGGACACAAGTACCGAGGTAAGAAGTTCCATCAATTTTTTGGAGGCGACGCTGTGATAGGTCCCGCTCCTGCAAAACAAGACGGACACGCAGTTTTTGAGATGGTCAAGGACATCGAGGTTGAATATGGAAAGATGACAAAAGACGGAAAGCCGAAAAAAAGAGATAAGGCACCTAAGGATGGCGTGCCGTTTAAGAAGAAGTCAATTTTCTTCAAGTACTTACCGTATTGGGAGGACCTAGAGGTCCGCCATGCCATAGATGGTATGCACATGAAGAAGAATGTGTTCGGTAACATGATTGGGCTCTTACTGGATTCAAAGGATAACCTGAAGTCGCGCCAGGACTTGGTAGCTATGAACATTAGAGATGATCTTCACCCTATAGATATGGGGAATGGACGATATAAACTTCCCGCGGCTAGCTACAACTTAACATTGGCTGAGAAGAGGGCAGTATGTCAGTGTTTACGGGGTATCAGAGTTCCGAGTCGTTACTCATCCAACATCAAGAAACTAGTGTCGATGAAAGATCTCTCGTTTACTGGATACAATTGTCACGATTGCCATGTTATGCTGACTGTGTTCCTTCCAATTGCAATCAGGGCGATCAAGCCAGTATACGTAAAGATGGTGATCACTCGGTTGTGTTACTTCTTCGACAGAATTTCTCAGAAGGTGATTGTCAAAGACGAATTGGACGATCAGCAGGTTTTTGTCAGGGAGACCATGGTGCAGCTTGAGATGTGCTTTCCTCCACAATTTTTTGACATCACAGAACACCTCATGATTCACATGGTAGATCAGATAAGGGCACTGGGTCCCCTATACTTACACGAAATGTGGTCATACGAGCGTTTCTTGTCAATCTTGAACCGATACGTACTGAATCGTGCAAACCCTGAGGGAAGCATGATAGAGGGATACAGTACTGAAGAAGTAATCGAGTGCTGCCTGGCTTATCTAAAAGATAATTTGGGGATTGGTTTACCAGCGTCACTTCATCAGGGAAGATTGGATGGTATCGGCATAGCGGGGAGGAAAACATTCATCGACAATGACATGAATGAGATAAAACTAGCACATTACAGTGTCCTGCAACGCATCACACTAATGGGACCATTCATCCAAAGACACCGGGATGTTGTAAGAGCAGAAAGTCATGGCCGCTCACAAGATTGGATCATGAAGGAGCACAAGCGTCGATTCGTCGATTGGTTAAAGGAACAGGACATACCAGATGGGGAAACCATAGAAGAAAAAACAATCAAAAGATTGGCATCAGGACCATCTGCTCAGGTCACATCATGGCAAGGTTATGATATTAATGGCTACATATTTTATACTGCCAAAAAAGACAAGAAAAGCGTGTCTCAAAATAGCGGTGTTCGCACACAAGCCTTAGACGGAAATACCGGCAAAAACATCACATATTATGGCATCATAGATGATATATGGGAACTAGACTATGGTTGTAATATTAGGTTTCCCGTCTTTCGGTGTAGATGGGTGAACCACCCAAGAGGTGTTGAGGTGGACAACTATGGACTAACAATTGTTGACCTCCAAAATATTGGATATAAAGATGACCCTTGGATACTTGCTTCACATGTTGCACAGGTTCTTTATGTAATCGACCCTTCTAAAAAACAGAAGCACATTGTGATCCCTGGAAAACAAGCTATTATAGGAGCTGACGGAGTTGAGGACGTCGAAC
>CM014270.1:737326-749023 GCA_004135705.1 Alloteropsis semialata | reverse complement strand
TGATGTATCCATGAGTAGTAGTAATGAGTCCACCTTGTACTGTGTGAAGTGGAGTCCACTCGCACAAGTCATGCCGCGTTATGTGTCTCGATGTTAACCTTATCCTAAAGGCAGTAGGAGTATGCCTTAGGGAGGTATTATGTAATGAAATGAATGAATGCTGCTTCTTATGGTGTTAATTGCTTTTTCATGGCTTTTCATCTTGAGTGTATATTTCTTATAATAATTAAATACCTTGTTTGTACTTACTCCACTTGTAAGATAGATTGAGTTATCCTAACCTTAGTAACCCATGTCTGTGTCGTGCAGAACCATGACAACCCGCCGAGTTGAGCGCATGCTAGCAAATCGTGCTGCTACTGAGGCCGCCAGGGCAGGGGCAGCCAATGCCAACTCAGGACGTCAGCTTGGCCGAGGCCGAGGCCGCCCAGTCATTGAACCAGCTGCACCAGTTAATCCACCAGCTCCAGAAGTGATACCTAACGCAGTCCCAGAGCCGCAACGTCAGGAGAATGCACCACCGCCACCACCCGCTAACAACCTCGTTGAAGTGATGGCTACCCAGACACAGCTCCTACAGCGTATGGCAGAAGCGATGGTGAACATTGGGAATCAACGTGGGAATAATCAACGCCCAGAACCCCAAGCAGAAGATCTGTCCAGGAAGATCGAGAGGTTCATCAGGCTGAAGGCGCCCACCTTCGACTTCTCCAATGACCCGATCGATGCAATAGATTGGCTAAGGACCATCGAGAGCAAACTTGACCTGACCAACTGCACAGAAGAAGAGTGCGTGGCAATAGCTGCACATCAATTGGAAGGCTCAGCTAAGGCATGGTGGGACGGCTACTGTGAAACTCACCCAGCACCAGAAACCATCACTTGGAATGAATTCACCACAACTTTCACCGAGCATCACGTGCCTCGTGAGTTGATAGTGAGGAAGGCTCATGAATTCCGTACGATGACTCAAGGAACAATGAGAGTGGAAGAATATGAAAGACATTTCACGAAGATGCTGAGGTATGTTAAGGATGAGGTTCGCACTGAGGAATCTAAGATGTTCTGGTTCCACCGTGGACTGCACTACGGAATCAGACAGCTTGTGTCCGCCACTAAGAAGTAGTATCGCCACCTGGTGAACCGTGCCATGGAGATTGAGAAAGAGAGGCTTGGCCATGAAGGCCGCATGCAGGACAGGAAGAGAAAGTTTGAGCACCCATCACGTGACAGACACCAGTATCAACACGGAAGGAACTTTCAACCCCGCCCAGGAGGTTCTTTTCATCCAAGAGGTGGCTATCAACAGGGAAGCCAGTTCCGACCAAGCCAAGGACAGATGACTCGCAACTATGGAGGTGGAAACAACAGCTTTCAGAACAATGGAAACCACGGCTATGGGAATCAAGCACCCACGGGTAACAACGGGAGGCCCAACAACTCTGCTCCTAAGGAAGGGAATGCTACAAATCCTACAACTTTTGCCTGCTTCGCTTGTGGCAAACTGGGACACCGAGCTTCTAACTGTCCTGGGAAAAGGAACAACCAAGGCTCAGCTGGAAATGGGGGACCGCAAGGCAAGCCCCCGCAGAACAACGTTCAAGGAAGACTGAACAACATGACCATGGAGAAGGTTCAGGAAGCACCGGACGTGATGATGGGTAAGTATTTTGTAAACAATGCTTAAGCTTTAATTTTTTTTTTTTTTTACCGCCAAAGCCCTCCATTGCTCCAGCCTCCAGCCAGCAGCCGCGCGATTCAAATCCGAAGTTTAGAAACACGACACGAGCCCCACCCGGGCCGACCCGCCAAGCCCAAAAACAATCCAACTCGCAAATGGACGTTCTCCTCAGCCCACGTGCGCGCCTCACTGATCGCTGGGACCCCCTCCCCCGCCCACACCAGTGGTCTCCGGAACCGGGGCCCGCCCGCGCCGCGACACCCGTGCCCGTCACTGACGCGTGGGCCACCCAACAGACCCGAATAAACACCGTCCCGTCCTCTCCTCCCCTAGAGGCTAGGACGCAGCGCAGCGCAGGGGAATTCGATTCGAGTAATAAAACCACCGCCACTGCCTGCGCCCCGCACGCCCTCCTCCCCTCCTCCACGCCGCCGCCAATTCGCCCGCTCTATGCCGCCCAAGCGAAAGCGCGGCGGCGGCCGCGGGAGGCCAAGGAAGGACGCCGCCCACTCCCACTCCGACCCCGCCGCCGCCAGCGCCACCCCCAAGGTAATCAGCCGCTACACTTGCTAGGTCTCGCCACCTCCTCTCTGCTCCACCGACGGGTTCAGGCCACATCCCTGCGCCTCGCTCGAATCGCTATTTCGTGCTGCTTTTCCTTGGATTCGAGCCTTGTATTCGTCCGGATTTGCTCATTCCAATCTCCCTTCTGTGACCCACCAAGCTGCGCTGCCCTGTTTTTGCCCCTCCGGCTTGCCTCATTTTCGCTAAGCATGCTCGCCGACGCGGAGAGCGCGATACGATGAGCTATTGCGCCGCACGCATTTGCAACCATTCAAGTTTTTTTTTATACTGTGGGACTCGACCAAACCCTCTGATTTTTGCTCGCGCAAGCTTGCAGGGGGTTGCAAAATGTATGCCATTATTAGCGCCTCCGCCCGCTAGGGTTCCATGGTTCCAGCTACTACATTTGTTTTCCTCCACGTGCTCATGTATTCTACACATTCCTGCTTTACTGAGCTTGCCTCTAGTTCCTTTTTTGGGGGGGGGCTAAAACTGATGTTGGTTATTTTACGAAACGTCTCGCGCCTGTTTCTATGATATGCTTATTGGTCGGTTTCATATTATTTCAGGAAAACACTGTAAGCAAGGGCGACGAGGAGATGCCTCAGCCACGCGATAATTCTGCAAAGGTCAGTTGTTTGTTGGATGTAGTTTGCAGAAAAGACAATGGGAAAAAATTGTTGGTGTAAAATTGGGATTTGAGCAATCCCTTTGATTTTCCTCGCACAAGTTTATAGGGACTTGAAATTTCTAGCATTCCCTTTAGAGTTAGGCAGTCGAGTTGAGGTTGGTTGATGTGCTGTTGGAACGCACAGCAGCATAGCAACAAGTAGAGGAGAAGCTTAAGCGGCATCACTCTCCGAATGCTCCCGGAACCCTCCTGCCTGTCCCGCTTGCTGTGATTTCAGCCTCTCTCTTTCTCCGCTAGGGTTCCAGCTGCTTCATTTGTTTCCCTAAATGTGCTCATGTACCCTACGCATTCCTGCTTTACTGATCTTGCCTATAATTCCTTCTCTCTTTTATTACCTTTTCTGCTAACCCTGATGTTAGTTATTTTATGGATTGTCTCGCGCCGGTTTCTATGATATGCTTATTCGTTGGTTTCATATTGTTTCAGGAAAACGGAGAAAACAATGGCGACGAGGAGATGCCCCAGCCACATGATGATTCTGCAAAGGTCGGTTTTTTGTTGGGTCCAGTTTTCAGAAAAAGACAAGGGGAAAAAATTGATGGCGTAAACATTGGGATTTGAGCAATCCCTTTTACTTTCCTCGCACGAAGTTTAGAAAGACTTGAAATTCATATCATGCCCTTTAGAGTTAGGTGGTTGAGTCAGGTTGGTTGATGTGCTATTGAAACGAACAGCAGCATAGTAACAAGTAGAGGGGAAGGTTAAGCGCCAACACTCACCTAATGCTCTCGGAGCCCTCCTGCGTGGCTCGCTTGCTGTTATTTTAGCGTCTCTTTCTCTCTTTTTTAAAAATAGCTTTTTGATAATAATGTGTCTGTTTTGGTTTTGTCATTGACTTCAGGAAAATGGTGAGGGAAATGTCAAAGGGGAGATGCTGCAGTCTCCTGCCGAGGTTACTTTTTTCTTGCCTGATTTTCTCTTGAGAGGTATTGCCTTTGTCTTTTTTAGACCCTGTATTGATTTTCCTCCCTTGTTATAGGAGAATGGTGTAGAAGGGGTTGCAGAGGTAAAAAAGCTCTGCAAAAGGCGCAGGAAGGATCCTGTTGCGGACCCAACTTCTCTTGAGTTTAGTTCTTCCAGGCAACTTCGGGAAAGGCGGAATGTTCCAGTGGTACAGGAGCAGGAGCCTGAGGTGGAGATTTTGATCTTTCTCATTGACCTTCTGCCTTTAGTTATTAGCAATGCTGGAATGCTCTGCAATATAATTAAGCTAATAGGTGCTTGCGGTGGATTTACTTATGTAGTTATGTGTCTTTTGCTTTGCTCTTTAAAGTGGTTCATTTATTGTCTATCCTAGCATTTGGCACACATGCGGCCTTCTGCGTTGAGTTATCAGCAATACTGGAATGTTCTGCAATATAGTTAAGCTACTGGGTGCTTGCGGTGGATTTACTTATGTGGTTATGTGTCTTTTTCTTTGCTCTTTAAAATGGTTCATTTATTATCTATCCTAGCATTTGGCACACATACTTTCTCCACATCTTGTGGCTGTACCGCTGTATGCACTCAGAATACAATGTGGAATGAGACGTAAATAACTATGTGCACCATGTATATGATGTCTTGTGCTACATAAACTAAATATACATGCAATATATGAGAGGGGCTTACATTTTGGGATAGCTGCTCCACTTGTACTCTTTACTGTTTCCTATATGTGCATGCCTGATATGCTTTGGTTGCTGAATTTGCAGAAGAAACGAAAGACCGATAACGATTCAAATATGTGCCATCAGTGCCAGAGGAATGATAATGGAAGAGTTGTACGGTGCCAGGGCTGTGCCCAACAAGGAAAGAAATTTAGATACTGTGTGAAGTGCATTAATCGCTGGTTTGTGCCCTTCAAAAAGCATTTGTGTTGATAACTTGAGATTGCATTTGACAGCCTGCTTTCAAGCAGTGATTATTTTGGTTTCTCTGGTCTCTAATTTTGTAGTATGTTAGGTCACCAACTCACTATATCAGTCCTATTTTAACTATGTTTAGGATTTGCTATTATTTTCATTGTTTGTGTTTTGGCATGACTTAATCAGGTATCCACATTTATCAGAGGATGATTTTGCAAACAATTGCCCCGTTTGTCGCAAAAATTGCAATTGTAAGGCTTGTCTGCGGGGGGACATATCCAGGGTCAGCTCCAGGGACGGTAAAAAGTCTCGGATAATAAAGGTATGCCCATTTCTTGCTACATTTCCGTTGTCTCCTGGCCCAATGTGCTCTATTATTTACCTATATGCTCATATTTGTTTTCCACAGCCTGAGGAATATAGTGTATCTGAAGAAGATAAGATTAAATTCTGTATGCGTACTGTGCGCTTTTTGCTCCCTTGGCTGAAAGAATTCCACCAAGAGCAGATGCTAGAGAAAAGTGTTGAGGCCTCAATTAGAGGTAATATGATTGTATCGTCGCCTTTGTGATTTCTTCTAGCTTACTTAGGAGTGTTGATGCTATTCATTTCTCTGTTTGGTTCTGCTACTCCTAACACTGTTTATTGCAGGAATTGATCTGTGCAAAATGGAGGTTCCCCTTGCCAAGTGTGAAAGCGATGAACGGATATACTGGTTGGTCTTGCTTTACTCACCAAGTAAATGTGAACTATTTGTTTCTCTAATCATTGTTTTCCTTGTAATAGCGACAACTGCAGGACATCTATTGTTGACTTCCACCGGAGCTGCAACAAATGTTCCTATGATCTCTGCCTCTGCTGCTGCCGAGAGCTTCGCCAAGGCCTTATTCCAGTTGGTGATGTAAAGGTTACTGGTCTACCTGATGCTGGAGGCAAGGAAGATTTGCAGCAGGGAAGTACTCATCCCAAAGTTGCAAGTCAAGAGCCTTCTGATGGACAGGATGATACTTTGATAGATAATGCAGTTCCATCTGAAGACCGCACTCCTAGTTTGAGACGATGGAGGGTAAATAGCAATGGAAGCATACCTTGCCCACCGAATGAATTTGGTGGCTGTGGAAGTTCCCTTCTTGAACTTAAGGGCATGTTTGGGGAGAAGTTTATTGCTGACTTACTGGAGAAAGCCAAATCACTGGTCAACGAGGTAGCTTTGCCGGAATCGGGTGGTTCAAACTGTTCCTGCTTCACTGAATCCAGTGGAATGAACAATGGAATATCACGGAAATCAGCTTGTAGAGTGAATTCCCATGATAACCACATATACTGTCCAACTGCTAGAGATGTTCGAAATGAATGTTTGGATCATTTCCAGGAGCACTGGTTGAAGGGTGAGCCTGTTGTTGTCCGTGATACGCTTGCATTGACTTCTGGTTTGAGCTGGGAACCAATGGTTATGTGGCGGGCCCTAAGAGAAAAGAGAGATAAGAAGACAGATGAGCGTCTCTCAGTTATTGCTCTTGAATGTCTGACGTGGTGTGAGGTATACAACATTATTTTTGGCTGTTTGTATTTAAGCATTGTTAAGGATTGCTAGATGCTTAGATGTTTAGATTGTCTTCTTCGGTTAGTAAAAGTGGTTTTAATTAAGCTGATGTACCGTCATGTTGTACTTGGTCAAAAAGTTCAAATCCTGGTTCTATTAAGGGTGATAACCTTCTTTGAAAAAAATATATACACATTTAATATTTTCATGACATATACCTTAATTTGTGACCTTTTTAAGACTGTAGGGGAAGCGTGGCTACCTCTTTTGGACAAATATTTGGCCCTTCCCATTTGAATAATTTGTATTTCAAAATGAAAATTTTTAACGTTTCTTCCATCACACCAAATGCAGGTTGATATTAACACTCATATGTTTTTTGATGGGTATTCCCGTGGAGCTTTTGGTGCAGAGGATTTGCCCGTGTTACTTAAGCTGAAAGATTGGCCACAGCATAGTTCCTTTGAGGAGCGACTGCCACGCCATAATGCTGAATTCATGTCTGCTTTGCCATTTCGTGAATACACAGACCCTAAATATGGTCCTCTCAATCTGGCAGTGAAGCTGCCAGAAAGTGTTATAAAGCCGGACCTTGGTCCAAAGACTTACATTGCTTATGGTGTTATCCAAGAGTTGGGAATTGGTGACTCCGTTACCAAGCTTCACTGTGACATGTCTGATGCGGTAAATATGTTTATACTGCTTGTGCTTGGTAGCATTCGTATGTATAAATTTTCTTTATAAGTATCATATTTCTTTTTTGAACATTTATCCCAACTGATTTAATATGGTACTGTGCATCTCAAAATTCTACCTAACCTTTTCTTGACTCTACTTATGGAACCTGCGAGTATCTACTCATATCGATATTCCAGTCCTCTCTAGCTGTCTAGAATTGATTAGAATTGCAAACAGCCTATAATGGAGTTAAATACTTCATAAAATATTTGAATTATAGATGAACTATGGAAGTTTCATGTGATAATTGCTGCACACTGTACACAGCTATGTCACTGCTTTATTTCCTCAGTTTGGTTTCTTTTCTTTGGTTGCACAATTTTATCCAGTTTTACGACTGATTCCTATTGTGTATACACTATACAGGTTAATATCCTCACACATACTGATGAAATAAAGCTCAAAGACAAAAGGATTGAAGCAATTGAGAAAAAGAAAGAGAGTTTAAAGAAAAAGGAAGAGAGTGGTAGTTTCCAAGGTTCACAGACAGATCTTGAATCAACCATGGGGCCAAGACGTAAAGGTTTGAGAAGTGCCTCAAAGATTCAGCAGCCGGCACTAGATGTTGCCTCAAACATTCAGCAGCCGGCACTAGATGTTGCTTCGGAGGAGCAGAAAGTTGTTGAAAAAGCTGTGGTAGCTGTTGAAGCTGAGGAAAACTTGACAAAGGCAAATGGGCAACAGTCTAATCGAAGTGACGCAGATCATATGGATGTCCCTTTTTCTAAAGGGAAAGAAGTTGCTTTCTGTGCGACTAACGGGGGAGAGGAGTTGGGAAATGGTACCAGCTGCAAAGATAAAGTTGAGTCTTCAAGTGATGCAGAGGAAAATTTCCAACCGAAGGTGGGTCAAATTGCCATCTCTCTTGAGCCAAAAGACGATACAGCCCCATTTGTAGAGGGGAACCAGTCAGAGGGTGGTGCCTTGTGGGATATCTTCAGACGGGAAGATGTCAGTAAACTACATGATTATCTAATGAAGCATGCCGAGGAGTTCAGGCATTATAATTATGAACCGGTGAAGCAGGTGATTATTTCAGCTTTTAATATTTGATTAGGTGTTCAATGACATCTGATTCTTTCATCAGTCACGTAACTGTCCTGTGTTGACAGGTTGCTCATCCTATACATGATCAATGCTTTTATCTTACAAATGAGCACAAGAGAAAGCTTAAGGAAGAATATGGTCAGTGAAGAATGCACATGTTTATAGGACTTTTTTTTACACCCCACCCCCCTAGTGATTACATGTTTTCAATTCGTTGTGCATGCAGGAATTGAACCCTGGACATTTGAACAGAAACTTGGTGAGGCAGTGTTTATCCCAGCTGGATGTCCTCACCAAGTCAGAAACTTGAAGGTATGTTAGGAGAGACCTGGAAACAAGTACCCAGTTCCAATGCTCCTTGTGACATGCTTCTGAATCTGAATCTAATGAGCTTATATATTGTTCGTGTTTCTCTCTTGTTTCTATGCAGTCATGTATAAAGGTTGCACTTGACTTTGTTTCCCCGGAAAATGTGCGAGAGTGCATCAGGTTGACAGAAGAATTCCGTTTGCTTCCAAAGGGGCATAGGGTGAATGAAGATAAATTAGAGGTCTGCCAATAAATTTGCCGGTTCTGTTCTGCATTCTTTTGTATATATAAGCCCATGTGTTTTGTTTATAAACATGATATGTTTTGTTCAGATATATAAACCGATCTCGTGCCTAGTATATGTCGATGTGATGGCAACAGGCACTATTTTGATATTCTTAGCTAAGCTAATTGTATTTTGAAGTCACATTTTAACGTTGTGTGCTTGTCCTGTGAAACTGAACCCCCAGGTTAAGAAGATGGCTCTTCACGCGCTCAACCAAGCCATTAAGGACATCACTGAAAAGAATTGTGAGGAAAGGTTGGTGGCACCAACTTGTTTGTAATATCTCAGTTTACTCTCCACAAACAAAAGATGTTCCTAATCACTATAAGTGGCTGCAGAGTAAAGAATGAAGCTGAGGGTGAGCCTTCAGAGACGGAGCGGCAGCAGGGGGAATGAGTTGCTGAGGCTATGCCAAGTTGATGTTTTAATTTATGTCAGTAGTCCGCCAGCATGTTTTTGGAATCTGTGAGGTAGCCATTAGGGCTCTGTTGTAGGCCTGTAGCTTAATTTGTATTGTATCCACTTGGGGGCAAGATACTGCACTGCTCATCATGCGTATGTGTGTTTGACTGAGGAACCGTTGATCCCATCTTAGGCTGTCCGCAGCGGTGGAACGGAAGCGATACTGCAGTATCAAAAAACCCCGCAGCGGTGGAACGGAAGCGATACGCGAACGTCCCGTACGCGCGCGCGCGGTACTGCGAGCGCGGTACGGCGCGCTGACAGGAACCTGCGCGGGAGAGGGAGGGGAGAGAGTGATGTGGGCCCCACGTTTTTTTTAGATAAAAAATGTTATAACTCACAAACCAAAAAACCAAATTAAATTCCGATTGCACCATTAAATTCGTTGCAATAAATTCTTCAAAACAAGATCTCAGATGGATATATTTTGATAAAATTTATAAAGAAAAGAAAAAAAGGTGAGAAGAGAGATGATATAGTAGTTGGGATAGATGGATAAAATATAGTAGAGTTGGGATAGAGTATGTGATTTGGAGTATGACGGGTGCGGGAGAAGTTGGTTTAGAGTACGGAATCTCGATGACCAGGACAGGATATTCCTTTCAGAGGATGCATTTAGGGGACGACGAGTGCGGACAGCCTTAGTAATCTACATACCTTTGCTGTTTATATCGTCGTCCTGTACTGGCGTTGCCGGTTCTTGTATGGCACGGCCGGTGGCCGTTTTTCTTTACATTTTTTTTTTACAAAGAGACACGGCCGTTTTTTTAAAAAATATCTATAAGAAACACGGCCGGGTTAGTTGCCTACCTGCCTATTGATGTCCAATCACTGGAGCCGGTCACTTGATCGTCTGGTCCAGAATTTAATGCGCAAGCCCAGCGAGGGTTTTCCCTTTTATGGCGTGTTGGTAGAGAGGTAACCCTAGAGACTTCACGGCCCACGCACAATTACAACGCGGAAGCCCAGCGGGGTTTTCCCTTTTATGGCGTATTGGTAGGGAGGTAACCCTAGAGACTTCACGGCCCACGCACAATTACAACGCGGAAGCCCAGCGTGGTTTTCCCTTTAATGGCGTAGTGGTAGGGAGGTAAACATAGAGACTTCACGGCCCATGCACAATTACAACGTGGAAGCCCAGCGGGTTTTCCCTTTTATGGCGTAGTGGTAGGGTGAGGTAACCCTAGAGGCTTCGTGGACCACTAAGATTTCATTTCCCTGGGCGCAAGTTTTTGGCGACTTGGAGCGGGTGGGCCTTCCTCACTCTCTCTTCAAGATACCAAATGTGGGCCGCTGCACCCCTTGGGCCTACCGGCTACAAAAAGCACCCATATTGATCTTACTGGATATGATGCATAATCAATTCGACCCAGGTAAAAGGCATGTATATAGTCAGGCACCTAGCAACTAATTAGCAGTTGGTATCAAACCAATTGGGAGAAGACAATTGTTGATAGCTCCAGCAAAGCACCAGTGCACCCTCCATGGCTCTATAACTATGATCGATCTCTATCTATATCTATATGGGAGGAGAAAGCTAGTCGCTGGTACTTGTGGTTTGCCTTTTGATTTGAAAAGGACCCAGTAGCCTGCTGCGTGCCATGTCGCTAGTTCGGATCGGATTCGCTCATGTCAATGTGCGTGTTCTATTTGGAGCCCTCATCTTGACCCCTTGAATTTGGTGTGATGCGGTGTAATACACATACAACGACTAACCCATCCCATTCCTGCAAAGCTATTGTTGGGCGACGATCATATCGAGCATTATATGTTACTCCCTTTCTTCAAAATTAGCTAGTCTTTACTTTGACTTGTAAATACATAAATTTGCTATGCATCTAGATATATGGCTTTACTATGTGTATAAAAAAGACTGAATAATAAGTTAGGACGAAAGTAGTCTTTATGGTAGTATATGGCTATATATATGCAATCAGTAATAAGGTACCGTTAGCTTTATGCTAGCTCTCTACATTAATGCAATCTATTAGCCAATGATGATTTGAAATGAAGCTATATGTTATTTGCGGTCATCTACTATACATTTATCTTGCAAATGTTGCAAAAGATACATACATTAATTAGAAAGGCATATCATTTCTACGAAAATCCATGCAGATGTGACATACTATCAAAGAACAAACAAAACGATCCGATCGAGCACTCCAAAGACGTATTGCACGTGATTAGTCCATCATGTTTGATTTGGGCAGGTACGGTGCAAAAGAAGCATTACGGCGCGCACGACACACAGCCGGGTAGTCCATACAACTGAAGAGGCGGAACATATTCACATTTACAGCTCTTCTCTTTTTTTTTTCCTTCCCCGCGTCGCCTCCGCGTGGGCGACTCGGGCGGACCCCGACGCCCGCGCCGCCGGCCCCCGCGGAAGCTTCCTCCCGCCGCGCCGCCGCTCGAGCGTGCCACCGGAAACCCGTGCGGCCGTGATGAGGGCGGCGGCGGGCCCCTTCTTTCTCCTCCAGCAGTTCGGGGCGGGTGCGGCCGCCGTAGGTGCTGCGGGAGCTCGCC
>CM014270.1:699806-727419 GCA_004135705.1 Alloteropsis semialata | reverse complement strand
GCCGCGGCCGAGCACGGCCAGGAGGGCCGGCCGCAGCTGCCCGACACCGCCAGGCTTGGGGGGAGAGCCGGGACCGGCCAAACGCTGGCCGGCCAGGAGGCCGGACCGAGCTGGCTCGGTGACATCCGAAGGAAGAAGAAGAAGGATCCCGGGGTAAGAGATTAGAAACCTTAGGGGGTTATCCATAAAAGTTTTGGACTTATGTGTTAAGGTGGAATCTTGCAGGGGCCTGGTTGCAAGTTTTTGAGGACCTATTCACGAAGAAAGGACCCTGCTGCAATTAATTTTCTTTTCACAGGGATCTAGATGTAAAACCGCGGTCCTTTCTTTTTGTTTTTCTTTCCTTTATTTGTAGCTGAATTTGGTAAATCGTTAAAAATCACAGACAAATCATAAAATCACAAATTTGGACTTTCTAGAATCCTTGCGAAATTATCTTTCCAGTGATGTATCATATGAATATGTAAACTATGTAATTCCCAATGTATTTCTGTATGTATGAATAAGTGCTTGAGAGATTGTTTATTGCCTTATAAATCACATGCATGTGCTAAAAAAATGCAAAACCACCTCTGATGGTTGTGTTATGTTTAGTAGAGTTGGTTTGAGCCTTTGTTAGTCAAAGTCTATGCTTGTTTTCAATAGATATAGATTTAGTTGAGTTGAGGGAGTGCAAAATGAGATAAATAGTTAAAATGCCCAATAAAACTTATTAATTTTTGTTAGTGCTGTTCTAGAGCTTAGGAAACCTCATAAAAAGATTCAGCTCTAGAAAGCATGTGCCTTTTAAGTTATGGATTAAGTTTTGTTCTAGCTAATTAAGTGTAGATAAATCACCAAATATTCTGTATAAATTAGAAAAATATGAAAAATTCACAATAGAGTTCTTTGGTCATAAGTAAGCTTCAGTAAAAATCTTGTGCGTAGAATGTCTACATGGATTTAGTTATGATTTTCTAACTGTTGGCAATTAGTGGCTGTTAAAAGAAATAGAAAATAAATAGGTAAAATGCTGAAAACTTCCTGAAAAATATGTTTGGCTATCAAAAACATAGAAACATGTTTACCTTAGTTTTTTTTATGTAAATATATTTTTAGGCTTTATTTGGTAAAAACTAGCTAGGAAATGCTTAATTAATAAATAGTTTTCTTGCTGTAAAATTAATTCTAAAAACATATATAGCAACCTGGAATACTGAATGATCAGATTCAGCCATAGAAACCCCATTGTACTACTGGTGGTCATTTATAGATGTTTTATTTAATTTATGTAGTAGTTTAAGTTGTTTGTAACATATTAAAATGTTTAATAAAACATCTTTATATTTTAATTCAGATCTGGACTAGGAATAGTCAGCAAATAAAAACAACCTCCAGCTTTCTTTTTGAGTTCTTAGTTTGTTTATACTCCGTAAATGATTGCCCAGTGATGTGTATTAGTGAGTTGTTGCAATTATTCTGTGATTGATTTCTTGTGCATTACTGCATCTCATGCATCCGCATTTCATGTAGATATCCCATTTTTGACGGCGTGTACGAGATCGAGGTCGAGCACGAGGGTGATCGTTGCTGCTGAGCTGAACTATACTGCTGAAAAAGACCCAGGCCAAAGTCCGGAAGGGCCCAAGGTCGTTGCTGAGCAGGAAGGCAAGCCCCGGAGCATGAACCCTCTGTTAAAACTAACCCTCCTTACTTTATGCTTTACTTTGTGCATTTAAGTTTTGAGGAGTTGAATGAAACCTTAGTTGCATGATCCCTAGGTACCCATGTCCTAATACTAGTATGTGCAGGTCATATAGAATGCCATGCTTAATTAGGACCGGTAGAAGTCGAGTGATTGCCTTATCACTCGCGAGATATAGGCTTTCACTTTATATCAGTTTATGATGTTCGGCAAGCGGGGCTTGTGCGATATTCCTATTTGGTTGAATGTCCCACTTGCACAGATAAAAGTTGGCTAAGGCATTGCTTGTGTGGCATTGTTGGTTAAGCTTTTGAAGGTACTAATCGTATACTGGGAAATGTGGTAAACTAGTAAACCTAGTACTTGATTCAAACTGACGTTTGACGGGTCTTCCTACTCCATTGGGTGAGGGGTTGATGGCGAGTGTAGCAGTGGCCGCGGCACAGGTTTGCCTGGGGCACCTGGGGTTCGTTGGGGCGTGCACTCGGGTGGAGTGGGCCCTGATGGCAGATGACAGGGAGAGATGGGAACAGTTGCCTCGTGAGGTCCTGGGTATCTCTCACGGCTCGTACGATTAGGTTGTCCCATGCATGGTAAAATTAACTCGAGTTGTCCATCCTTCGCGGTTACAGGAAGCTGCTTGATCGCTTGTCTCACATCAGTGGCTTTGCCAAGGGTTAGAAATGTTGTTAGTGGAGAAATGTTGATATCTAGTTAATCAATTATTTTTCGACACTGATTGTTGTTGGATAGTTTGGCAAATTTAGTAATGATTAGTCTCACTTTAACTTGGCTAAAATATTAAAAATAGGGATCTACTTGAAGATGCTTTTTGGCAAAAACAAACCCCTCAGCCATAAAGCCTTGCATGTCTAGAATTAACCTTGTCGGGTAAGTCTTGCTGAGTATTAGTATACTCAGCCTTGCTTGTGGCTTGTTTTTCAGATAATGGTGATGGCTATGATCCTGTTGCTGCTTTGACTTGGCCTTGTATGTTGCCCGATGGTTGGATCGTGGAGCGGGTGCCGTCTAAGTCCGACTCAGGCCACGGTGACTAGATGTTGCGCGAGGGCTCCGCATAATATCTTTTGTCTCGACGTTTAGACTTCCGCTGTATTATACTCTGGCTTGTAATAACTAAAACTTATGCACTGTTTTGTATAATTATCCGTGTGAACCTTGTGCTGTAAAAAATGTGATGAGTTGTATTGTCTGAGCCCATCTTCGAGTGGGACTTGCTGCTATTTCGTTTCGGTCATGAAAATTGGTGGTTTAATCGGGAAGGTATCCGACGGATTGCACGAATAGCTCGGTTCAAGTGTGTGAAGCACCACAGTGGAAGTGGTCCCATGCGTTTGAGCCGGATTAATTGGGGCGGTCTGCCACAGATGCACATGAAGATAATTAGATTAAGATTTAGGAGTTTAATTTAGGTTATCTTTAATAGCAACATATGTGGGTAACTTAGATACAAATTTTGAATATCATTTTAAGTTATCATTTATAATTGTACGCATAAGTAAATTAGATAAAAATTATGAGGTTAATTTAAATTATTTTTTATAATGGTATATTTTTAGAATTTATGTTATAATAATTTTATAGTGATAGTGGTGGGTAACTTTTTAAAAAATATAATAGACCAATGACTATGGTTATTAGAGTTTACATTATTGACGTTTCTGATTTTTATGGGAATTTCTAGGATTTGTCTTTTTTCTAGCATGTCTCATGAGAACTAATGCAGAGTCTCCAATTAAAAAATTAAGGCTACATTTCTACCAAACTATTATGAGCTATCTCTCATTTGTTTAAATATTCAAACACAATACCTATATAGATATATACTTATTATTTTTATCTAATTGTGATAGATCTTTGTTAGTAATTACTCTATAATGCTTTAATACATAATTATAATCTTTAAATTTTCACTTTGCGTCACATGTATGCCTTGAATTTATTTAATGAACCCTAAGTTTGAACTATAATTTTAACGTAGAATTCTACATTGTCGTTACTTCCCCTATATATTTATAAATGACAACACACATATTATGTGTATATACCTTAATCACTATATAATATACCAATAGTGTACGAAATACATGATTTAAAATCTTATATTGGTGTATATTTTTAATTAAGGTGATTTGGATTCCAATGTAGAATTACCTCATGTTATTTTTAATAGTGACATATGTGGGTAATATAGATGTAAAGTTAAGGGGTTAATTTAAGTTATTTTTTAGGTATTCATAGTGGGTAATTTAGTTGCAAATTTATGAGATTATTTTAAATATTGTTTGTAATGGCATAGTGTGTAATTTTGATGAAAATTAGGGGGTTACTTTGGTTTATTTTATATAATGGCAGATGTGGGTAATTTTGATATAGATTTAGGGGGTTACTTTAAGCTATTTTCATAATGGCATAGGTGGGTAATTTTATAGAAAATATAATAGATCTAATAGCTATGATGATTTGAGTGTTTTAATTGATGGCCAGATTTTTTGCTTTTATGAGAATTTCTAGGATTTCTCTCTTTTTCTAGAGTGTCCATCTAGGATCCTAGGTGCCTTCATCTGCAGGCTTCAAAAGGAGCCTCCAATTAGTAATAGTAAGATAGTTGTAACCATGGAAGCTTTTACCCAAATTAATGCTAGTTTACGTGGTGCTGAGATTACAGAAGTTGCGGCGCACGGCAGTTGTTGTTTCCAAACGTTTGAATGTACCATAGTACTCTGCATTCTACGAGTACTAAACTGCATTGGTGTCAGCCACTTGCTAATCCATGCCAGCCACAGTGACAGAGCTATATCAGTGTCAACCCATGGACATGACCTCTGGCTGGTGTAAATAACTTTGATCAGTGATCACTCTTCTCTGCTTGTCTGTCTCTTTGCATATATACAGTGTGTGTGTGTGTGTGTGTCATCAGCATTGCAATTTAGTACTAGTTTGTCAAAGTATTTTTATGTTTTGTAATTAAGCATTATGACCAATTCAAGTGCACCGAATATGCAGGTGAGGAGGCCGAGGAGGCGGCATTTTGAGTCCATTTAAATTCAGTCACGCCCGCTGGTTGCTGGTTGAAAAGCTACACTGGTTGCTGGTTGAAAAGCTACATCTCTCTCAGCTGTTCTGCGCTGATCCAACGTTGATCTGTTTGATTCCATTAAGTTAAAATGCATGATGTATGATAGGATACTAAGACCTATGGATATCACTTTCGTACTTAGATATGTGATTTTTATTAGCTTCCTTGTGGATACCATGACGTGGAGATATTACTTTCACTACTAAACCTGCGACGATCATTGTGACTGTTCTTTGTGGCCGATGCATGATAAAGAAATATGATTTTTAGTTATCTTGTGGTGGTCTATTCTTTTGATTTTGGATCTTGATCTGTATAGAAATTCTTATTATACTCTCATGCACAATTATTTTTGAGCCGACCCAAACTACCCATTGAACCAATGAGGCCATAGCCAAAGGCTACATTTGGGTCGATCTATAGACTTATAAATTGGCCTTGAGGCCATAGGGGCAGGTCCAAGGCCAGGTTCGGGCCGGCCCATTCCCGTCCCTATTTGCTGAACTGATGTGTTTCTAATGTGTGAATGTCTGCTGAACTGATGCGTGTCGCTTGATCCACCTTACATTGTGCTATGTTGATAAGACACGGTTCATTTGTGTGTTAAATCAAAGTTAGCCATGGCACCAGGTAACGTGCGAGTGCGATCGTTAAATGGAAGCACTGAACCAGCCAGAAGCCCCAGTAGTCCAGTACTGCCTTTAAGATCCTTTTACTATGAGGTGCTCCGGCTGTGGGCACTACCACTTGTTGTGAGAGAGAAGAATATCCCGTTAAGAGTCAATAACTGCTCTGTTCCAAACTGACTGATCCATGAGTTTGTTTACTTAATGGCGCACGATAGCAATCAGTCTAATGGCCCTACGCACTGTTGATTGAACTTTTTCCAGTCTAGCTTGTTTCTTCGTTTGAATTGTCCATGTCGGCGTGCCTACTTTGTCTCGCCTAAAATCTTGAAATTAGCTTGCTGGATGATTGCGTGCGTCACAGGGCGGGCTCCCACTATATGCATGCGGTTGTATTTTTATTTTTGGAAAAGCACGAGTCATGTTGAACTGTTTCAGCGAACGTGTATTTGAATTGTCTTTGTTGTTGGCTTTTCCTACTGCAAGCTTGACTGCATCTGCAACGAATACCACATGCATGTAAATCGTGTCGCATGTGTGCAGTAGAACTACGGTAGAATCATGGTATCGCAGTTCATTTTTCTTTTCTGACCGGCCGTGACGGAGTTACGGAGTAGTTTCTTCAGTCCTGTGTCTCCTGTGCTCTGTGGCACCGAAGAGGTAGGTAAAGGAACAGAACGAGGAAACTGTTGTGCCTACAGGCAACCTTTTACCGGGGGCTATTGTACATGGTACTATTATATATAGCACAGGCACTAGAAGTCATCAAGTGGAAAATCTGTTCGGAGTTTTTTTTACCGTTACAACATTTTCTCTCTTCTATTGAAACATTTAGGGCTTAGAATGGAAGATTGAAAAACATAGGGAAAAAACTCAGGAATAGAAATGAGATATGATAGCAAAACAGAGGAATGGAAAACTTAGAAATTTTGAGAAGTTGGTGTTTGGAATGCAGGAATCGACAGGGGTAGGAGAATAATTTTTTTTGAGACAGGAGGGGCTGAGCCCCTACTGATTATATATTATAGGGAAAAGTCCAGTTTACACCATTCAACTATAACAAACGTCTGATTTTCAACTTTCTACAACAAAACCAGACATTGTAGGCCATCTAACTATCAAAACCGTGCAAATTTGGCCCTTTGAGTGGTTTCAGAGGTGGTTTTCCTTTTTTCGAAATATTTTGAAAAATTGGTTTAATTAAAAAATTTATAACTAATTCATTTTAAATTATAAAAATACAAAATTAGTACCAAAAAATTCTAAAAATGTAACCTATACGTTGGTGCTCTATTGGGAGTTAGTTGAATCTAATTTGTTCTTGTTCCTACTATTTATTGTTTCTAGTCATGCTTCTTATTTATAAGATCTAAATAACTCTCCATAGAGTACCAACATATAGGTTACATTTTTAGAAATTTTTTGGTATTGGTTTCATATTTTTCCTATTTAAAATGAATTAGTTATGAATTATTTAAATTAAAGTTGATTTTTAAAAATTGTCGGAAAATGAAAAACCACCCTCAAAACCACTCGAAGGGCCAGATTTGCATGGTTTCAATAGTTCGATGGCCTATGGTGTCTGGTTTGTAGCAAAGGGTTGAAAATCAGACTCTTGTGATGGTTGGAGGGTGTAAACTGGACTTTTTCCTATATTATATAGGTATGCTCACTTAATAATCGTATATGCACAAGAATTCCTAACATAACATGTAAGTCAAATCGCTAATAAGCATATTTAACGGGCTACCCGCCTCTGCTTGATCTTATCCTTTCACGTTGCTCACTTGATCTTTTCCCCCTCGACCTTATGATCTCTTCCGCAAGCTTGGACTCCATGGCCTCTCGCTCATCTCAACACGCAGGCGCAACCAATGCACTGAGGTCCCGAACACCAAGTGCAAGTCGTCCATGTCTTTCCCGTCGCGGTCGTGGAGGTCCGCGGCTCCGCGCTGCTCTCGCGTAGGCACTTGGTTGGCGCAGAAGGTGAGAAGAGGTGAGCTTGACGGTGAGGTGTGTTCATGTAGCTCCACAGCTCTCGGCTTCCTTGCCAGTGCTAGGCAGCCGGGATCCAATCACTTCCAATGTCCCTGACTTCTGTTTCCTCAGTGCTCTCTTTTCTCTTGCGCACACGCGTGACTGCGTAAGTCTCGTGCTTCTGCGAAAACTTTGGATCGGAGAAGATGTTTCGGTTGTTGCGTTTTGTGAAGGATGCAAAGCCTTTCCAAAGAAACGACCAGTTTCATTCCTTCGTTCCAAACAGCACGTGACGTCAGCAAAACACAAGAAATGCATTTATTTGAAAGTCCCTTTAAAATTCCTCCAATCCAAACGGGCCTAACATTTTCTGCTACTGGAAACATTTTCAGCGAAGAGGTGAACATTTCGTGCGCGACCTGCTACTCGATTAATCCTACACGTGATATATATTATTAAACACGTGTGAACGACCTTCACAGTGATAGATCACTTTGATTTGGCCATAGTGTCCAGCAGAGAATCTTGTGGTGTCCATCGTTCAAGACGGTCAAATCTTGTACCCATCGCGACGCCGACGATTGTTCCGGCACACGGTCTGCTAGCTGAGCCCGCGGTAGCAGCAATCCGGCAGTACATTCGAGACTGAGTGTCTCTAACCATACGGGACCGGCCCCACGAGTCAACGACGGAACCGAGACCTACGTGTTCAGTTCAGGTTGAGCCTAATTCGATCGATCAGTCGTAACGCATGCAAGAGAATTCTGAAAAGAAAAAATAGGCAATGCGGCGAATCAGAGTCAGCGGCCGCTGCGGCGCGAGGCACCAACGCAACCCGGAGACCGGCGCCGACGCACGGCCAGGAAACAGCGGCGACGGCGACGGCGACGGCGACGGAGGCCGCGACGCCCGGCCCGGCCCACGCACGCGCGCTACCGATCCACCCCTGACTTTTTTGGTTTTTGGCCCTTTTCGGAAAACAATATCACAAATAGACCCTTTGGGGAAAGAATTCCAAAAATGGACCCTGGCGTCAGCGCCGTGATTCACGGCGCTGAGGTATAACGTCTCAGCGCCGTGAATAGCGGCGCTAAGGTCCATGCGACGTGGAATCACCGTAGCGTACGTGGCGGTGACGTGGCGACCGAGCTCAGCGCCGTAGATCTTGGCGCCGACCTCAGCGCCAAGATCTGTGGCGCTGAGTTCGGAGTCCGAGGAGGTAAAATGAGTTCAGAGCAAAAATGTACTGTTTATCGGCACAGTGTCGGCATCGGCACAGTGTTTTTAGAATACTGTTCATTGAACCGTGTTCTTTGATAATACTGTTTATTGAACAGTGTTCTTTGAGAATACTGTTCATTGAACAGTGTTCTTTGAGAATACTGTTCATTGAACAGTGTTCTTTGAGAATACTGTTCATCAGCTAATACTGTCGGCACAGTGTTTTTGAGGCGTTCTTCGAGAATACTGATACTGTTTGCGAACAAGGCCGGCGCAAGAGCGAGCCGGCGCAGGCCGTGTCCGCGAACAAGGCCGCGCTGGAGGCGGCGCGCATGACGGTGTCGTTGCTGGTGAAGAAGCTCTCCATCTCATTCTCCCCTGACGCGGGCTCCAGTTGAACGCGGGGCTCAGCGCCCAGATCTGTGGCGCTGAGGTCAGCGCCAAGATCCACGGCGCTGACCTCAGGCACCACGTCAGCGCCACGACGGCCACACCGTCTCCACGTCGCATGGACCTCAGCGCCGCTATTCACGGCGCCGAGATGTTATAGCTCAGCGCCGTGAATCACGGCGCTGACCCCAGGGTCCATTTTTGAAATTCTTTCCCCAAAGGGTCTATTTGTGATATTCTTTTCCGAAAAGGGCCAAAAAGCAAAAAAAGTCGGTGGAATGGCGACTACTACTGAAAAAAATTAGCAGTAAAACAAGCACCAGCCGATACTCAGCAAGTTTTTTATTACTTAAGAAACCTCCAAAGCTACGTCATTATTAGGTCATGCTATGTTGTGGATACTGATCGAGTTAGCGTACTTTCTTGACTAATTTTTCTTGTGAGGGCAATGATCGCCCCACCTACGGTTGTATGACCCGATTTTCGGGTTGCTTGTTTAAGCATTGTATTGAACTCTTCTACCTTAATGCAATGATACGCAAAGCTTTTGCGTATTCGATTAAAAAAAAAAGACTAATTTTTCTTGTGGCCTATGCTGTGTTTGGTTCCCCTATGCTGTGTTAATATCTCTCCGGCCTGTCCATTTCCCGATCCATTCGTCTCTGCCTGTCGATCCGTTCTGCAATTGCAGTCCACACGCAAAGCATCTCTCTGCTCGACCACTCTTCTTAAAGTCCACCAACGAGTGGCCAGCTGTGCACTGTTACTCTTGCGTCTTGCCTCGATATATAAGCAGCTCGCTTCCTCTGATCTAAGAAGCGAGCAATTTAATGGAGGACTCCACAACCACAGCCATGCCCCTGCTCCTCCTCTGTGCCACCCTACTCTCCCTCTTGGTTGCAGCCTCAGTCCTGCTCCTCTCGCTTCACCACCGCCATGCCCGCAACAACCCGAAGCTCCCTCCGGGGCCGCCGGCGCTGCTCTTCCTCGCCAAGTTCCTGGCGCTCCGCCGCTCCATCTTCGACCTCGGCCCGCTCCTCCGCGACATGCACGCGCGCTACGGCCCCGTCATCTCGCTCCGCCTCGCCCGCACGCTCGTCTTCGTGTCCGACCGCCGCCTCGCGCACCGCGTCCTCGTCCAGGGCGGCGCCACCTTCGCCGACCGCCCGCCGCCCGTCGACCCCGGGAGCCTGTTCACCGCGGGCGGCCGCGACATCAGCTCCTCGCCCTATGGGGCCTACTGGCGCCTCGTGCGCCGCAACCTCGCCGGCGAGGCGCTGCAGCCGGCCCGCGTCGCCCTCTTCGCGCCCGCCAGGCGGTGGGCGTGCGACGGCCTCGTCGACAGCCTCCGCGCGCGCGCCGCCGGCGACGACGACAAGGGCGTGGCCGTCACACTGAGGCCGTTCCTGCGGCGTGCCATGTTCGAGCTGCTGGTGTACATGTGCTTCGGCGCGCGGCTCGGCCAGGACGCGCTGGACGAGATCGAGGGGCTGCAGCACCGGGCGCTCCGCTCCTTCACCAGCTTCCCCATCTTCGCCTTCTTCCCAGCGGCGACCAAGCGGCTCTTCCGCAAGCGGTGGGAGGAGTACGTGGGCGTGCGGCGGAGGCAGGACGAGGTGTTCGTCCCTCTGATCCACGCCGCGCGAGGCGGAGATGAACCACCGTGCTACGCCGAGTCCCTCCTCGCGCTCCGAGTGGCAGATGAGGGCGACCGGCAGCTGACGGACGCCGAGATGGTGAGCCTCTGCTCCGAGTTCCTCAACGGCGGGACGGACACGACGGTGACCCTGGTGGAGTGGATCATGGCCGAGCTGGTGAACCACCCCGACGTCCAGGCCAAGGTGCACGAGGAGGTGAGCGCCAAGCCAGAGCTAGACGACGACGGCGGGATCCCGGCGATGCCGTACCTCAAGGCCGTGGTGCTGGAGGGCCTCCGCTTGCACCCGCCGGGCCACTTCGTGCTCCCGCACGGCGTGCAGAGCGACGCGGCGGACATCGGCGGGTACACGGTACCCAAGGGCGCGGAGGTGAACTTCCTGGTGGCGGAGATCGGGCGCGACGAGACGGTGTGGACGGCGGCGCGGGAGTTCCGGCCGGAGCGGTTCCTGGACGGCGGCGAGGGGTGCGGCGTGGACATCACGGGGAGCAGGGAGATCAAGATGATGCCTTTCGGCGCTGGGCGGCGCATGTGCCCCGGGTACACGGTGGGGATGCACCACGCCGAGTGCTTCGTGGCGAGGATGGTGCGGGAGCTGGAGTGGCGGCCGGCGGCGGACGGCGCGGCGGTGGACATGGCGGAGGCGCTGGAATTCACTACCGTGATGAAGCGGCCGCTGCGTGCACGCATCATTCATCGCCACAAATAATGTAAATCCGGCGCTCCATTAAAACTAATGAAGTTGTGCCGCCACTCCATTGCTGCTGCATGCATCGTCGTCTCTCTCGTGTAGTCGTGTGCGCCCCTACCTCCTCCTCCTTACGGGCATGATGACATGATCGCTCCGCGCGCTTCAATTTGTAACAAACTCGGCTACGCGGTGATCGAGTTAGTTTCCAATTTGAATTTGTTTCTGCTTTCCAACAAATCCCTCCTTCCATCCAAATAACAAAAGAGATCCTTGTTTGGATCCAATTAAACCCTAGCCTATTCTCCCGATCGACGAGTAGCGCCGTCAACCTAGACCTTTTGGCCCGATAGATGGAGCGTGACGGCGAGAAGCGTTCTCAAAGATTGGTTATTGTCAGCAAGGAGTTCTTTGAAGGGCTCGTGTGGAGGCGGCCTGATGATCCTGGTTACTTCATTTATACTTCCTTCTCTCCACCTTTAATTTGGTTCCGTTCCATCCGATCGATTATTTGGCCCTACATTTAATTGGTTCACGGTTCATATAACAATAATGGGTGCGACTGCGTGATGAGGAAACAAACATAAATTGTTCATTTCGAATGCCGCATACAGATGTATCTATATACAAATTGTTCATACTAATCTCTCCAACATTCCATGTCAGATGAGCAAGAGTACATGGCACATGTGGCGCTCTGGGAATCAATACTTGGAGTACATCCACACCATTGGAGACGAAATAATACAGATAAGGTGTCAGAATCCAACAGAAGTTTGCTTGGTAAGCTTTCTCACTAAACTAGATCCAAGCTTTAGATCCAACAGAAGTTTCCTATCCTGGGAGCTTAAATTATCAGCTTTTATCATTTTAGGCAGCGTGGTGTGCGCTCCTTTTTCTCAGAGAATAAAATAGAAGATTGCTCTACCCCAAATGCTAACTTGTGTTGTCTCAACTAGAATAAAAGGTTCACTTAGTTATGATGTTAGGTTCTAAGGTTTTTTTTGTTTGAGCAGAGACTCTGCAAGGACATATGATGTGGATTTGATAATTTTGTAGTTAAGGTGTCCATGGACACTTTACATACCTGCTAAATATTGTATGACCAGCATATATAATCATTCATCAGGATGGTTTGTTCCTCATGCATCCTATGGTATATTTGTGGTTTTGATGATAATGTGTGGATGTTGTGTACATATATGACTAGCATAAACACACATCAAGTCGGTTTGTTCCTCATACACCTTGATTTTATCTACTGCCCATAAATCATGATTAAATGTTTTTGAACCATGTATGAAATACCATGTTGTATACTTGTATTACTAGCATAAGAGCTCGTCAGGTTGGTTTGTTCCTGATCTGTTTTTTTTAACCTACTGCTCATGATTCAGTTTTTATTTTTCTTTAGAGGATGCTTTGAAGAAAGCTGCCCAGTACGAGGAGGAAAATAATGACTACTACAAGAAAATCAGGGAGTTGAATGTTATGGGCATGGGGCCATATAGTTTTGTGGACATCCTGCCACGCTCTCCTTCTCCTAGGTGCTTCCATTTGTGGCATCGGGATTTTCGGATGACTAACACTAACCCTAGTAATGCCTCAGATACTACCTTTCCTTTTTCTTCTCTCAACTATATATCCCTAAACCTTTTTTCTATACTGATATGAATCCTATCTCCTTTTGTCACTATTATTAGCTTCTTTGGGGAGTAGGCGCTTTACAGAGCCTTCTGCTTATGAATATGTGTCATCGAAACTTCTTCAATTCTTTTCGTTGAGGTTTGCTGGTGATTTCTCACATGGTCAAAAGATGAGCATTTATGGCTTCATGGCAGTTCGGGATGAGCTGGACAGCCTACGGAACTATATCTTCAACCGTTCCCAGGAGCACGCACAAGAGATTACTCCGGTTAGTTTATTTATTTATTTATTAATATCTTGTTTGCAAGTTTTCTTGTCGTTGGTTTTCACCAACCAGATATATGAATAGGAGACAGGCTGCAATACATGAAACGAAATGGCAATATTTGACTTAGGCGTGACCATTCTCATCCTATATATAGCAGGAACCAGTGCTCTATTTTCTGAACAGACAATAAAAAATGTTACTATTTTTTTCTGAATTGAATACATATTATATTGATTTACCATTGTGTATGGTATGGATACATGGTGTTTAATTATTTAATATGCGATTCCTGTGTCTGGCTTAGCAAGCACATAAACTTTGTTGTGGTATCAAAGTTCACTACTTTCTATTCCTTTATTTGTGGGGCACTGCTTTCAAGGTCAAAAACTGCCATTTCTCTTGATAATTTCTCATTTATACGGAATCAGTATTGCAAAAGTTTCTTCAATGATATGTGTTTGGAGCAGCAGCTAGCCTAGTTAACTTTGTTTTTATGATGAAACTGCAGGATTCACCTGGTGTGTCCTTTATTCCCACTGCTAGAGGAATAGCTGCGCATGATGACGTGATCGTTGAATACAGGCTTACGGTTAAAAAAAGGCAACAGTGGCGATTGTGATGACTCAGAAGAGCTCATCGACGGGTGTTTCATGTTCAAAGAGAGAATTGAAGACCAGGACATTACGGTCCGCGAAGTGCGTCTATTCAGCATGTTTGGACCATTTGACATCCGGTTTGCGTTTATGAAGTATGCTGTGGAGGCGACCATAGAGGTGAAGGTGAAGAGGGCCATGGCAGGCTACCACCTTAGCATGGTCACGGCACAAACTTGTGGATTCTCGGACGAGATAACACTCTACGACTGCAGGTGTGATGCAGCACCTCACATGGCACAACCTCAGGAGGAGAAGAAGGATGTTGGCAAGCTGTCATCGTCAGTGGTGGCCGTGGCGAACGCAGTCGTCGCTGTAGAACTTGCTTGCAATCTGAAGCTGCGGTTCGAGATCGGCAGAAATGAAGAAGGATGTGGGTGTGGGCTTGGTAGGCATGCCAGGAAAAGCTCCCACGAGCTCTTGTTCACTGCGCAGAAGCACATGAGTAGCAAGGGGGGCATTGTGATGGGTAGCATGTTCAAGGTAGCGGCCAAGGTCTCCTGGTCCACCATGGGGAACCGCTCTCCCCCCTTTTTTCCTAAATAATGGTAGGGCCTTGCTCGGTGATCCAAGGGGCCCATGCAGTTTTTAAATAGAGCTTGCTTGCTCGATCGGCGATGTTGATAATAGGCCGCGGACAAATCTTGAAGTGAGATATAGGAGCATACTATAGATAGTGTTTTTTTTTCCTTTCGAAAACGGTATATAGATGACTGTATGTATGGTGCTGCTCGAGACAATCGAGGCGAACTTTTTAACAAGGCAATTTGGATACAAAAGGTAACCCACCATGCATCTCACATACGGCATGGACCATTTGGATCACCGAGCAAACATTCTTAACATCAAACATAGGTCCTGACATGCCTACTAAGCCCACAACCAGCTTCTTCGTTCCTCCTCCTCTGCTCATCTCAAATCGCAGCTTCAGATTGTAACCGAGTTCCACAGCCACCACTGCATGCGCCACGGGCACGGCCATAACTGACGGTCCTTCGGTGCCTTGGGAGCTGGACAAGGTGCAGACATGTCATAGAGTGCTATCTCATCCATGTATCCACAAGTTGTCGTGGTATGGCCTTCTTCAACTTCACTTTAGTGAAGGATTATCCTCTGTATATAGCTCCATCAAGAGAAGCAAGAAGTAGCTCAGGAAAAACAATAAAACTATAGTACCTTCATAAGGTCTTGCCCTGACCTGGGATATAACTGATAATTACGTATGCAATAAACTGAGAATGTCTTGTAGATTCCATAATAAAAATACAAACTATCTTTACAGCATACAACAGTTAGAAAACAACAGGGATTCAAAAACTTCGATGATAGAAACCTTTCATCCCTTAAAAGCACACAAATAATTAAGATCTAAGATCTAAAGAAACTTAACACCTCTATTAAGTATTAACTTTTCAGGACACTTCATATTGAGCACAAAACATGGAGAGGGATGTTGACTGAGCTTATATCTCACAGATATAGAATTGATAAACTTCTAGTCTGAAGCAGGTGGCTAATTGTTCACAGCTGCCACACACCAACAATGATGGGCATTTCAAACTTTGTTTCCTCTGATGGTATAATTTTCCCTTCATGTGTGCTGCGATGCATCTAGTTAATCTTACCATTTCAAACTGGTATCCAAAAGAAAAAAAAACAAAGGTTGTTCAAACTGAAATTTAGGAGCCCAAATTAAGGTACCTATCACGCTCACGGTTTTTCTTACCTCTCAATATAAGTGCCCACTCAAGACATGCTAGCAGTTTAGTTCTTTTGCTCTAAGCATTCAAACCTCCGTATTTTTCTAGGACGTTTACAGTGAAACGACCTATAGCCAAGTAGACTGAACCTTACACATTGTCCATTGTTGCGATTATTTCGTCCTCCTGAACTCTCTACATCCATAATCAACTGCATTTGCGAGAGCAAAGTTCAATCAATAATTGATCTTCAGCGAAGTAACGGTAGAGACAAACAAACAGACGAACTGTTCATGGTCTCATAAACTTTGTACTGAAAGCATAGAGAACGGAATACAATAAACGATAAGAAATAGCAGCCAGTTAAATTTAAACGATGGATCTAGAGGTAGTAGATAAAGAAGAGAAATATGCACCTTTCAATCAGCTCAGAGTCTTGTAAGGATCCAGTAACTGTCCAACAAAAGCATCTGAAGGAAGTTGTTGGCCATAGTTACAGTTTTTTTATGAACGGCAGAACAGTCTGCATCAAAGGTGATTACATCTATTTCCAGATATAGTCGATAACAGAAGATGAAGATACTGACCGTTGTTCAACAAAAACTATGGCTGGTAACCTCTAAGCAGGAGCTGCAATGTATCTGGGCAGAAGGGAACAAAATAAACTTTCAGACAATGATATTTTCTGCACAGGTAATAATCACAGAGGGTATCAGCTGTTTTCTTATGCCTATCTTAGAGAGGAAATACAACTCACTTAAGCCACAAAATAGTGTTAATATTCCAAAACACCAACAAAAGCATTAACACAGAAATTTAAGAAGAAAAGATTATCCAGAGGATTTCAGTGTTCTCTGCTTCATAACAAAATAGGGCCAAGCAGAAAAGTTAGTCACAGGATCTTATTGCTCCCTAAAGAAAAAAAAAACGGCGCTCACCAACGTGTCTTCCCTATTTAGGATTTCAGTGTTCACTAACAACTGAATTGCTACCTAGAGCGAAGATCATAGCAGCGCAAAGACACAGAACACCAAATAAATCAAAATCCTCCAAAAGGAGCATGTTGAAACTTGATAGGACGATGCCTAAATTTGAACAAAGTAAACTTCTCTGGAACAATTGAAAAGAGGACAATAAAATTACTATTCGTTGTCTAGATTAAGTTATCTTTACAAATGCTGTGAGAGAAAGCTGAAGCTATAGTGGTCAAAATGGTCATTTGAGTGAAGTACAACTACCCTTAGGGCATGTTCCGTTAATTACAATCCCCATGGATTTGAAGGGGATTGAGGGGATTTGAGGGGGATTTTGACTTGTTGGAGATTTAATCCCTCCCAATCCCCCTCAATTCCCCTCCAACCCCCTCCAACCGAACATGCCCTTAGGCAGATAATCAATATTCTGGAAAATACAAAGAAAAGGTTGTCGTGCATACCGAATTGGCATGCTTGCCTTTCCTACCACCAATTGATATCATTTATGTCGAAGAAGGCATAAGTTGATTAGAGGAATTTTTCACCGGCCTTGAGAAACCAAATGCAGATGTAGCATTATATCAATCGCACTATCTAGAAGCACTGTAGGTATGGAAACTTGTATGGATCATATAGAATTATCCAAATGAACAACTCTTTACCCAATGCTGAAGCAAGTACGTGGGGACCACAACCCTTGCTGGTAGCTAGAGATTCAACAGGAAAAGGTGACTGATCTGCACCATCCTGATATAAAAACCAGAAGTATAAGTATAAATGTGTGACAATGGAATATATAAACACCCTAGTAAATGTATGACAATGGAAATGGAATATCTAAACACCCTAGTAAATGTATGACAATAGAATATCTATGCAACCTATTAATTTTTTTACTATGACAGTAGAGTACATCAGGCCATGGAATATCATACCTGTCGATCTTCTTTCATAGTTTTATCAACTTGGTGTGTTGGTGCACTGCAGAAGCGTTCAAGACCGTTCTCCAGCTTCTGGAAGAAACATTAAAACTTACAATTCATAGAAAATGAAAAGGAGATAGAAAAAATAGGGAAGAATTAATGGTTGGCTAAATTTAAACGACATATTCCAAACAGATAAAAAGAGAAGGAAGACTTTTTACCTTTCTCAGCAGCGGACACAGTGCCAGAACATTTTACAAATCACCTAAACCAAGCACCTGCACTAAATTTAAACGGATAACTAAAAAAAGAAATCTGAGTGATCAATTCTAAGTGAATCAAGAAAAAGAAAGGTTTTTGCCTTCAACTAACAGCTTCCAAATTGTTGAAAACTTTTCAGAAATCGCTTAACAAAAACATCTGCTGGAAACTGGTGTAAAAATGCAACCAGATAGTGAGCATATATATAGAAACTTTTATATCCAGAAATGCTACCTTTCCATATACAGTTTTTTTTCTTTCTATTGTGAGGATAATGCTGCCCATTTAGTTGCACTCCCCTGAAGACATACCAAGCATGGTTCCTATATACATTTCAATATAGTTGTCACTCAGTGAGAACAATCTACATGATTTATACCAGCTGCAATGGCATAATTCAATTATGTAAAGAAATTTTCTATAACATGAATAGTAATTGATAAGCACACCAAAGACATGATGGTCCATATCCCATTTTAACTCCTTCAAGTGTAAGATATTGCCCGGTGCTGACATGGTGAGATTTGCTGGATAAAAGATTAAAAGTCTGGGCTATGCTCTCCAAAAATTAAAAAGTACTGAAACCATGTCTGTTTCTGACTTGTAGGTTGTTGTCAAATTGATGACACCAACGCAATTTGGATTTTTTTTTAGGAGAACCAATTTGGAATACTCACAATATTTGAAAATTTTGAGGTACAAAGAAAGATAATATCCTTACATTGGGTCGAACTTGAGTCACACGTTAACAGCTAAGAGATCTCTGATTTATTTTCTGTTACGCTTAAATTAGCTTGACGGCCTAGAAACATGATTAATATTCTTGTGAAACAATGTATCTGAATGTCATATTGTCATCACACGTAGTTTCAACCCAACAACTACTACAGATCTGGGGTTGCCTATTTCAACTCAAGAAAGAAGCCACGGAAGTATCTATCTGTATGTGTGAACCTATCTAATATTAGACATGATTTCATGTGACTCCAAGGTACACTTACTCCATGTACCCTACGTCCCTACCCATTAATACCAACCATTGACAAAATCAGAGTAAGACTTTCATCAAAAAAAAAATCAGAGTAAGACAGGGAGACAGTGCTTACAGATGGGTCAATGATCTTCAGCTCAAAACTTTATCTCAGCCACAAATCTCCCCATAACGGTACTTGCCACACAAAACCCTTGTGTTTCAGCCGGCTGACGAAAATTCCTGCACAATTGCAAATAATTTGTTAATTGGACATATCGCATCCAGGGATTATCTAGAAGATTAGATGATTTCCCAAGCTACAATCAAAGGAAGGCATAGCTAGTCAAAACTCAAAAGCCCTAATGATCTGTTGTGAAAGCACAGCCCATTGTGTGCAAATAGAAGTGTGTTATTAAAGAAATTAAGCACTGAACCTGTACCTTAAAGGAGTTGAGAAAACATTGTTGAATCATCTGCAGCTACTCTACTCCAAATCACCTGCAAGAATTGGAAGTGAGAGAGTAAGTGCAGAATACATAACGGAAAAAATTTAAACCCTGAAAAACAGGTCTGAATCCTCACAAATTAAGGGAAACACCAACCTGGTCACGCCAACAATCGAGGAGGCAGATTAGCGAAATCCAGGAGCAGTGGAGGAGAAAAAGAACAAAAAGAGATAAAAAAAAATAGTAATGAAATAATGATTAGCTATATTTAAACAGTAGACTTCAAAGAAATATAGAAAGAGGGAATACTTTTTACCTTTCACCAGCAGCGGACAGAGTGCCGAAGAATTTTGCCAATCACCTGCAAGATATCTAAGAAGATATTGGAACAAATGAAAATATGGCTACCGCTTCTCTAAACTTGAGTGATACATTTGAAATGAATTAAGAAAAACCAAAGTTTTTTACCTTCCATCAACATCTTCCAAGTTGTTGAAACTTTCCGGAAATCGCTTAAAAAAAGCATCTGCAAGAAACTGAAGTAAAAATGCAATCCACAGTGTACATAAAAAATATATATAATAGCCTAAAGAAACACTACATTGACACTGCAAAAGAACAGCAAGCATATAGAAATTTCTATAGTTACCACCGCTGTCGATTTGAGATGGGTTTTCTCAGGATAAACAAAATTTAAACCCGAACAGATATTACATCCATTCGCTTCACAAATATGACAGCTACAAAGGGCATGATAGCATCTAAGAGCTTCTAAGTATGCTTGCATAGCTGTGCATGATAGTGATATATGCTCTGAAGAAACATGACAGCCTGCAGAACCTCACACTCAGCAACCTTGGGTAGAGCAGCCCAAAAAGTTCTTAATAACAGCAACATTATGATAGGGATTAGGAGATATCTCGATTTTAGTGCCTTTAAGCCAACAGACACAAAACCAAGATGCCTAGCAGCATCTTCAAGTAAAGAAACAAAAGATGCGCTTAGTGTACCTTTCAAGTAGCTGCCCAAACAGCAAACAGTATTGCGAGGATTCAGCAGCTGCCCAGGAAAAACACGTGAAGCAAAATCCCAGACGCATTTAGAATTTTAGGAGAGGCATTACAGAGGTAAGGGCGCAGCCACTTCTGGCCAAATCTGTTATATCTACTCTGGAGCCTAGAAACCTATCGAGCCAACCAAATAAAAGAACAACATGTTTCTTATCTTAAAGAACAACAATGAGGATCCTATGTTTCCTACCCTAAAGAATAAGGGACATACGGGCAGGGAGCATTCTAGAAAATCTACAAATCGAGTTCACAGATTGCCTTCCAATCCAATCTAACCTGGCAAGCTGCCTCATTTGCCAGCAATGGAACAATGATGCAGCTAAATCAACACACTGGATCCAGAGAGAATAGCCAAAGAACAGATCTGCAACTTTCACTATTAGTTTAAGCAGCTAGGCTATCATTCTTATTTTATCTCTCATTGTTTGGTGCCATCCCAACAAATACACCTGAAGCTAGTTTATTCAGAAGCTTGCATACTTTGCTAACCATGGTTAAAATTTGAGCAAAGTTACAGTGTTAAATGCAATAACCATGGTTCACAATGCTAATTTACTGTTACTGCTTTACTGGTGCTGCAGACGGCGATTTCCTGGCGACGTGTACACGCTCCTCAGGCATGCCACCCTGCCTCCCTTGGAGGTATTTAATTTTAACTAGAACATTTGGCGCGCTTTGCGCGCTCTATAATGACATTCAGTACAAACACATTGTAAAGATGACACCAGAAATAAATCAAGCTACAGTAATCCTGAACTAACTAAATAATCCAAATATGGATACTTTTAGAATCTTGATATCAGTTAAGATACCAAAAAAAATATCATATTCATCTAAGCAGGTCTCGGAATTGAATACATGGCTCGTACTCAGAATATATAATGTATAAAATGGTCAAACGTCATAAGGACCAAGTGCCGTTAATGTGTAATATTCATAACATGGCAGATGTGGTCAATGGACCTCACTCTTGATTGATTTAGCCTTGAGGAAACCTTAACACACCTAACTTCGTATATAATCACATGGCCTTTTTACTTAGTTCTTTTGACCACCAAGTAATTAATCTCTCTGTTGGGCTGCACCAAATATTTGTTCGTCCGTAGTAGTTAGCAACATGAATGGCAGTGAATTGAGAACAACAGTGTCAGTAATTTTTACAATAACGAAAAGGTCTATGGTGTTATAAACATTGACAGAGTTGCTTAAAGCATTTCTGAAGCAAGCAAGCATGATGCAGCTGAGCTCAAAACAAAGATGTAATAAATTATATAGAAGCATGCAGATGCCTTTTCTTACCAAAAGTGTAAGAGGTTACTATGGAACCGCCAAAGCATAATTTTAGTTACTATAGTGATGTTTACTCTCTTGTTTTTGCTGACAGCACATAGGATAACTTTTTTTAACATAGGGACTAAGAGTTTCAGTTGAGCTAAACAGTTTACCTCTTTTTTTGACATAGGGACACAAGAGGTTCAGTTGAGCTAAAACAGGTAGTGCTAGAACACACTACCTCATCGTTCTTGTGTTTGTGCTGCCTATGAAAGGAATTAGCACATGCATTGTCAAACAATATGCTGTCTAGTGAGATTTTTTTAAGTAATCCAGCTGTAAGAAAAGAAAGGATGGCTACTTTCATTCCATGATATGTATGATTTATCTTGAACTCAGGTTATTTGACCACTAATTAGTAGCCAGAACTACCTAAACTACCTACACAGGCTTCAATATTTTAACGCAAATACATGATACAGCTGATGCATTGGCAAAATCTATGCATAAGTTTACAATCAACAGAAAAAATTGGCATTTAAGTTTGGTACTGACATACTGTCAAACAACAACTGGTATTCCTATTTCCGCTAAGTATAGTTTTTTAAAAAAGATTAGTTAATATACCAGTGTTCCAAAAAGTTCTCAGTTGTTGCAGAAAAACACACCTTGACATCCCTGCTGGTGCGCTATCTGCTCCAAGCTGCTCCAATAGGTCCAGGGCAGTGGTTACATACTGCATTTGAATAGGAGCCATAAGTGATTAGTACATAGTTCATTTAGAATGATAAGATTTATGTATCACATGCTGATACTGAAATTAAAGAATGCGGCCATATCCACTTCTTCTCTTCCTTACAAGGAAGTTTAAAAAGTTAGATGTCCGCTGTAACCAATGCACGATGGAAAATTAACTACTTAAAGTTAAAGAATACGGGCACAAATCTTATGTATGATACTCACTATTTACCATAAATCAAAGGATCAACATAAGGTCCTAAATAAACCATGAGGTAGAAAATTGAAACATACGAATGTAGGAACCCAACATGGCAGCCTAGAAAGATTATTACATGCATGTTCTTTAGTAGACAATAAAAGACCCAAGCATGGACAATTTAGGAGGGAGTTCGGCAGAGCTGCATTACATTCACCTTCTCAGACTGAATATGCTTCAGAGCTTGATTACATCATTATTTGGAATACCCACATAAAAATGCATGCAGACTAATAGATAATGACAAGCAAGATGACAGGACAAGATGACAAGAAAATTTAGAGAGGTTATGTCTACCAAAACTGGACCATAGATCAGTAACTTCAATTAAATTATAAACGATCAGTTCAAAGACAGCTAAATACAACCTTACATACAAACATGCTTGCCTCATGGCATAATGGAAACTACATGCACAGGAACATATAGTCCCAACAAATTCAGAGAAAGTTCAGTTCTATTAAGAAACATAAAATGAGTTTCCTTTAGATGGTGTAGCTGTATTCAAATAATAAGATTCCTGCTAATTTTCTCTATAATCGTGGAGAATAATAAAATATCACAAGAAATGTACACACAAGCAAAGTTCTTCCGCATCTTCTTTTGTTACCTTAATTAAAGGGATTCTCTTGGCAAACTAACATGTGCATACCAATGGAGGAGATATCCTTCTCATACACGTGTTCCTCTTTGACAACTTCTACATTCCATCTTCCATGAGGAAACTGACTGATTAAGGATGATTGTGAAGCACTTGTCTATATTCCATCAATACAAGTGATCCTACAGCTGCAGAAGACAATCGAATAAGGGGCATTTCATCAAATAGGTGGCAGGCGAGCTCTTGAAAGCACAGATTCTACACGCCACAGTTTCAATGGAGGATTAGTAGAGGAGGTATGCTGCAACCTCTAGCAATAGTGTAGTTTTAAGGTGGAACTCAGCACAATAAGTATGTTGGCGACCTTCCATGAGACGACGGCAGGCTAGACCAACTCAAGAAGCTCTGCAAAAGCATGGCCCATTGAACAACATGAGAGGCAATTGCAGAGTTGCTAGATGTTGCTCGTCTGCTCACCTCGATATGGCACAGCGGATGGTGTCACCGTTTCCTGCCGATTCCCCACAGCCGCACCACCACATCCGCCTCTGTTGTCTGTTGAGCGGACCACATATACTTTCACTGCTTCCATGGAGCGACGGGGGGCAACAACAGGTGGGCGTAGGCGAGGAAGAAGGGCCACCGCTCACCGGCCGAGGCCTCGCCGGGATCCGCGTCTGCAGCCTCATCTGGTCGATCTCCGCCGCACCATCCTTATGTCGGGACTCGGGACCGCACTCACCGGATGTGGATGACGGATGCAACCCGATCTAGCATGTAGCATACAGAGTTTAAATTGATAACAAGTTAACACCAGCACATTTTATTCTGGTTAAAAACAGAATAAGAGCCGTAAGCAATCACACCACAGCAGCATCATCAAAAGAGGGCATTATGTGAAAACATAGCACATTTAAATTGATAACCAACCAGGTAAAAACACAAACTGATCCAAAATCCCGTGTCCCTGCTATTATATTTCAATGTGAAAATAGAACTAGAGACTAGCTACCAGCAAGGCCTCATGGCTGAGCACAAGCAGCAGCTCACAGGATTCCAGAGTACATTCAAATTAACCTACAGCTCCATATGTTTCGAGGTTACAAGCACAAACAGGTAAAAAAAAAGGTCTGGTTACAAGATGCAATACACTCTAGAAACAGACGAGTTCAAGCACCCATGTCAGACGACATGGTCTTCATCATCAATCTCCTCCAGCGTCCTTCACATCAACCTGGAACTCATACTCCTGATCACAGCCCAAGTAAGAATCTGACATCAGGTAAATCATGTAATCCTTTATCCCAGCTTCTGCAGGAGCACTGAACTCAAGCTTCACCCTTGCTCTCTTCTGGAGGGCCACTCTCTTGATTGCCAGCAACTGGTTAGTGGAGCTGTCACCAATCACCAGCCACCAGCCTTCTTCCTTGGGCTTGGGGAACCTCGGCGCATGGACTGGCCCAACCTCAGAAGGCAGGTTCGTCATGTCACGCTCTAACGTTACCTGCACTGTTACATTGTCACCGGCACTTATGTCATCACCCTCACGGACCTCATAGGCCATATCAACATTTGGGAACCGCTTGAAGAATTCAATGATGTCCTGCAGCTGAGAGTTTGATAGCTGCAACAGATCCCGCATCTCATCAACGCCCATCTCAGCAAGATCAAAGATGCTCTCAATAGGCCTCCCCTCATTTTCCTGGCACCTCCTAGCCAAGTCCTTTGTGAAGTGTGGAACTTGAAGCAGCACGGAATCACGATCCCACATGCCCTGTGTCACCATTTGACTCAGCTCCATTGCATTAAGAGCAAGACTAAGCCAACCATTGCTGGATATAACATCAACCATTGCCTGGAGCAACCTATGGGCAGAAAGCAGAATCTCCCGCTGGTCAGCAGCCAG
The DNA here is from genome assembly GCA_004135705.1 of Alloteropsis semialata. Taxonomy (NCBI): domain Eukaryota; kingdom Viridiplantae; phylum Streptophyta; class Magnoliopsida; order Poales; family Poaceae; genus Alloteropsis; species Alloteropsis semialata. The sequence goes on along the minus strand of CM014270.1, from coordinate 702,385 downwards.
GTTTCCAACCACTGTATGCCTCGAAAAATGGGCTTGCAGCAGAGCATTGGCCTTCACATGTGGATCACCATACTTGGGCTTCTCAATAGAGAACCTCTGGTGGCGAACAAGCCTCTCAATGAATTCTTCCTCACCTGGACGACCTGGAAGCTCTGCATATTCTGATGCAGATGCTAGAATCTCTAGGAGTCCTTTCATCTTAGTCTTCTGGGTCAGCATAGAACTGAAACGTTCAATAGTTGTGTAGCTAATATAGTAGTATGAAGCAATAAGGCCAAGGTTGAGGGGCTTCAGGTACATGTCCTCCTCTATAGCCACACACTTGCTTGATTCCAAATCATTCAGGACAGTTTCAATCAACTCAGAAAGATGATCTGAAAGATGTCTGTGACTTACACCCTGAAGATTGTAGTAGTTAGGATTCTTTGTCAACCGCCGATACATGAAAGTCCAAGTAAGGTAATCCACAGCATCTTGCTTATTCTCCACAACACCAACCACCACCTCAGCATTCATATGATCATGCAAGAAATGGTGAAGATTGCTCTCAACAGGGAAGGCCTCAAAAAGGAACTTCTTGTAGTACTCTTTGCGAGGTGCATGGCATAATATAACACATTTCCCTGAGCTGTCTTGAAGTGGCCTGCTGGCATGACCCATCATTTGGAGCAGATCTGTTATTGGATAATCAGTGTGAGCATTCTCACGGCCATCATAATACTGAGTCCCCATGACAACAACCAAATGAGCAGGCAATGGTCTCCCCCAGCACATCGTGCTGCTCGCAACACACACTTGGATCCTCCCACCAAGGAACAGCTGGGTTACAAGTTCCTGATCAAGTTCACTTAGACCCTCATGCAAGTAGCCTACACCACATTTAAGAGTATTCTTGAGCGTCTCTTCTTCAACACCACTGGTAAAAGTATCCATTTCATCTTCTGACCCAAGGAGAAATGGTGTCCCACCACCCTCAACACTAGAATATGCACACAAGTCCAATGCAGTCAGCCTTGCATGCTTTCTAGTCGGTACATACACCAGGGCAGGTTTACCACTCTTTGCATGCTGCATGATGGCAGTGTAAGTAGGCTTTGTCATCGCTTGCATCCTTGCCTCAAAGTTTGCTATATCCACACCTTGGATGTGAATTTCCAATGGCACAGGCCGCACTGCCGGAGGGAAGTTAAATAGACCGTGAGAGGTGGCACCAATCCATTCGCCAAGATCTTTAGCATTTGCAAGTGATGCTGAAAGTGCTACGATCCGTATGTTACTGCCAATATGGCTTGAAATACGCCTCATCCTAGATACAATGACTTCCAAAACATGTCCCTTATCAGACCCAAGTAGATGAAGTTCATCAACTATGAATAAGCTGACCTGTTGAATGTGCTTTCGCTGTTTCCACCGGCGAGACAGTGCATCCCACTTTTCAGGAGTACTAATTATGATCTCCCCTTTATCCAGAAGCTTCAAATCAGCTGCAGTTTCACCAGTGAGCTCAACTACCTTGGCAAATTCTCCAAATTTCCGCTCCCAGTCCCTGTATCTTTCTTTTGCAAGAGCTTCAATAGGAGCTATATAAACAACCCGCATGTTGATCTCACCAGACACTGCCCTCTGGTGGTTCCTTAGTATAGCAAACTCGGCACATATTGTCTTCCCACTGCCCGTTGGTGCAGCAACCAACACGCTATCATCACTGTTATACAAAACAGTGAATACTTGAGTCTGGATGGGATTGAAATGCTTGAAAGCACTGTAGAGGCCCTCATATCGCGCGTTTCTCAGTGCACTAACAGGAAGAGGCTGCAGATCAAGCAATTCAGTTGGTGGGGCATATTTTTCTGGTAGAATTAAATGCCTGAAGCAGACAGGGAGAATTGTCTGAGAACCAAGCCACTTATCAGACACAACACGTATAAAATACTGTGGGGGGAGAGGCTCATATATTGGCACTGTGAAGTTCAATGTATGATCTTCATCAACATATTGCTTCTTAAGCATGAAATATTCATGGTGAAGGATGTACTCGCCATCATTGTCCTCAACGATAACCCAGAAAGGCTCCACATATCCATGTACCTTATCATCCCACTGGAAATCAGGTGTAATGGTCAGCTCAAAGCCCAAAACTGTACGGGTAAAGGGTTGGACATGAGCTGACAGATTCAACTTGGGTAGCTGGTGGATGCACTTGTGCAGCTGCCTTCCCATCTTGGGGAAGCGGATCAGTTCACCAATTTCTTGTGATGACAGATCATAGTACCTCTCCCAAGCCAACTCCTTTTTCTCCAGTTTCATCAAAATCTCCTTTGGAATTCCAGAAAATTGGCGCAAGGGAGTTTGGACACTCCACATTTGTTTATCGACCATCTTGCAAAGATTTAGTGCCTTCTCTGCTAGTTGAGCCCATCCCCTCTTCAAAACAATCTCAAATAGTGCTCGTAATAGACGGCCAGCACTCTGCATTACATAAAAGAAAAACATAACTAAGCAAGAATTCAGGTTGAGTAGGTGTATTCAGTTAGGTGAAAGCATGCAAATAAAGTTTAGGAAGTGTATTTGGAAAAAAA
>CM014270.1:675927-699692 GCA_004135705.1 Alloteropsis semialata | reverse complement strand
CAAAATAACAACTATGGTTATGAAATAAATTTGAGCCCAAAACTGCTTCAAATCTTGTAGTGTAATGAAGTAATACTCCAACAAACACAGGACTTATATGGCACAAGAGAATATCAGCAACCTACATCTTCTCTTCTAACCAATACAAGAATATTTTAGGGGATTCCAATATTATTTCCTTCCATTCTTACCACATCATTAGTATTACACACATGTAAAAAAACATACAAGTGCGTGCGTACATGAATAATGGAAAGATGAAAGAAAATGCTCACAAACTGGTTTATTTGGGCTATTCCGCAGCTAGTGCAACAACTACACGTAGCAACAAATTTATGCTGACACAGGGGAAAATGAACAGATACTAGAAGGCAGTACAAGTGCGTGTAAATCTTGTAATTGCACAAGGAAACCATTACCCAAGTCAGCAATACAGCACTAAAAGTTTAAAACTGTGTTGCAAACAAGGTGAACATAACTTACCCCTACTGCAGAGATTATTCATCAATGATGCTAGGCTAATACAATAGTTAACACAAGGCTTAAGAAATTTTTTGCACGTGCAGTTGTGAGAACCTATGTGCCAAATGACTTCTAGAGCTCTAGAAATGGATTGGCCACAGAAGACACATTTGGGAGCACGTTCACATAGGAATGGACCAAAGTAGTAGTTGAGAAATTATACAGTATGAATTTCTGAGCAATATTCTTTCTTTTTGTTTCATGTTTGCACAACTTAAACATTGCACTTTCTGAAGTAAATTTCTTGTACAGCAAGTCAGTATCAAAACTTATGTGTTTGTAGGTGAAAAAGAAAACTGCAGTATTTCTTTATATGGCTACGCAATACCCAACGCAATACCCATATCGCGTTATTATTACTACCATAACGCATTATTATTATTACCATATGCACATATGGTCCAGGGGTATATACATGATGACCTATGTAAGGGAAAGCTGTAGCAATTCTTTATATGCCTAGCCATATCCACATCACATTATTATTACACACATGTGAAAGGTGGTACATACAAGTATGACTGTGAGGGTACATGCAATAGTAGAAAGATGAAAAGGTCAAAAGGACAAGCCGACCAAAAGCCTAGTTGTTTGGGCTATTCTACAACTAGGGCGATACACATAAAGCAACAAATTTATGCTGCACAGAGAAAAAGTAACAAATACTACAACGTCACCCAGCAGTACAAGGGTTCTAGTAAATATCCTGTAATTGCCCAACAATGCCATTGCCATACGGCATTGGAAGTACAGTATTTTCTGAATAGCAGTTAAAATTGTGTTGCCAATACAGTGAACATATCTTAGTACTATATGCCCTTACCACAGAGATTATTCACGGCTAATATAACTACTCTTACAAGGCTTAAGAAATATTTTTCATGTACATTTGTGAGAACCTATGTGGCAGAAGACATCTAGAAATAGATTAACCCAAGGATAAACATCAACAATCGGAGACCATTCACAACTTCACATAGGCAAGGACTAACACAGTGATTAAGAAATACAAAACAGTACGGATGAGCAACTACCACAGAACTTCAAAAAACAGAAAAACAGAATGAACTTACCAAGTCAGCTCTCCTTTCATCAAGTGTTTTATCAGTATCCAAGATGTCAACTGGCAAACCATACAATGTTGGATTGCGGAGCATCCGAATATAGAGGTAAGTGTAGCCAAGCCAAGAGCATGCCTCCCGAGCATTCTGAATAGTCCCCAGAACAATCTCAGCATTCAATTGATCAGCTAATTTGGATATGAACTGACTCTCGATAGGTAGCTGCTGATTCATAAGAGAGAGGTAAAACTGCAATTCACTGTGGCCAGTCAAGATAATTCCCTCTCCATGCGTATCATACTGAGGCCTTCCTGCACGACCAAGCATCTGCATAACATCCAGCGGACTTAGTTCTGTCCAAGCACCTTTTTCTGGGTTGTAAATCTGGGTACCCTTTATAATAACAGTATGTGCAGGCAAATTGACACCCCATGCAAGGGTGGCAGTCGACACAAGAACCTGTATGTGCTTGTCAGCAAAAAGTTCTTCAACAAGTTCACGGTCAACCCTTGCCATCCCAGCATGATGAATAGCAAACCCATATGGCAGGAGGTCTTTAAGATCATTGTTTTTGACAAGTTCTGCATGAGTGCCAAGGATCTCTTGGCTTGCACTCTCATTCTTCAGGAAGCGGCTAACTGTGTCATTAGCCAAAGCTGTATCTCTGATTGCTTTGGCAGTTTTCGCTGTCTCCTTCCTTGAGTGTACAAATATAAGCACTTGATGTTTTCCAGCAGCAGCCATAACCTTCTCATAACAGATCTCATTCATCAACTGGAACCGCTGTAGTGGCTTCCTCACAGTGATCCCAATGTATTGCTGAGCAAGAGGGCAAGGTCGGTAACTGTTATCAAAATGGAAAAGGCTCTCTTTACGAACACGCAAGAATAATGCAACGTCTTCATGGTTTGGTAGTGTCGCAGAGAGCCCAACCAGACGAATATGTTCCTTGGTCGTCTCAATCTGCCTGACAGTCCTGGCAACAATGCTCTCCAGAACAGGCCCTCTGTTATCATGTAGCAGGTGGATCTCATCAATGATTAACAGCTTCACCATTTGGGTATAGGTTCTGTCCCCTGATTTCCTTGTCACAATATCCCATTTCTCAGGTGTCGTAACAATAATCTGTGTTTCATCGATCTGTTGCTTGGTCAGATTTTGGTCTCCACTGAGCTCCCTAACAGTAACGTTGTAAGGTGCCAAACGCTTTGATAAATTTCCAACAACTTCAGCAACCAAAGCCTTCATTGGGGCCACATAGACGATTTTGTACTTTGTATTGTCAAACTCCCCATCCTTCATATGCAGACCAATCTGTTGAAGAATCGTAAGAACAGCCACGTTTGTTTTACCAGCACCAGTTGGGGCACAGAGAAGGATATTATCTGGCTTGAAAAGAGCAGTATCATAAACCCTGCTCTGAACTCTATTCAGCGCAGACATCCCAGCAAAAGCTGACTGTGCCCAATCTGGCATATCAGATATCTTCACAATCTTCTCCCCGGTTTCATATGGTTTAGCTTTCAATGCCGGCACGTGAACCTCCTCATATCCCTTATGAGGGGTTCTGAAGGACCCAGGAGGAAGTTCACATTTCTTGTTAGCCATGAAGAGACCACCCTGGTGAAAAGAGAGGCTTTCGAGATCAAGCAGTTGCCTCTGTCCTTTCAACCATCCACTCTCCATATCCCGCTCGGCTGCTCTGCGATCCCTCGCACCATCAGCACCAGAACCATCATTGTTGAGCAGCCTCTTGGCCTCATCTCTGATGCTTTTCTCCAGGTTCTTCTGCCTCTCCTTTGCAGATGCTCTGGTTGCATGTAGCTGCTCCAATATTGGAGCCAAGCTTGGGTCACCAGCCATCTCTTCCTCTATCTTCTTCCTCTGTTCCTGGTCTTCCGCCCTGGCTAAGCGGGTACACCAGACAATCTTGAGCCGGTTGCGCAGCAGCAACTTAATGAGATCAAACTTCTCATAGTCCAAGAGCATGACAAGGCGATTCTCGACATCTCTGTCATCGCCCTCAGCAATAATCTTCAAGATATCCTCTGCAAGCTTCTGGCTCTGCTGGGCATCAATGTCCCCATCCCCATATGCTTGGGATATCTTCCTCTGAAGCCAGTAAGCATCAATGTCCTGAACATTAACGGCGAGGCCCTGGTTGGCGTTCTGCATGTCATCGTCATCTAACTCGCCACCCATCTGCATACCTCCAGGGCCATTCAACTCGGTTACATCCTCCTCGTCATCATCATCCAACTCATCTTGCACCTGATGGGCAGAAACACACAGTAGCAAGTAAATATACATGTCAGTAAGAGTGAAGCAAGACAAAATAAACAGATCAGTTAAATGTACGCATTGGCATGTACCTGATCGAAATCACTCTCCTCGTCTTCATCTGTCTCTTCAAACTCGACAGCAACACCAACATCATCATCCAGGGTCGTGTCCATGGCATCGCCAGAAGGGGCACCGGCAGCATCGCCGGCTGCCGCATCGTGGAAGTCGGTGATGAGCTTGCCAATGGAGACGAGCTGGTCAAAGAGCTGGTTGGGGATGGGGTTGAGGAGCTGCTCGATGTCCTTCTTCTTGTCAGGGTTCTTGATCTTGTCATTCTTGAGGGTGGCTAGCACCTCGTCGGCAGCCCCAGCGAGGACATCGAGCGGCTGGCCGCCGAGCTGCTGCTGGATGACGCTGAGCAGGGCCTCGTAGGCAGCACGCGTCTCCTTGGTCTGGGGCTTGTAGACGACGTCGTCGGTGAGGGAGAGGACGCTGACGTCCTGTGTTGAGGCGGCCCTGCGGCGGCGCTTGGCGTCGCGGCGGGGGAGGTCGGGGTCGGCGGCGTCGCGCTTGGTCTTCTTGTTGCGCGACTTGGTGAGCTTCTCCTCGAGCTCGGGCGGCTTGTTCTGGACGGCGCGGTCGCCGAAGGACCTGGGGTCGATGCGGCCCCAGAGCGTCTCGGGCTCGCCGGTGGGCTCGTGGGTGTCGCGGGGGCGGGAGTCGGTGGTGAGGACGAGGCTGGAGTTGGCGCGGTACTCGTACTGCTTGAAGCGCGCGTGCGCCTCGGCGCCGCCGCCGAGGTTCGCCATGGGTGCTGCAGAGAGGGGGGCGCGGGTTGGAATCAGCACGAGAAATTAACGAATCTGGAAACCTAACCTGAGGCAAGCGGGGGTGGGGGGAGGTAATCGAAGCGGGAGAGAGCGGCGAGAGGCGGTTGTGTTACCTTTGGAGCGGCGGTTGGTGGCGGAGTCCTCCTCGCGGTCTCCCGGCGGGGGAGGATCCGCGTCTCGTCGGCCTCCCGGCGGGGCGTCAGGGGGGAAGAGACTGCTTCTGCGAGGGGTTTGGTTTGGTTTCAGTGCGGCGGGGAGAAGACGAGAGACGAAGGCTGAGTCAAGCCCTAATCCATTTTTTTTTTATCTTTTGCTCCCCTAATAATCTAAGCAGGCTGGGTCGGCTCGAGCCTTCGAGGCCGAGCAGAATGAACCGACTTGGGGCCAACCGACTTACAACTTTATGGGCCGGCCCAAATAAGGGTAGCTGGTCCTGGCCCGTTTAAAAGTTGGCTGCTGTTTTGTTTCAAGTGACCACGGCGCACAGTGTTGGCCTGTTGGGAACAGAACGAGAAGACAAATAAGGAGAAGACGGTGGCCGTGTTTTTTGGAGGTTGAAAATTTTTTGCAAAAAGGAATTTTTCTTGCATGGAGTACTAAATGAAGTCTATTTGCAAAACCTCTTCACGGATGAGCGTAACTTTTCGAGACGAATCTAATGAGCCTAATTAATCCATGATTTGCTACAGTAATCATCCTCTAATTGTGCGGTCAAAGGCCTCTTCGTCTCGCGAATTTATCAGGGGTTGTGGAGCTAGTTTTGTAAATTGACTTTATTTAATACCCCTAATTAGTGGTCAAAGGAGTGTGAAACCATCTAAACACGGCCGAATCAGCAAAAAAAATAAAGTAATGTGATTTGGTTGACCGATCAGTAGAAAAAAGCAAAGGACACGTTACGATGTCAATGTCTGCTAAATGCACGCTGATAGCGCTCCCTCAATTTTTGGTACTGTAGATGATATTATTTTTTTTCATAAACTTGGACAAAGTTGCCAAGTTTAAATTAGGACAAACCTAATACAAAATGTAAATAAAACACAGAGTAGGTATGCGTTGATTCAGTGCTAGATATTAAGTAGTGGTTGATCGTCGTATTCCTACGAATAATATCCATCTTAGTTATGTGTCGATTCGTGCCTACTACCAATAAAATGGATCAGTAGCGTGTATACATACCACGTGCAACCAAATGGATGGGTTAGTTAGAGTGCATGCATCAATGCGTGCGTACATGTGTGCCTAATTTATTTGCAAATTGAACTAGCTCATAAATAGTTACAATTACCTTGATACATAGGGTTCATTGCGTATATACTCCCTCTGTTCTGAAATATTGGGCATTGAAGAATTCAAAATTTATCCTTAAATGTAAGCAGTGGCGGAACTCGAGCAAACAAGCAGGAGGGGCCGGCCTTCATTAGTTGATCTACAAAATCAGTAAACAGTGTCAAAATTACTGTTTATTTAGTGGAGTTTTTCACTTCATAGGGGGGCCGGGGCCCTGTTTGGCCCCAACTACGGTCCGCCACTGAATGTAAGTTATTTTAAGAGTTTTAGACAAAATATTACAGGAAAATTACTTAATTTTTCTTGCCTCTTTAGTGCATACTTACCTTTTTCTATCCTTCCTCTGCTTAATTTTAAGAACAATTTTAATCACGACTACTAAACAGAAGAAGGTCTGGAAGAGTACATGCATCTTTTACTCTCTCTCTCTCTCCCTTAATATATGTTAAAATTGCTAGAATGTCTCGCATTACAGAACGGATGGAGTAGACTATAACGACGTAGCATTAGCTAAGCTAAAACGACTTACACATGTTATAACAGAAGGAAGTAGTAACTTTTAGTACTAATTAACAAGAAAGTCAATAAAGAGAAGAAAATTAAAATAGATGTGGTCCTTGGTATATATATAGATGCCGCGAGCGACTAGATGAGGCAGAAGGCATTAATAATTTGATGGGGGCAATGCCGTATGGTGCAGGGGCAAAGCCATATAGGCTTCCGTGGGTGCCGATGCACCCACACCAAATCAAAATTTTAGTGCTAATAGTCATGCATCCACCGTATATGCACCCCCTCGTTTAAAAGCTATGCACCCCCTGCTCAGATTGTCCAGCTCAGTGCCAAGCCAACCAAAGACTAATCCCAAAGCCAAGCACAAAATGGATCTCCAACTCTCTCAGTCGCAGAATTCTGTTTGCCCCTCTCACGTGTACCACTCTCTCTTCTCGCATATGGCATAGCAGCGTCTGCACGGCTATTGATTACTGATCAGGTTTGTTGGCTAATAGCCACAACTACGTCCCTCGTCGGCCGCGGCGACATGGCTACGTACAGCTCTGTAACAATTTAATTTCTTGGTGGACAGTAATTGGGAAAAATAATTCTTTTGGCAGCTTCTATTTTAGTATTTCAAGTAAAGAGAATAAATCCACACACCATGGGATTATATTTGATGAATATGGTTTGACCTCGTCGAAATATAAGGTTTCTATCTGTTTTTTCAACATAATAACATGACCTCTTTATCACTAATAATGTATAGTTAAGTACCGAAATAATAGCTAATTTTCCTGCATCCATATATCATAGTTGAATTTTGTCTATGCTTAGAAATTGCAGTGCCAGTGACACATGTGTTTTCATAAATTGAAAATAAAATCATAATTTGTGTGGTAGATTGACTTATTTTTGGTATATTGGAGAAAAAATCATGGCAATATAAATATATGGTTTAGTTGTATGTTCAATTTATCTTCTTATATTGCGCTCTATATATGGTGTATGAGATGAATATCCATAAGTATTTTATTTATTTTCATGCCAAGAAATATATAAATATATGGTTCCATGCCAAAGAAACTTTAACACGAACATCTACTATTGATACATATTCTTTCTCTATTTATGCAAAACTACATAATTGGTATATATATCCCATGTTTTTCAAAGAACCCATTATAGTCCTTGTTTGGATAAACATAAACACGTTCACTCTCAATCCATATGGATTGAAGTAGAAAATTAACTAGATTCCCAGCTGGATCCTTCCCAACTTGTATGAAACTAAGCCCTTAATAAGAGCATTAAAGTGTTGACATAGTACTATGACAATCATGGGTAAAGTTGTGCACCCCCCTCGATTCAGCTCTAGCTTGGCCCCTGGTATGGTGCATGCAAAGCAGATACGAAAGGAGTAGTCAGTAGTGTATGTTGGTTCGTATGTTCCCGGCCTCGCTAGCTCGTCGAGCATGCATCATGCTGCAATTGCTTGCCCGCTGGCCCGATCGTACGGTATATATGAGCTCAGAGCATAGCATGGATGCATGCTAGTTCTACTGGTCTAGTCCCAGCTGCCCTAGCTAGCTAGCTTACGTGGATGTGATGTCCTTGCACGAATTAATTTGCTTGTTTCCTCGATCTATTTGCTGTGCATGTACGGTTCAGTCAAATTAAAGATGGATCAGCAACTATATATAGCTGCGTTCCTTTGAGACGATGGAACCTACTACACGCGCATCGGCACATGATTTGAGTTTGACTCGTACGTGGCAACCTGCTCAGCCTTACATACCTGCAATTGCCCAGCCCCGGCTTCAATCCTCCGGCACAGCACATAGAGCGCCCCTTTGTATTGTCCTAGATCGATCTGCCACGGTATAGTGTGGTGTGCCGAATATAAGATACCTGACATTTCTACATAATAACCTAACAATAAACCACCTGTATAATACACTAATAAACGAAACCAAAATAAACAATCAATAAATTAAAAGAGGTATGAATATTCTGTAGTTGCAAAAAAGGAAAAAAGATAACTAATTCATAGTTTCAGCTACTTTTTTTGTGAAGACCGGTATAGAGGCAGACGCTCACACAAGCACACACACTCACCCCTATTATTACATGCACGCAAATCCTACCCCTATGAGCTAGCACCACCGAGAGACTGGACCGGCTGATCCGATCTTGAGATTGACGAAGTCACCACAGGCATCTCGCTATCGACGGCCACTTCACCTCCTACCGAAAGAATAGTGCCGGTTAAATCCTGGAATAAATTCAGGAAAATGTGACACCCGTGCTGAGTCGAAGACTCAAACCCTAGTGGACAGGTTCCACCATAAGAAACCTAAATAATCAAGCTTCGCTTAGTTCCACGTAGTTTTAGCTACTTGTCCTGACTAAGAAACAGGAGGGGTTGCTTGTCCTGACTTTTTTCACGACCCCACAGCCATTCATTTTAATTAGCAACAAGACACAGGAGCAAATTAATTCCTTAAATGCAAGACCCTACCGTAGCTAATTACGACATATAGTGTATGATGATTAGGTTCATCATCATATATGTTAATAATGAATTAATTTGGCTGAAACAGAGATATAGTCTATAGAATTAGCAGCGAGACTAGTCTATAGAATTAAGGAACTTAAATTGTGACGATGGAGAGAGTTGGTATGACGTAGCATTCCTCCCTCCTGCTTTTCATTTAGTTGCTATTTGTTTATTTATAAGACTTACTTTTCATTTGTTTATGTGTGTGACCTAGATCGATGCTGCTTTATTTCCTGAGGGGGAAAAAATCTAAAGAAGCTAGATTGAGTAGTTAGTGCTGGTGGCAAATGCAACTCTCTCTGCCTGCTAAGTATTGAAGAAAAAACGTAACTCTCTGCTTGCTCGATCTTGACACAGTACTTTATTAATTAGCATGATGATGCATGATATATATGATATATAAAGTAGCAGTGTTGCATTGCATGCGTATAGATATATGTATACTAGCTCTATATTGTTAGATTGATCTCAAGTGGGGGCCCAACGGCAGCCCATTAACCCCTTAATCGCGCCCTGATCGGGGGCGCCTAACCCTAATGGTTAGTGGGCCCCCGTCGCACTGCGCTATATTAAGAGGGGTGGGGGCTGGCAGGCTCTTGACACGAGGTTCGCCGCAGCCGTACTCCCCACCCCGACAAACCCTAGCTCTCCGATCAGAGAGGCGCAGCAGCGGCGGGATTGCTCCACCGACGTGCCACGACGCCCTCTTCTTCCTCCTGCGACGACGCCGCCATCGCCATGGCCAACAATGTCGCAGGGAACCCCGCCGCCACTGCTGATGGTTGTGATCTAAACCTTTGTTCATTCTCTGTTCTTGTTAGTAGACAATGTATAGGATCTGTTCATTCTGTTTATCTCTGTTATACCCGAACCGGATCTACTGCTAGTTAATTGCAAGTTTCTATCAATGGTATCAGTCGGGTACTAGTGAGTAGATCGGTTTTTGGGTTTTCGAATCCTAGAACAAGAAAGACAGGAGGCCGCCGAGCGACATGCTTTGAGCATCGTCCCGGGCTTCACACACAGTACAGGTGGCCGCTGAGCGACATACCTTGAGTATCGTCCCGGGTCACAATCACAGCAAGATCATAGAAATCTCAAGCAAATCCCTAACCCTAGAGAAATGCACAGAGGCGCACGGGGGTCGAAATTCGTACCTGGACGGACCATTCCCCGCCGGCGCTACCACTGCAGAACCGCTCGACGGCGGCGCGCTCCACAGAGAGAACGCGCGCGCCGGCGAAAGGGCCTGCAGTGGCAACAGAAGGGGCGGACCATCGCGCGCCATCACTCTCTCTCTCGCGCGAGGGAGGGGAAGCTAGAAGCGCCTGCAGCAACGCGGCGGCCGGTGCGTCAGGAGAGAGCTCGCGGAATCCGCGGCGGGACTCTCGGGCGCGGGGGCGGTGCAGTATCCGCGCGTGGGAGCGGCGGATGCGGAGCGAGCAGAGCCGCCGGGCAAGAGGCTGCGCGAGGGGAGAAGCGAGAGCAGAGCTAGGGTTCCGTGGAAATCACATCGGGCGTTTTTATCCGGGCGAGAGTTGCGGATAGCCGTCCGATCGAGTGAACGGCTCAGATCGCTTGGCTGTTAGGGCAGCAAGGGAGCAGCCGCAGCTGGGCTGCACTGGGCCGCGTCCGCGGGCCCTGCGCGCGCGATAACGGGCCGCGCTGTCGTCAGTGGGCCTGGCGCGGGGGAGCTGCGCGCTGAGCAGGCCGTGCTGGGCCGAGCGAGTGGAAGAGCTAGCAGGCCGCGTTTTTACGGGCCAGTTTTAGCAAACAGAGAAAGTTTTTAGAATTTCTTTGCATATTTTTCAGAAGCTTTTAGTATTAAATTAATTTACACCAACGTGTTTATTATTTAGAGAGCAAGATCAGCAAGTTATGTTTCTGAAAATAGCAAGATTATTTTATTATTCCGCTGCGCAAGTTATTATTGTTATTCTCTTATTAAATTGAACCAACGGGATATTTAATTTGAGAAGCCTAGTTTTTTCAGCACAAGTATTTCGGTACTGTTGTTATTTTTTGACCAACGTTAATAATAGCAATATTACTTGTCGGTGTGTGAAATAACCAACAAGTAAATTAGTGTATTGCGCGTTTGGGCTCTGGATGGTTCGCGAGAGGACACAAGGGATTATACTGGTTCGGGCACGAACGCCCTACGTCCAGTTCGGGGCTGCTCGTGTTACTCGCGTTGCTCGTAGTAGGGGTTACAAGCGGTCGAGAGAGGGAGGGCTCCCAAGTCTCTGAGTGCGTCTGAAGCGTGGGTGTTCGGGTGCGTGTGTGTCGTGTGTTCTTCTTCGTCGTCCTAGTCCGTAGTGGGGGTGTACAAACTAGTCGGGAGAGGGAGAAGATCCCAAGTCCCTGAGCGGTGTGGGTGAGCGTGTTCTACTAGTGTCCGAAGGAGAGCCCCCCACTGATGTCCCCTCGTCCCCTTTTATAGCCTCAAGGGGAGGAGGGAGCGGGGGGTAAGAAAGGGGAAAATTACAAGGGGAGTTACTGCCCCCGAGAGTTTCATCCAGCGCCGTCTGCCGAGCCGTACCGGGAGCAGGTGTTGACGAAGTGGCCGCCCCGCCGGAGTCGGAGTCGATGTCTTCCCGGGTAAGCTCCCGGGTGGTTCCTGGGTCGTGGTTGACTTGCTCGAGGTCTTCGGGCGCACCAGGTGTCCTGCCTGGGCTCCAGGTGTCGTCGGTGGACGCCTGGGGTCGTACTTGGACGCCGGGTGTAGCGCATGCATTCCTCTCCAGACTGTAGCGCTCCTGTTGGGACGAGACGGGCGCCACTGTGGCTGCCGTGGCGTAGGGCAGACGCCCATGATGTTCTGACGCGGCAGGTACCAAGTGGGTACGGCGCCGGACGGGACGGGGCGTGGCCGGGTAGTTTTACCCGAGGAGCTGGAGACCACTCGGGAGCGGAGAACCCCTCGGGCGAACCGGAGACTCGTCGGGCGGCCTCCGATGGGAAATGGCTTGGTCGTATGGTGACACATCCTTACGCCGGGTCTTCCGGACGCTCCACTTCGTCTCGGGCCCACGCCGACTCGGGCGAGACGAAAAGAGGTCGGGCGAGATAGTGACAGGAGTGGGTCGGCCAAGGCGGACGGGGGTCGGCCGAGGCGGACGGGGGTCGGCCGAGGCGGACGGGAGTCGGCCGAGGCGGACGAGGGTCGGCCGAGGCGGACGGGAGTCGGCCGAGGCGGACGAGGGTCGGCCGAGTCAGGGGAAAACCGATCTTCCCCTAATCTGATGTTCTTCGGGCTTTCTTATGCCTATCTCTTTCCTGAAACTGCGTGGTCCCACCCGTCGGTGAGAGGGTCGGATATTGATATCCGACAGTAGCCCCCGAGCCTGCTCGGAGGACAGGCAGTTCTCCGTGTAGGCTCTTTCGTGATGCCGGTTCATATGTCACTCGGGGGTGCGCGCGAGCGCACCCACCGGGTGTAGCCCCCGAGCCCGTAGGGGAACAGTTGGTTCGCCTATGGGCTGGAGTAGAGTTTGTCTTTTTCCCGCCGGGGCGCGCGAGCGCACCCGGTGGGTGTAGCCCCCGAGCCTATAGGGGAACAGTGGTTCGCCTGTAGGTTGAAGTTGGGTTTACCACCTCTGTGCGGTCCCTACGGGATGACGCCGTGCGTTGTCCGATGGACTGGAGCATGGTCCGCTTTTTTCAGAGGCATTGCCTCCCTTCTGAGCCGTCGCGTCGTCCTTTCTGAGCTCACTGTTTGCTGGTGAGGCTCTGTCGCTTTGCATGGAGGGCCACGCGGCGCGTTCCCGTGCCCGGCTTGAGTGCTGACTCAGGTTTTTTCGGGCTATAAATAGGGTCGGTCGGGGCGCTTTCCTGGGCACGCAGCTATCCTGCTTCCTCTTTCTCCTGTTAGCATGAGATCCCTGGTCGGTGAACCGCCTCGAGGGCGTCCCCCTGGTCCGGGGACCGGGAGATTAGTTGCCTGATGCCACAAGAATGACTGCGACCTCGGGGAGTTCCGGCGTGGAGGAGTGCTGCTCGGCGTCGCCAGTGAAGGACAGCTCCGACTCCGACGACTCCTCCCGTCCGTTGGTGCTGCCTCGGTGGCGGCGGAACGGGCTCGAGGGGGAGTGCATGAGCGGGAGCGCCATGTCCGTTAGGCACCCGGACGCATCGTGTGCCGTAGCGGGCCGAAGCCACTCCTCGACTTGCCTCGCCAGGGCAGTTGCAGTGGTCGTGTACAGCCACCTGCGCGCTTCCTCTCCTTTCCCTTGCGCCGATGCGATGCCGATACCGGCGACCATCGGCCCCAGGATGACGGAGAGAGTCGGTGGTGACACTCCATTGTCGCGGCCCCGCGGCGGGACCCTCTGCCGGGTTCCCCTCGTGGCGTCGGCGGGCGGGGAGATGCTACAAGAAGGACTGCGACGTTCGCAGTTCGGCCCCTCTTGTTGTATCAGATCTCCTGCCTCCTTCGCTACTTGATTTCGTCACCGAGGGTGACGAAACCCGTTTGTGTTACTTCATGGCCTTTGGCCACATGTACTTTTTGCCCTTATTTGAGAAATAAAGGAATTGGGTTGGCTCGGGGCGTCTTTCTGCGGCCGCGCAGTCGGCCTCTTTTGCGATTTCGGCTTCCCCAAGCGCCCCCGAGTCGGTCGGGCGGGAAGCCGTTTCGTCTTTTTATCGTTTTCCCTTCACGCATTCCCTCCGCGGGACGGAAGGTAAGGGCACGCCTCGTGTTTTACCGCGTAGGCCGAAACACGGCTCCCGGTGAGCTACTAACGGGCTAGATCGAGCGAGGCCTCGGTCCTCCTCCGGGAGAGGACCGTTGGATCAGCTGGTGATCGACCTCGGATAATCCCCAGATTTCCCGACCTCCCTTAGTTCCCGCGATCGTTCGACCGACCGCAGGGGCTCGTCGCCTCTCTTCGGGGAGATACATGGGGTCAGGAATCTTAGGCTCGAACGCAGGTCCGGGCGTCCTCGGCACCCGTGTGCCGAGGCTATGGCCGCTAGGGGCCCACCCATCTCTGCCCCTTCGCTCGGGCGCTTCAGAGCGGCCGTCGGACCCTAGGGCCGGCCTTCGAACTCTTGGGCTGTTTTTCGATTTCGCGTCGTGTCCCTTGGGCCTAAGAACGGCCCAGGCTTGTTTTGTTTTCCCTGAAAGACAAAAAAGCGCAAGAGAAAGAAATAGGAACGGACGCGAAATAAATAAATGAAAGGCGGGAAATGGAATGCGAAAGGGTTGAGAGAGAGAGCCTGGCGGGGCGCGGATCTCGGGACGTGGGAGACGTGGGGGGCGTAGGCGTGCGTCGTGGGCCGCGTGGCCTTCGCGAGCTGAGGCGCATGGGGGAGACCCGAGGCGTCGCGCCTGCTCCCTCACCTGCCCATTTAAGGCAGAGGGGAGGGGGCCCCGGGCTTTCTTCTTCCTCCGCTCGCCTGTTCTCAAATCGCCGCCGCCTGCAAGGGAAAAACCCGTACCTCCTTTCTCCTTCCGTCCGTTCGCCCTCAAATCGCCGCCGCCGTCCTTCTTCTCCTTCCACCCACTCGCAAGCCATGGCCTGGTCCCGCTCGTCCGTCACGGAGGGTGAGCTTGAGCGCCTGGCGGGGCGCGGGCTTCTGTGCCGGCGGACCGACGCCGTGGAGTGGATGGCGCCGGGAAACGAGGAGATCCCCGCTCCGCCCGACGGATACGTGGTGTCTTTCGTGCCCTTCCACGAGCGGGGCTTGGGATTTCCTCCCCACAACTTCCTCCGCGGGCTGCTGTACTACTACGGCATTGAGCTGCACCACCTCAATCCCAACGGATTGCTCCACATGGCGGTTTTCGTCGCCATGTGCGAGGGATTCCTCGGCATCGAGGCCCACTTCAACCTGTGGAGGTCTTACTTCCACGTTGAGGAAGTGAAGGCGGAGGGGCGGCCGAGGCCACACGGCTGCGCCGGGGTGCGGCTGCGGACCGGTCAGGGCGACAGTTACCCCTCGCTCCCGTGGATCTCCAGCAATAAGGGGTGGCAGCCGAGGTGGTTCTACCTGCGGAGCGACCCGGCCGCCCCCTTCCCGGCCTTCACGGGAAGGCTCATCGAGGGGCGGCCGAACAGCTGGCATTGGGGCGTGCCTCAGGACGAGCGGCCTCACGTGACCGGACTTCGGGACGCGGTCGCCCGGCTTCGCGAGCGCGGGGTTACCGGCCCCGGGATCATCGCGGCGTACCACTCGCGCCGCGTTCTCCCCCTGATGGCCCGCCCTCTGCGGTTGGACCAGATGACCTTGGCGGCGGACTGGACCGGGTGTGTGATGGGGATCGGGGAACCTTCCGTCGAGGAGATGGTCGTCCGGCTCCGCGAAGCAGTCCAGCGTTCGTCCGCGGGGTACCCGCTGCCGAATCACCCCATCATGCTCCCCACGGGTGCGCCCCTCATCGAGGTTAGCTGTTGGGATTTTTCCCTTTGTTTTTGCCGTCCTTTTTTCCCAATTCGGGGATTCATCCGACCCTCTTCTTCTCCAGGGCTCCCTGTGGTACAAGGTCTCCCGGCCCCCGCTTCCCGAAGATGTGGCCATTCGGGCCGCGAACCGTGCGCGCGCGGAGGCCGACAAGCTGAAGAAGGAGAGGAAGGAGGCGGAGAAGAGGAAGAAGCGGCTGGCCCGCGAGAAGGCCGAGGAGGCTTACCGCGAGCGACGTCGGCAGGCCCGGCAAGACGGGCTGTGGAGGGAGGACCAAGGCTCCTTTGAGGGGGGCTTTGAGTATACCTCGGATTCCTCCACAGGATCCGGGTGGAGTGGTCCGACCCCTCAGCGCGGGCCCTCGGTCGATCGGGAGACACCGGAGGTCACGGGACCGTCACACGACGGCAGACCCGCGCCGATTCCTCCCCCGACCCGAGGGCAGACTCCGCCGAGGGCCGACCGGGGCAAACGGCCGCGGGAGGAGGGCTCGGGGCCGGAGACGGCTCCGCCAGTCAAGCGACCGTCCCGCGACATCCCCGTGTCGAGCCGGTGAGTTTCTCCCCTTTCTCTCGTCAATCTTTTTTCGATTATGTCAAGGGGAGTGTGCGAAGGCCCTTTTGTTTGCAGGAGGGGGAGTCGAGCGACCCCTTTGTTGCTGGCGCCGATCAAGCGGCTCGCGCGCCGGCCCGTCGAGGCGGCGATGGGTCGAGGGGTCAACCTGGGCGGCCCCCGGGTGGAGAGGTCACTCGCCCCGCTTCTTCCCGAGCAGCAGCTCGCCGCGGGTTCGGGCGACGTGTTCGCGCACCCGGCGGGGGCGATCCCGGAGGCTCTCGTCGGGCTGTACTTCCCGCTTGCGGGAGATCCGGCCGGAGCGGGGGGCGAGGCACCGCCCGAGTCGGGAACGCCGGACGGGAATGCGTCCGAGGAAGAGGAGAGGGTGCCCTCCGGTCGTAGCCGTGACCAGGAAGGTCCTGGGGGCGACCGGGAGAGTTCCGTCCCCCCGACCCGAGGGGTCGGGCCTCTGCCCAAGGCGGGGGCGGAGGAGGAAGAGGAAGAAGTCCGGAGCGACCCGACACCGGCCGTGTCCCCGAGCGCCGCCGACCGTGAAGAAGGGGAGGTCCACCAGGCGGGAGTGGTCGCAGAGGAGGAGGCTCGGAGGGACCCGACACCGGTCGCGTCCCCGAGCGTCGCCGACCGCGAGGAGGGGGAGGAGGGGGTCCTTCCCGAGCCCGATGCTACCGCCGCCCTGACCGATTTGCCGCCCAGTTCGGGCGAGGCGACGGCGCCTATTCCTCCCGTGGCGAGAACGGAGGATGCCGCGGGGTCGGGTTCGGGTCAGGGGACCCGCTCTGCCGCCGACGCCCCGGAGGGCCGCGAGGTTGTCCGGCAGGAGGACGACCCCTTGGAGTTCGGGGGCCCCCGTCTCACCTGGACCGACCGCGCCTCGGGAGACGTTGTCTTCTCTTTGGACGACGCCGAGGAGAGGGACGAGGCCTCCCGGATTCGTGCCGGGGTCGAGCTGGCGGTTCGGTCGCTCAACTCCGCTCTGGGGGCCATCCGCGACGTCGCCATTCCCTGCGGGGAGGTAAGTTTTTCCTCGTCCGCTTTTCCTCTTTCTTCGTTTCGCAAGTGGTTTCGGAATCTGACTTGTTTTTCGGCAGTCTTTGATGGCCCGCAGCCGGGACAAGTCCCTCTTCCTGCGTCGGGAGAAGGACTCGTGGGGCCGACTGTCCTCGGTCACTGCCGAGCGGGACGCCCTGAGGGAGCAGCTGGCGGTCGCCCGCCAAGAAGCCGCCACCGCCCGTGCCGATGCGCGAGGCGAGTTCGAGGGGCAGCTGGCCGCGGCGAACCAGGAGATCGAGTCCCTGCGGCGGCGGGTTGCGGAGGCGTGTCAGCACGCCGATGAGGCCGACCAGCGCAAGAACGACGTCCTGGCCTCTTGGGAGAGGGACTCGGCGGCTCGGGAGCAAGTCCGGGTAGGCCTGGCCCGCGAGGTGGAACGTCTTCGGGCCGACCGGGACCGGGTCGCCGACGTCCTCGCGGAGACCACCACTCAGATGGATCGGGCGGTGGAGGAGCGGGACGAGGCCAGGAGGCTCGTCGAGGGGCAGGCCCGCGACCTCGAGGCGGCGAGGCAAGCCCTCAATGCTGTACGGCGTGCACGCGAGGAGGCCGAGGCGCAGTGTGCCTCCCTTGCTGAAGCAGCGGCGGCGGATCGCGCCACGATCGAGCGCCTCGAATCCGAGGCGCGCAATCTCGAAGGGCTGCTGCAGAAGGAGGGGGACGACCACGACGCGCTTCGGGTGGCGGTCGGCACTGTGCTCGGCGAGCTCCGGGTGCGGTCGGATCGGGGGCCAAGCTCGCTGATCGTCGAGGTCGAGCGCATCCCGGCTCGGGCCCGAGCCATGGCCAGCGATGGGCTTTTCCTTGGGGTGCGCCGCGCCTTTGCCGTTGCTCGCTCCCACTATTCCGAGATTGGCCTGGAGTACCTCGCCGACGGGTTCGCTCCCGGCACAACGTATGAGGAGGCGGTCGCGCTCGAGGAGGAGGTGTCGCCGCTGTCATCCGTGCTCGCCACCAAGACTGCGAGGGAAGAAGGGCCGTGGAAGGCGCCTTGATTAGTTTTTGTTTTTCTTTTAGTTTTTCAGACGGTTAAACTCATATTATGTAATGAATCTAAGCGTCTGCGTTCGTTAACACTCGGCCTTTCGTGTTTCTCTGATTAAGCCGTCGGGGCGCGTCCGGACTAAAATGGGTTCGCCGGTGAGCCTTTTGAACCGTTGCCTCTGGGGCCGTTGTCCTTTTGGCATTCCGACCGGCGAGCGCACGCCACTTTGTTATCCGGTGATCCCTTTTTGCTTAGTGTTGAGTACGCGAACATGCCGAGGGTCAAGGACCCGGGGGACGCAGGTTAGCCCCCGAGTGACGTCCGACCCTTGGCCGGTGGGCAAGGGTCGGGCGTCGCTCATTGAAACGAAAATGAAAAAGCTAACGAATAAGGAAAGTAGCCTAGAACAATCAGGGATAGAAACGACGTAGCTGTTCGATGTTCCAGGCGTTGGCGTACTCCTCTCCTTGTTCGTTCTTCAGCTTGTACGAGCCGGGTCGGAGGACTTGGGAGATGATGAACGGGCCTTCCCAGGGCGACGAAAGTTTGTGCCGGTCTTTGTTGCTTTGAACGAGACGCAACACCAAATCGCCGACTTGGAAAGCTCGGCCCCTGATGCGCCGAGCGTGGTAGCGCCGTAGGGACTGCTGGTATTTTGCCGAGTGGGCCAACGCGACTTCCCTGGCCTCTTCTAACTGGTCGGCCGCGTTCTCGAGAGAGGTTTGGTTGCCTTTGTCGTCGTAGGCGCGAACACGCGGGGACCCGTAGTCGAGGTCGGTCGGGAGCACGGCCTCCGACCCGTACACCATGAAGAACGGGGTGAAACCCGTTGCACGACTCGCTGTCGTGCGCAGGCTCCAAACCACCGCCGGAAGCTCTTCGACCCATCGCCCTCCGAACTTTTTCAAACGCTCGAATATTCGAGGTTTGAGCCCTCGCAGGATCAACCCATTCGCGCGCTCTACTTGCCCGTTTGTGCGTGGGTGTCCGACGGCAGCCCAATCAACCCGTATGTGGTATTCGTCACAGAAACGCAGGAATTTCTTCCCGGTGAACTGAGTTCCGTTGTCTGTGATGATCGAATTGGGAACGCCGAAGCGATGAACGATGTCGAGGAAGAATTTGACGGCTTCTTCCGATCGGATGGTCGTGATTGGTCGGACTTCTATCCACTTAGTGAACTTGTCGACGGCGACAAGCAAGTGGTCAAAGCCCCCGGGCGCCTTTTTGAGGGGCCCGACCATGTCCAACCCCCAGACCGCGAACGGCCAAGTGATGGGGATTGTCTGGAGAGCCTGTGCAGGAAGGTGTGTTTGCCTCGCAAAGAACTGGCACCCTTCGCAGGTGCGCACGATCTTAGTGGCATCCCTTACCGCCGTCGGCCAGTAGAATCCTTGCCGGAACGCATTTCCGACAAGGGTGCGGGGAGCGGCGTGGTGGCCGCACACGCCCTCGTGGATGTCCCTCAACAGCTCTTCCCCCTGGTCGGCGGGAATACACCGTTGTAGGATTCCTGTGGGGCTTCGTCGGTACAGCTCGCCCTGCAGGATGGCGTAAGATTTGGCGCGCCGTGCGATTCGGCGGGCCTCGGTCTTACCCGTCGGGAGCTGTTCGCGCAGCAAGTAGTCGAGGAATGGCTGCCGCCAATCCACGGTGCCGGGGTTCGGTCCCTGGGCCTCGGTCAGCGTTGCGGTCGCGAGGGCGAGCAGGTCGGATAGAGCCCGGTCGTCCGGCTCGGTGCCGGCCACCGACCCTTCCGCAGCCTTGGTTCCGCTCTCGCCAGCCCCCGAGCCCGGGGCGCCCCGTTCCGCGGGGCTGGGGTCGCGCGGTCCGGTCTGCTCAGGGCAGGGGAGCTTTATTGAGGGGCGTTGTTGGTCACTGGCGAAGATTCCGGTCGGGACGGGTTCCCGGCCGGAGGCTTTCTTGGCCAGGGCGTCGGCGGCCTCGTTGAACCGCCTTTTGATGTGCCGGAGCTCGAGGCCATCGAATTTGTCCTCGAGCTTGCGTACTTCCTTACAGTACGCGGCCATGGTCTCGCTTTCGCAGCTCGACTCTTTCATGACCTGATCGACCACGAGCTGGGAATCGCCTCGAATCTCGAGGCGCCGGATTCCTAACTCGATAGCTATTCTCAGGCCGTTGATCAAAGCCTCGTACTCGGCAGCATTGTTGGACGCCGGGAAGTGTAGCCGGATTACGTATTTCATTCGCACCCCGAGAGGCGAAACGAAAACTAAGCCGACCCCTGCTCCCGTCCGAGTCAACGAGCCGTCAAAGTACATGACCCAATACTCCTGATCAACAGGGGCCGTGGGCAGCTGGACCTCGGTCCATTCCGCGACGAAGTCGGCGAGGGTTTGGGACTTGATGGCCGTGCGCGGGGCATAGGTAATGCCCTGACCCATCAGCTCCATAGCCCATTTCGAAATCCGACCCGTCGAGTCCGGGCTATTTATAATCTCACCGAGAGGGAAGGAACTCACCACTGTGACTTGATGCGAGTCGAAGTAGTGGCGGAGCTTTCTCTTAGAGATGAGGACGGCGTACAGCAACTTCTGGATCTGCGGATACCTCGTCTTGGTGTCGGCGAGCACCTCGCTCACGAAGTATACCGGGCGCTGCACTTTGAGGGCGTGCCCCTCTTCTTCGCGTTCCACTACCAACGCCGCGCTCACCACCTGTGTGGTGGCAGCGATGTAGAGGAGAAGAGGCTCGCCGTCGTTCGGCGAGACCAGGATCGGGGGATTTGTCAAGATTGCCTTAATGTGGTTTAGCGCGGTCTCGGCCTCATCCGTCCAGATGAACCGCTCAGATTTCTTCAAGAGGCGGTACAGCGGGAGGACTTTTTCGCCGAGGCGCGAGATAAACCGGCTCAAGGCGGCCAGACACCCCGTGACCCGCTGAACCCCCTTCAGGTTCTGAATCGGGCCCATCCGGGTTATGGCGTTGATCTTATCGGGGTTGGCTTCTATCCCTCGGCGGGACACGATGAAACCTAAGAGCATCCCCCTGGGTACCCCAAAGACGCATTTCTCGGGGTTGAGCTTAACACTGTTCGCCCTAAGCTTGGCGAACGTGCTTTCCAGGTCGGCCACGAGTCGGTCGGCCTGTCGGGACTTGACAACGATGTCGTCCACATACGCCTCAACGGTCGGTCCGATGAGTTCGTCGAAACACCTAAGCATACACCTTTGGTAGGTGGCGCCGGCGTTTTTGAGCCCGAACGGCATCGTCACGTAGCAGTACGCTCCGAACGGGGTGATGAAGGAGGTCGCGAGCTGATCGGACTCCCTCATCGCGATTTGGTGGTATCCGGAATACGCATCAAGGAAGCACAGGGTTTCGCACCCTGAGGTCGAGTCGACTATCTGATCTATGCGTGGCAATGGAAAGGAATCCTTTGGGCACGCTTTGTTAAGAGCAGTATAATCGACACACATTCTCCATTTCCCGTTCTTCTTTCGCACAAGGACGGGGTTAGCTAACCACTCGGGATGGTACACTTCCTTGATGAAGCCGGCCACCAGAAGCTTGGCGATTTCCTCGCCGATTGCCTTGCGCTTCTCGTCATCAAAGCG
The DNA here is from genome assembly GCA_004135705.1 of Alloteropsis semialata. NCBI lineage: Eukaryota > Viridiplantae > Streptophyta > Magnoliopsida > Poales > Poaceae > Alloteropsis > Alloteropsis semialata. The sequence continues at coordinate 678,054 of CM014270.1, read as the reverse complement.
CCGTAGGCGCTGCTTTACGGGTCGGGACCCGGCTCGGATGTCCAGGGAGTGCTCGGCGACTTCCCTCGGAATGCCCGGCATGTCCGAGGGCTTCCACGCAAACACGTCAACGTTCGCGCGGAGGAAGTCGACGAGCGCGCCTTCCTATTTCGGGGACAGCTTGGTCCCGATCCGCGCCACCTTTGCGCTCGGGTGGTCGGGGTCCAGTTGGACCTCCTTGGTGCCCTCAAGCGGCTCGAACGACGCCAGGCCTTGGGTGAAGTCTGGCGCCTCTTCGACGAGGCGCGTCTTGATCGGATCCAACTCCTCTGTCGATGCGATGATGGCCGATGCCAGCTCGCAGCTCTCCACCTCGCACTGATGGGCCCGTTGGAATGACGACCCCACCGTGATCACCCCCTTCGGCCCCGGCATCTTGAGCTTGAGGTAAGTGTAGTTGGGAACGGCCATGAACTTCGCGTAGCATGGGCGGCCCAAAATGGCGTGATAGGCGCCGTGAAACCCTACCACCTCGAATGTGAGGGTCTCCGTCCGAAAGTTGGTCGGGGACCCAAACGTGACGGGCAGATCGATCTGCCCAAGGGGGACGGCCTGTTTACCGGGGACTACCCCGTGGAAGGGCGCCCCGGTCGGGCGAACGCGCCCGCGGTCAATCCCCATGGAGTCGAGCGTGTCGGCGTAGAGGATGTTTAACCCGCTCCCGCCGTCCATCAGCACTTTGGTGAGGCGCTTCCGACCTATGACCGGATCAACCACGAGGGGGTACTTGCCCGGCCTCGGGACAAACTGCGGATGGTCGGTTCGATCGAAGGTGATGGGCGCCTCCGACCACTTGAGGAAGGCCGGAGTGGCCGGCTCGGCGGCGTACACCTCTCGGCGCTCCGCCTTGGCTCGCCCTTTGCTTACGGACGCCTCCGTGCCGCCGAAGATCATCAGGCAGCCGTCCGGCTCCGGATAGGGGTCGGCGTCCATGTTCTGGTCCGCCCCCGGCTCCTGCAGGGCCGGGTCGGGCCTCTTCAACCGAGGCGCCGGCCTGCGGGAGCCCTCCGCCATGAATTTCTTCATGAGGGAGCAGTCCTTGTACAGGTGCTTGACGGGGTACCCGTGATTCGGGCAGGGCCCGTTCCACTTCTTCTCGAAGTGGTCGGGGACCTCCCCAGTCGGGGGTTTGAGGGTCGGCTTTGGGTCGGCGGCGGCCACCATGGCAGCCTCGTCGTCGTGCCGCCTGCCCTTGCCCTTCCTCTTCTTCTTGGCGGGGGGCCCCGATGGGCCTCCTTCCACCTCCTCAGTCTGCTTACCCTTGGGGTCGGCGGACTGATGGAAGATAGCCCCCACTGCTTCCTCGCCGGCCGCGTGGCTCGTAGCGATGTCAAGCAGCTCCTTCGCGGTGCGGGGACTCTTTCGCCCAAGCTTGTGGACGAGGGATTTACACGTCGTCCCGGTGACGAACGCCCCGATGACGTCGGCATCAGCGAGGTTGGGGAGTTCGTTGCACTGCCGGGAGAAGCGCCTGATGTACTCCCGTAGCGTCTCCCCCTGCTTCTGCCTGCAGCTCCTGAGATCCCATGGATTTCCAGGGCGGTTATAGGTCGCCTGGAAGTTACCCACAAAGACCTCCCTCAGGTCGGACCAGCTGCCAATTTGTCCGGCGGGGACATGCTGGAGCCAGGCCCGCGCCGAGTCGGCCAGATGGAGCGGCAAGTTGTGGATGATGAAGTCATCATCGTCAGCTCCTCCGGCTCTGCAGGCGAGTCGGTAATCCTCGAGCCAGAGCTCGGGGTCGGTTTCCCCGTCGTACCTCGGGAAGTTCGACGGGGCTCTAAAGTTGGCGGGACGAGGAGCCACACGGATCCGCGGGCTGAAAGCCCGCGGTCCCGGCGCCTCCGGACTCGGCGTCCTTTCGTCCTCGTCGTCGTCGTCGTACCGGCCGCCTCGTCGGGGAACGCGTCCTCGCGGTCGCTCGGGTTCGCCCGCGGGAGGTCGCCGCCGGCGTGCATCCAGTATGCTCCGAGCGTCCTGGATCGGGCCGACACGTTGTCGGACCGGAAGCGCGTCCCCGGGAGGACGGGGCTGGTGCACCGAGACACCTTGTTGGGCGTGTCCGCCGCGCCCGGCGGCCGGCTGCCT